>WEKY01037144.1:138598-194435 GCA_013390045.1 Picathartes gymnocephalus
ACCTGCAAATGCTCAGAGACAAAACAGACACACAGACACACAGACGCTGGGTTGCATAACTCAGGCTAAAGCTTCTTTAAAGTACTGTTTTTCTTCATCACAAGGAAAAGCAAGCAACTTGTAATTTTAAAACATTTGCTAGGCAGTTATTTGGCAATTTATTGAATTTTTTTTAAAAAGATGTAATTTTAAAGCAAAATTAAATCTTGCCAAGACTGATGTTTTTCCTCTATTTTAAAAATTATTTTATTGAAAATGCTTAATAAAAAGACCAGAGAAGCAACTGTCAGTCCAGGCAGCATTTCCCTGATTTAAGCAGGTCAAAAGTGGAGCTGTCATTGATTTGTCATTCTGGTCACTCCTGATTTGACAGGATCTTAGCAGAACCATTACACTCAATATTCAGTTACCCTGCATGGAACTTACGAAACTCATTTACAGATGTTTAAACAAACCTAGTACAATTATTTTCCTCGCTGGTGTCCAGACTACTGGTAAACCTTGTAAATTTTGTAACCTTAATACCAAAGCACAAGGCCAGGATGCTGGAAGAGGAGACTCAGGCTGCTGATCATGCACCAAAAGCAGTTTCAAGAGACACAAACCATGGTGCCCATCACCTGCTTGGCAGCTCCAAATGGTCAAAATTCAAGATACACAATACACCCTGTGCTCCCACTACTTCCAGGGTGACAACTGAAAAGTGTCAGAGACTGCATGCACTGTACACTGTGCTTGGTAGGGTGGTTGTGGCTCCTTCAAAATGTGATGGGCTTGGAAGCAAAAAAAATGTTATTGTCAGTCTTGGAGCACCAGAAAGGTTGGACCAGATGTTTCAGTATCATTATTCTTCCTTGTGCTTTTTTTAATCTTTGTTATTTCCTCTTTATCTAGAAAGTTTAGCTAAACATAGGAATGATTTTGTATAAAAGCCAAGCTGAGCTCATAATACCTAGGAAATACGCACACTTCTCAAGAAACAGAAATGAACTTAGAGCCCTCCACGTCTGATTCTTATTTCTAATCATCAGTAAAAAAAACTATTTGAGGGCAGTCTATGAATCAAAGACACTGCAGAACCTGTCTTGCTACAAAGGGTTAAAAGGTTCCTTATCTCTCCCTGTTTGTAAAGCCCGTACTGGGTGTGATAAGCCTGAAATTCTGAAACTGAAAACAGTTTTCTTATCAGAGTGACTCTCTTATATGAAAATCACAAAAGCCTTAATAGTGGGGGGATGATTTCTTGTAACAGGTGTAACACTTTTATTTCCTTCAAGGCTTCACCAAAATCCAAACCGAGGTTGGTTTGAAATCACCTTTCAGCAGAAATAACTTTTTAAGAAATCCAGTAAATGCACCAAAAAAATGCCAGAATAATAATAATAAAAAAACCCCCCACTTTGCTCCTTCCTGAGATAATTTCTGGGAGAACTGTGTCCAAAAGAGGGGCAGCAACACCTTCCCTAGAGCAGCAGCTCCTGGGACTTTGATGGAGCACACTGTTGTTGACGCCTGCTCTGTCCTGACAGCTGGGCCCTCCGACTGACCCATTCTTTCAGGAACAGTAAGTTTGGTGCAAAATCTTGCCATCACTTTTAGGCATAATCCAAACAGACCCAGTCAGCTGGCAGATGGGGACATGTTAGATGTCTGAAGTAGTGACTGTGGAAGCTCAAGGGCTTTGAGAGGTCTCTTTTGATTTGTACACTTGCAGCACCTTCACATTTTCCCTAGAAGGGTGTTCAGCGTGACTGTGGGTGAACACATTGAGAAGTAAAGCCTTACACCTTTCAAGCAAAAGCTCTTGCTCACCTAATCCTGGATAGTTTGGGTTGGAAGGGACCTTAAAGATCATGTCATTCCAACTCCCCTGACAAGGGCAGGGACACCTTCCACAATACCACGTTGCTCAGAGCTCCATCCAGCCTGTCCTGAACTCTGTCAGAGATTCACAACTTCGGGCAACCTGTCCCAGGACCTCACCACACTTACACACAGAATATACACATCTGATACAAACCTACCCTTCCCTAGCTTAAAGCCAACCCTCTTTATCCTATATGCCCTTGTGGAAGGTCCCTCTCCAGCCCTCTTTAGTTACTGAAAGGTTCTAAAAGGTTTTCCTGGAGCTTTCTCTTCTCCAAGCTGTCTTCATAGCAGAGGTGTTTCAGCCATGTGATCAACTTAGTGGCCTCTTCTGCACTGCTTCCTGTGGGTTCACATCTTCCTTTTGCTGAGGACCCCTGAGATGGATGCAGCAGTGCAGGTGGGGTCTCAAAAGAGTGGAGCAGATGGGCAGAATCACCTCCCTTGACCAACTGGTCCCTCCGATTTTGGTGCAGCTCAGGATACTGATGAACACATCCCTAATATTGATCGATCAGTGCCACAACAATGACTCCTTCTAGAAGGAGCTGCCTGCCAGCTTACCACACATTCTCCTACCATGATGGTATCACCATCTTTTCACTATCAGAAATATGGATTAAGACATATCTTGTTATAGAGTGTTTCTAAAGCATGAAGATTTTAAAAATGAAATGTACTTTGATCCACTTGTGGGGTTTGTTTGCTTTCTAGACTGCATTCTGAGAAATGCAGTCTTCTTTGCATCATGTTTTGTTTTCCATGGGTACAACATATCTCCCTTCAAATTAACTTTCGATATTAGGTACTACTCTAATCCTGAAACACCTGTTTCCATTGCAAACAGAAAGAAGCCACAAAAGTCCTGTGGTCCTCTCTTATGGATTTTAATTTTATTACTTCATGTAAAGGGAGCACTATTTCAATTTTGTCATTATGTTCACACATACAGGTGCAAGATTGCCAGGAAACGCTAAATATACCTTCCATCAGGGTGTCATTGTCATTTATACAGAAGCACTTTGCTTCTCCAGCACACAAAGGATTGAAATGAGCCTGAGTTACAACAAGCTGGGTTGAGCACAGAGCAAGCACTGCCTCCCAATGTTCCCTTCCCCACGCTGCTGCCGCCAGCATCTCGCGACACCACGCAGCAAACCTTTCTCCCTGGCAGCCTCCTCCAACTCCCTGTCAAACAAGTTTAGAGAGGGAATTGCTGCTGGAGAGTTTCAGTGTTCAGCAAAGGCCTGCTCACACAAGCTGCACATCTGATCAAGGCAGCACCACCTCCCTGGCAGACGTCACCATCACTGTTCTTGTGTCCTGCTCCAGAACTGGGGGGGTTTGCTCTCAAACACGCACCTTGCAAGAATAAACACTTGTTCACAAAAAAACAGCTCACAGATCCAGGTTAGGGCACTGTTAGAAAACCAGTGAAATCAATGGGGATGGTAACAAACAGGTGTGATAACCACTTAACCTGTCCCTGCCACAGCAGCTCAGCTGTGTCCCGTTGGTGCCCAGGCTGTCTGTGAGGCTCAGGAGATCCTGAGCCAACCTGCATCAGGTTACAGAGCAGCTCTTTTGGTTACAACCCCGTTCCCTGCTTGTCTGTCTGAGGCTCCTGTGCTCCTGGTTGACAAACAGCAAAGGGAAATAGAGCAATTGTGTAACACCTTTCTTTTTTTAACCTGAGACAGAAAATGCTTTATTAGGGACACTGTGGCTGGTGAAAAACAGCCCTTTCTGGTTTTTTTGGGCTTGTGGAAGATACAGTTTCCACCAGGCCACATCTGCTGCCCTACATTTTCTCCCTGATCTCTGTATTTTCTGTGTGTTCTTTCAAGGATGCAGGGCAGAACTCTTTTCCTTGGGTGAAGTATCACCTCCACAAAAATCAAATGAGGAATTACTCGTTGATCCCAATCTCCACTACTGTTACAACTTGCCTCAAATGTGGTCCAATATATTTACATTTGCCAGTTGTCCCAGTAACTCACGGTCCTCGAGAAGTTATGACTTTTCTGTTCTTTCCAGCCTTAAAACAGATGGAACAAGTATCTATTCCTTTGCTAAGTGTCTCCTGGATCAGCCTTCCTGTTTATCTCCCCTTACTAATATCCTAGTATTTACAAAGTCACCCTCCAGAAGAGTTTTCACCTCTTCATGATTCTGCTATACTCTCCTGTTTTTCAGCTTGTCTCTCCTTTGGATGTTCTTCCCTTTTTATTTTTGAACTTCTGAGGTGTATAATCTAATACTCTGGTTACATGCTTTACTATAGAACCTTTTAAACTTTTAATTAAATTAATGGCACCTTTCCAAAACATCAAGAATTGCAATTTTTCAACCTAAATGGAAAGTCTCCAGGAAGATATCAATTAATTCTTCTGCTCCAGCTCTGAGTTTTATGTAAGTCTCTATGCAATTCTGTAATATGCATTATGCAGGAAGTCACATTACTAAAAATGTTCTTTCTGGAGTTATAAATCTTCAGGTGGTGGCATGGCTTGGTTTAACGCAGTGCTCATTTTTCCCAGTATCTTATGGATCCAGAGCTTCACACAATGAATCTGGGCAATGACCTTCACTTTAACAGCTGATGTAGTCAAAGAACCACATATCACAAACATCTCTGTCAGCCTCAGTGAAATACTGCGAGCACTAAAACAAATCAGTAGCTACAGATTTCCATTCCAGCACACATTTGACTGATGACAGAGTGCCAAACAACATCACAAACCTATTTTTTAGCCCATAAACATCTCTATTAAATTCAATTTGGTAGAAACAACTTGTAAGAGGTGAGGTGTCTGGCTGGATGGACTCATGCTGGTTCATTTTTGTACATTAAGCTCTCTGTAAAAAGGATCTATAGAGCTCTTATGAACCTGAAATTCTTGTCAAATCTGTTTGCTAGGGAAAGAGACCTCACTGCTGGCTCAGTCCGAGCGCCTCCACCAGAACTGACTGGTTTTGGAAGATGTGTGAAGAGGCCGTGTATACAGATCATGGATGTGGCTGACATTTTAATTTACAGCCCAAAATATCCATCAGGGAGTACAAAGCAATTACATACCCTCATCTTGACAGAAGGGAGGGGTTGGAATTTGCTTTCCTAATCATTCAGGGCTCTGTTTGCTAAGGGTCTGAGGTAACTCCCACGTATTAATAATAATCCAATGGATTTACATGGATGGTTTAGGCTCAGAGAGACCAAACACCTCCAAGTATTCCAGGTCAGGCTGGACAAGGTTTTAAGCAACCTGGTCTAGTGGAAGATACCCCTGTCCATGGCAGGGGGATTGGAACGAGATGATCTTTAAGGTCCCTTCCAACCCAAGACATGCCATGATTTTACATGGGCGTAGGGGATTTCAGCCTCAATGTGTTTAGAGGCTTTAAAACACTGTGAATATCAAAAAATCTGAGCTCTTCACTGAGACAGAGTTTGAACAGTTTGCTATTAATAAGGCTGTATGTGTCACAGGTTTCAACTGTGCCACTGATTTTAATGGTAAGGGTTTCACAGCCCAAGACCAACAGTTGTACACAACTTGAAACATTCTGAAACCCTACCACATAGCAGGTGTAGTCATTTTTCTATATTTTCATTAAATTAGTTTCTGTTCCCAGTTACCCTTTTATAAAATCAGAATGAGCTTCAGGCTGAGGAAACTGACAGTAAAAACTGATTAAGTTTTTATTGGTTTAGAAAAAAAAAGAAAGTATTGCAGTAAATAATCAGAAGACTGGCAGCTTATCGCAATCCTTATCATTTTATGGTCCATCAGCATTTCAGACCTGAAAGCCTCTGCTGAGGTATCAAATCCTGGTAGCCCTCAGCTCTTCCCAAAAATGGAAAAGAAAGTCAGAATTCATAGAGCAAAACCTGAAGCCTAAAGTTAGGACACAGTACATTTCAGGCAGCAGGCTAAGAATAACAGAACAAACTCACGAGGAGAGAATTAACAATAAAACACAGGAACTCTGACTCTCCCTCCACAACATTACCTCATTCTAATGCCACGAAGAAGAAAGCAGAGTGAGCGTGTGTGCAGGAGATAACAGCCTGTCACAGCACCGCTTCCGCTCAGCGCCAGAAAATTAAAGTTTGATTATTCAGTAGAAGCTGAGCCGATCCGAGAGTCATACCAGTGTCCAGTTCACAGTGCAACTTACCTTCACAAAGAGCTCAATTTCAGGGTCCTTTCCTTCCCCATTAGCAGCAACAGAGTCTGTCATTTTTCACCCCCAAGGCTACCTGCTGATCTCTTGCTCTTAAGTGGCAAAAGGAGGTTTCAACCGCACAGTGTGTGAGTTTCCCTTCTGAATCGCTCTCACAAAGCTCTTAAAACATCATTTGTAATGGTAAAGCTCGAAAGCAGTGGAGTAAACAAATTTGCAGGTTATTAAATTAATAATAATTAAGCAAAGGCAGGCAGCAGAGGAGCAGTCCCTGTTACGGTAGTTCTTCAGAGCAACAAGTGCTGCTGTGCTATGGTACAGTATCCTCATCTGTCAGAGCTCTCGCTGCCTGCCCAAAATAGCCCAGAGCATAAAAAAACAGAGGGTGGGGTTAAACTCACAGGGGAGGAGACAAGCTCCTGGTACCTACGGCAGGATCAGTCTCTGAGCAAATAATTCTATTCTTCCCCGTTTTCAGCATTTCTGTTCCCTCCCTTATTCTACAGCTGGGAGCACCAGGGACAGGGAAGAAGGAAGTCCTGCAGCAGGGCTGGTTTCGTTGCTTTAAGCAACAATGATGTTTTTTCCTGCTTTTCTGATGGATGTTTGTCCTGCCTCTAGCTGTGCGAAATCCTAATACTGTTTTTGCTAAGAAAGGTAAGAGAAAAAGAGCCCGTACACTGGATGTTGGATCAGTCAAGGAATGGGAAGAAAAGCAGAGCTTTGCCTCAGCAACCCCTACCATGTGTGTGGTACGAAGTGGTACAGAAGCCAAAACGGAATACTCGGGTGAGAGAAGCACCTGTGATGTGACCACTGCTGATGGAACACAGGAGTAGAGGAATGGGAATGTTAGGGTCCCATAACTATTTCTCAGCAGGTCCCTCGGGGTGCTGGCTGTAGAGGGGGGACAGGAGAGAGATGATTTGCTGGGTGGAGCATGGGAGAACAGTTCCAAGGGCCTCAGCCTGCTGCTGACGTGCTGCAGTCATCTCTACTCCCTTTCCTTCACCCTGCATTCCTTGCGTGACTCAGAGGGCACTGCACACCAGCCCTGCGCATGAGGTGGCACCTATAGAAAGTCCTGACACAGCCAAAAGCCACGAAGGGAAGGAGCGCAGGCACGGGAGGGGACAGCAGGCAGAGGTGAAGTGGTCAATGGCACCTCCTCCTCATCCCCATCCCTGCCTGGAGGGACTTTGTGTCCTCCTGCCCTAAGGAAGTCTCTTCCTGCACTTCTGCCCCTGACCCTGTCTCAGCCTAAGCTCTGTCTCACAGGCTTTTGGCAGCTCGAGCTGCCAGGCATGAGGGGTTTTACCTTCCCCTTCTGACACAGAGAGGCCTTTTGGGAAGGAGGGTTTTGACATGGTCAAACGCTAGCCTTTCCTGAAAGTGCTCTTAGCTGTGTGCTTCTGCAATTATCTCCAATTCCCTCCAGGACCTCTTGGCATTTGACACAGCTCCAGAGCAGTCACAGCCAACATCTCCATGCCCCTTTGGGTAAGTTCAACAGGAATTTTCCAACAACAGCTGCTTCATGTGCACTCCGTGAAGGACCGAAATGGTTAACGAGTAAATCTCATTATGCTGTTGCAGCTGTAATTACAACATAATCATCATTATAATCACTGTAAAAGTATGCTTATGGTTTTTAGATCCAATTAGCACTCATTCAAATAACTGGAAGGTTAACTATAAGAGAATTAAGTGTTATTACTCCTTTGATTTCAAATTTTTACATGTAATTTTTGGACTAGGCACATTAATTACCAAACATTTAGAGTACAATTATTCTTAGGCCTACCGGCAAGTTTCCAAGGACATGGACTAAGTGTACTTACATGTGGCAGAAAGAATCATTGCATTGTAATTATGCATTACAGTTATAAAAGTCTGCCAAAAACTTAAGAGCAATCTCCGTATCTCTAAAATGCATCCCTAAATAATGCATTATTAACTATCCAATTATAAGCTTTTGGGTTTTGCTGAAAAATTGGTTTGCTTTAGCACCTCATGGTGACATAATTTCCCTTTAATGAGGGTTCCTGGGAACAGTGGGAAATGGATCATCTTGACTGAGGTTACCTGTAGCTCCAAGCTCACTGAAAACATTTTTTTGATAGAGGCAAGTGGTTTGAACGAGTTATATCACAGGACCATCTCTATTGGCTCTGGAAGAGAAAATACTGCACAGCTATGAGGTAATGCTGCTAATGCTAAACCAAAAGGTAGAAATAAAATCAGCTTTCAAAATATTGGCACTTACAAGTTGTGATGCATGCGACCTATTTAGATGTCTATTTTAGAATCAAAAAATATGCCCTAGAAGTGTCTATTTTTTTCCACTGAGCCCAGGGTAATAAGATAAACATATAATGGTCAGACAAATCCTTCAGGAATTTTTAAGTAAAGGAAATCTATGGCTTTAGTGCCTGACTCCTGTGCAGAAGTGCCATCCCTCACTCCAGAAGCTGTGCGTGTCTTGCACTTCTGAAAGTCAAACTTGAGATGCAGCAATTTCAGTAGAGACTCAGCGTCTCAAAACATTCAAATCCTTCCCTCCCAACTACTGTCAGGGTTTAGTGGTGTGTTATAATTAGTTTGCAGACGAAGATTATTGTGCTGAGGCTCAGCAAAGCAGAAGGGAAACTTTACAATACAAAGGGAGCGAAGGTGCCCTGCAGCCATTTCCATCCTAACCCAGATATAAACAAACCACTGCAGGAATGGGCCAGATCCCACCTGGTTCAGGGTGTTTCTGGGCAGTGCTGCCACTCGATAGTGCCTTCCCCATTTGCTTCCACCCAAAAGGCACCACCTTGTACTCACACCCTGCCCCAGGACCTAATATGGGGTGCTCAGAGGCTACAGAAGTTGAGGAGTGAATACCACACATCTGGTATTCCAGCTGTGCCTTTAGGTATCCACAGAAAGAATAAGCCAGCCCACCTAAAAAAAAAACCCTCTGCTTTACAAAAGTACCCCCATGGAACCCCTAGAAGAGACCAAACGGACAACATAAATTGTTCATATAATGCTGTTTTTTAAAAAAGAGATTCTGAAAGCTAAACTTAGGATAAACATTGTAGAAGGCAGTGAGTAGGAGGAAATATATATAGATGCATATATAAATATATATATGTATATATGCACTGCTTTAGGAATCTAGTCATGCATTTACTGCTTTTCTGTCATATAAAACTGACTGATCACTTACATCTGGGTAGAACGTTTCTGACTATAATGGTTTTTAGTGTCTACACAGCTCTTTTGTGTGTTATGAAATCAGCTCTTTATTCAGCCAAATTAAGGGTAAGACACTGATAAATAATTAGTACACTCTCATTTTACTGCAAAGAATGAGTTCCTTAGTATGGCCTATCATTTTCTCACAAGTTAGAAGTAGCAGAGGCTTTGAGTTACACACAAGAACATTAGACACTGAATTATGAACTCCTCATAAGCCAAGTCATTATAGTTTGAGGTTTATGAGATATAGAAATGAATCTGAGCACGTCATCCCATTAATAAAAGAAGAGGACAGCTTCAGAAAAGGAACGGCCACGTCTCCACATAAGACCTCTATTGTAGGTGAACTCTGATGCACTATCAGCTTTCACAGGCCTGATCCAAGCTTCACTTCCAGCAAAGATTTGTCCCGAGGGGGTGAAGCAGAGGCCAGGCATCCAGCATGTAACTCTATCGTGCAGTTCTCCAGCAAACCGCTACGTTACCAAGAAGGATCAGGGCACAAAGCACATCCATCCCCCAGTGCTTCCATCCAGCTCATTCCATGAGAGCAGGTACTGCAAGTTTTATATGACACAGGTGACGTTTTTCATTGTTGTGATGAAAAGAAGTAAAAACTTGGTCCAGCTGCAGTAAATGCAATAAATGGTATTTGGGGCTATGACTTTAACAGGGAATTGTTTAACTGCTTAGTTGCCAAAAAAACCCATACCAAAGCAGCGGCCAGGGTGGTTTGAACGGGTTATGGAAACACCTCTTCCAGTGACAGTTCTGAATTACGAGCAATTTGCAGCTGCATTTACTGGATGCTAGGAGTTTTGACATGCAATATACTCAACATGTTAACAACTGCAAGGAATCAATCCAATAATTTTTATTTTCTTTTGAGTTACAATGTGTCACTATCGATTTCTTGTCTGAATTTCAGAAAAATCAAAAGGATTTGTCTCAGGCCAGACAGCAGATTCCCCTCCCCAAATGTACAAGACATGCAAGGACATACAGAGCTCTTCTCATCAGCCTCATGCCAACACTGGGTGAGCAGATACTTTCCTTCGAGTCTAAAGATGTACAGTACCTCAAAATGTGTTGGTTTGATGGAAGAGCTGTGATTTTTCTCCATCGTGTAAATTTTCCCACACTCAAGGTAATGGAAGAAAAGACATCAAGAGATACAGTAACAGCTATGCAGCCTGAATGTCCCAATAAATGGCATGGGATGGAAAAGCCTAGACCAGAAAACTTTGCACTCCATTAACTGGCCAGTTTGAGATAACCCACTCTATACCCACCCCTAGATACTATGAATCCATCACAGCCATGTACTACAGCCTCTCTCCTTTATCATTTTTTAAAAAGCATTGTTTTAGCTCTAAGATTATCTTGCTGAATCTCTTGTTTAGCAGAATGAATCAGCTCAGAATGGAGTTTTGCAAAGTAAGTTTTAGTCCAAAACCATAGAATTATTTTTATATATAATTATGTTTTCACATGGATGCAGCATCAAACTTTGCTCTAGCATTAATAAGCATTAACACCTTCACGAGAATACCTGCTGCTGTTCAGTGTGAAGAGGGATTTCATTATGGATAATGATCTCAGTGCTCACATTGAGACAGCCTCAGGTACCCATTTTTAAGGAAGTGGCTCTGAAAAGGTACAAAATCATCTCCTAATGCTATGTTCAGTACAGAGGCTTCTAGAGGGCAGTGGTTTATTTCACTATCATTCCAAAACTGACATTTCAATTAAAAACAAAAGATACTTCCAACCAGGACTGGGACTGCTCTGGAAAGTGGTATTGTAGGAGATACAATGGAGAGCAGGACAGATTGTCCCTAACTGTGAGCTATATGGATAATGCAGCTGATGAAACTCAGAAATCGTCAGCCTTTGCTTTTCAAAATGAATCCTCCATGCTATGAAGTGTGGTGAAGAAAAATAGCACCAGGTAAGTGTGATGTACCCATTGTTGTTGACTCACTACTGTCATAGAACTAAAATTACATTTTACTTCCAAGTCTGCAACAGAGTAAGTAATGCCTATTCCTGTCTTATTTTACAAAAGTTCATAGTGAAAGTCCCTATTTAAATTATTTCTGTTCACTTTTTTGTATGCTTCTTGTCATAAACTAAGTCTAAACTAATTAGGATCTGAAGCATGAGCATGCAAATGTGGATTAAATCCCCCCAAACAAAAGACAAGCATACAACACACTAATCTCAAATTTATGAATTTTTACAGAAAGTGTTCAAAATGGCATGTACAACTCATGCACATCTCAGGCTAGGCTTCAGTTCCTCACAGTTAATAAGGCTCAAAGAACGCACAGTTGCTGATGATTTCGTTGGATACATTTGTGTTTCACACTGTTTAGCAAAGACTTTGGCTGAAAGCTGAAATTACTTTCTGTGTTCTGATGCACATTATTTCTAAAAGATGAAGCCTTCAGCAGCTCAGCTTCAGCACTCATGTCAGGCTAGTCCCCAGCGTTCACATGCTGGCGTCAGCATCTGCATGACTTGCTATGTGCATGGATCTGCACCGTGGATTTCAGGATCCTCTGTGTTGTATGTACTGTTTGGCTTAAGCAAAGGGCCTCTGGATTTTTGCTCCTTGATAAACTCACACTCTATCAGTGTGAAGTAGCAGGGCTCAACATCCTTATATCCCTCTAGGGCAGCAAAGTTTAACCTCTGCAATGGTGATGCCTCTGGTCAATGGCAGTGCTGCTCGCCTGGGTTAATGCAGCTGGCTAACCTTGAGCCTCACAGTGAACTGAAGAACTCTTCCATTCTCCTTAACAAATTGCCTCCATTCATTTTTCATTTCACCTTTTAGTACTTCTTCTGTGATAAAGTTTCCACAAAGTTTGCCAGCTCACTTGCCTTAGTGCATCACCTCAAGCTGTTATGAAGTGAATGGTGGCTTCTTTGTTCTTCTTTTCCTTCCTAAGTACTTCGAAGTAAGAGTTCAACATCTTGCAGAACCTAAAGTTGACTTGGTGATATCCCATTTTAGTTTTTTTTGCTTGAGGACCCTTTTCACTGCAGAGTTAACGCAAACAACCAGGACGAATCGGAGCAAGGTGGTTAGTTAAGCACAGATATGAACTTCTCTTCTGAAAATACACTTTCACTTTAGCAGATTTTTGCTGGTGACCAGCAAACCCAGCTCATTAGGACTTCAGAGAACATGTCCCACATCCTTAAGTGAAAGATGGTGGTGGTAATTCTTAAAAAGGAGGTTGGCTTAAGACCAAAAGTAATTTTTTGGTGAAATTTAACACTGAGCGGTATAAATAACAATGGTGCCTTGTTTCAGTCTGTCAGAACTGGGAATACTGGGTAGCCTAACCAGAAAGACAAGGGATTTTTCCTCTTAAATGGAAGATTTTCCAAAAACTTGTCACCTTTTGCCAAAATCAAAAAATTTTCACAGAACATGTAGCAGGTATCACTTTTGTAAGAAAGTCACCAGCTGCAATACCTGGGAGCAATCTCACAGACCACCAAAATGTCAAAGCCCAGTTTGTTTTTGCAGTCTCACTGCTCTGACCTTGGTGACAACTCTGATGCAATTCTGTAGAAAATGGACTAGGTTTTCCTGTGAGACCTACATCAGTTAGAAAAGTCCTAATAAGATATGGACCCCTTTACTCACTATTAGCAACTTCTACCCATTTCTACCCAAGCAGCAAGTCAGAGTTGATATCAGACTAATTAACAAATATATATCAAAGTATCTCATGATGTTGAGAGAAAACCTAAATTCCCCTGCAGAGGATGGCAGCAGAGACTCTCCAGTTTAGCCTTGACTACAGGTTCATGCAGAAAATTGACCTTCAGAGAGGAAAAGCAGAGTTCAGAAGGATGAAGTTGAGTGTGTTGTGAGGTTTGACTCCTCCCAGCTCTGCACCTTGACTAGGTGGAAATTATTGTGTGGGAGTTTCTATCACCTCTGACCATGCTGGGTCTCCTGACCAGAAGATGACTTTATGCTACAGAACTATCAAATCAACACCCTCTGCAATTATCTCATTTGCCATGAGAGATCTAGCAATTAAACAACAAATTAAAAGGTAAATGATAGTCCTTTTTAGATAATTAAGTATATAGAATCAAAAAAAAAAGCAGTTAGCTAAGTCATCCATCACTCTCCCGAGATACTATAAACCTGCACTGCATTATTGTAAACAAAAAAAAAAAACAAAAACAACAACAAAAAAAAAGCTGCAAATAAAATGAAAGGGAATCCACACATACAAACTTCATAGTGCAAAGCTTCATAAAATCAAAGAGGAGGACTCAGAGCCACTGGAAGATATACATGTGGGAATAGTTTACTATTGACAGGGCTGATATTGCCACTGATTTTTAATGCTTCCTAATTCTTCCTCCATTTACACGCTGTTTTCAAGTAACTTTTGCCATACTTTAAAAAAGGGAGCTTTTTAAAGAAGACATTGGTATCTTCTTTATTCATCCAAAGATTTATCTTGCAATGGACTCAGCCACTGAACTCACTGATCCCCCAGGCTACATCTTAAAACAAAAGCTTGAAAGTGAACAAAAATGCAAGGAAATGACCCAATTTCCCCAGAATCAACAGCAAGCTAAGAATAGACTCCTGAACTCCTCAATGTCAGCTTAGTCAAACCATTGTCAAATGAAAATATGTTTGTTTTCCCAAGTGTTCAGAACTCCATCGTCATGGAGTATGCTCTCCATACAGGTGATTATGTGAATATGTATGCGAGTACAACATTCTTGTGCACAATATTCTACAGGCACACTTCCAAAGACATTCCACCAGCCCACCTGTCACACTCTGCTTGGAAAATCTGGCCTTCAGTCTGTTTCTTTCTTTTTTTTTTTTTTTTTTTTTGTTAAATATAAAATGTACTTGGTTACCATCCCCATGAGTCACCCAGTCTAGTCTCTAGTCTTGACAAGTTAATTGTTAAGTGGAACGAGGCAGCAGAGTGTTCTTTGGTCACATCCTTGCAGGAACTTGGAGAGCACGGTCTCCTCCCTGGCTGGCAGTCGAGGAGGGAATGCCAGGGTGGCGGAGCTGCTGGCCGGGCTTTTATACCGGGGCTATTTTTAGCTGTTATCAGCCGCGGGTGCGCGGCCAATCCGCGCCCGGGGCCGCACAGAAACTCTGCTCCGGCCAAACTTCACTCGCAGCAATCTCACAGGGAGGAGCCAAACGACTGAATTTGCTGCTCTGGAGTTCGGCTGTTCTTTATACGGGCTCCTGCAAGGCGTCAGCACACCAAGGGCACGAGTTAGGACCATGGGGAAGTTACTGATTCAACAGATAAGCATCCTGCCTATATTTGGTGAAAATTAGTGAATTTAAGGTGCCTCATAAAGTCCAATAACTTATGCAATCGTTCAGTATAATATACATATAAATCAATCTCTGGTGTTTTTACAAAGGTAGTGTTTTTTATGTCACCGGGTAACTATGTACTGTGTAACTGGAAACTACTTGCTGTGATTATTTACAAATCCATGTGCTTACCAAAGAACGGGAAGACAGATTGGTGCCTCTTCAAAACAGGCCACGTGGTGTACAACAGATTTTTGATACTGGTCCTTCATCCAATATATTCTTCTAGTAACTATTCGTGGAAATATGACTTTGTAGTAACTTAGGGAATTGAGAAATTAATTTTAAATGGTGAGAAAATGTGAATTAAAGTTCTTGTAGCTAAACATTAGACATATAAGACTTTATATAAGAGAATAGGTTTATTCTTTTCATGGATAAGCATCAGAGCATTCAGCAGGCTGCAGCACTTCTTTCTTTAACAAGTGGGATATGTGTGCTGTCTTCACTTTAAATGGTACTTTTTGATAGCCTTTGAAAAAGTCCATGAAACATACAAGAAAGCTTACCTGTCATGCCTGAATCACAGTGTGATATTAAAAAAACAAACATAACAAAAGCTGAAAAAAAGGACTGTTAGGTCAGTAAGTCTGCTCTATGAAAATCAGTATTCCGGAATTATTTTCTCTAGTACTTACCTGGAAAGTTTCTAGCTAATAGATATTAAAATTAGGAAGAATTTCTGATGACATTAAGGAAAACAAAAACTTTATAAGTTTCAATTATTTCTCCTAGTATTCCTGTTTACTGAGGACTTGCCAGTATTATTTGGGCACCTCACTGGCCATTTCTGGCTAACAGAGACCCTTTTGCAATGAGGGGCCACCCAAAGTATCAATGTTACAGGTAAGGATGGACATATTTATAGACCAAGTAAAAATGTGGGCAAATATAAAACACTTCTGCTGGTCAGATTTTTAATCAAATAGATTTTAAAATAAATCCAAAAATGGTACAAATACATGTGAGCAGAGGTCTGAAGAGTGATTAAATACCTGTATTTTCAGATGCAAAGCTTTCACTCCTTCCATTTGTTTCTCAATCAGCTCTCAAGCTACAGGGACACAGTGTTGAGATCTCCAAAAGCATAGTAACATAGATACTTCACCTCAAATTGAATTTGTTTACTCAAACAATCATAGATATCTTAAACCAGGAGATTATTAAAAGAATCTTTTTGCTGCTTTTTTAGTTTAGCTATAAAAGCAGAAGCAACCTGAGACAAGATGCAGCTGTGACAAAAAAAAAAAAAAAAAAGGCCCCTTTGTGGAAAGAAAATATATGCAGAAGGGGATTACTATGACTGGCAGAAATGGAGACAAAAAGAATTGGCTGGTTTAGCCCCAAAACATCTGAGGCTGTCTAAGCCTAAACTGATTTTAAAAAGAGCTAAAGGCATGAATGAATGCACATGGACCATGATGGCGCAAGAACAAGGATGTTTTAGCTGTATATGAATAAAAGTAATTCAGAAATTAAAGTGTCAAAGCCTCAAAGCAGTGACATTCTGAAACAGATTTCCAAGATGATTAATAATAATAATAGTTTCTAAATAGACCTTGATGACTTTATGAAGAATTACATGATGAGGCTGTCTGTAACAGAATACTTGATTTCATGTCCCCAAAAGTCACATCCACTCTCATTAATTTCTTTTCCAGGTTTAGTTAGAATCCCGAAAGAAATCAACTTGGTCAGTGTGCAGATTTCTACCTTTCTGTGCCTCATCTTTTATAAACATATAAGCAGGAAGATAATAGTTTTCTCTCAGAAGATGTGTCTCTAGTTTTATGTCATTAACACCTGCATGGAGGCTGCAACAGAAAATCAATTAACTTGTGAATCAAAGTCCCGGTTTCAAACACCGGTGGATGTACTGAAACCTTCTCATCTATCCCTGATCACATCATTGTAACGTCATGAATGTCACTGACGTCTTACATTATTAGAGGTGTACCAACAGTAAAAATTCACCTACAATTGTTTCATTAATTGATATGAAAAAGATCATCTAGAGATCTAAATATAAAAATCATACCTGCAGATGACAAATCAATGACTCATTTTAGAGTAACACACTTCCCTCTCTTTTGTTTTGTTTCCACAGAAGGCAGTTTCATACAGGTTCATAACATTTCCCATAAAGAAGTGGTAAATATTTTTTTAATTGCCACTAATACATAAAAATATTTATATGTCTCTTTTCAGCCACAAACAAGTGTATGAGAGGACATTTAATATTTCTAAATTAATCACTAAATACAGTGGCAGAACAGTGGAAAATTTCCCTTCAATGCACAGTCTTATCACCCCAAGAAACAAACAATTTTTCTTTTCCCAATTAAAATCTTAAGCTATGTTTGAAGCAGTACCTAGGAATTCAAATTTAGTATGTTCAGTTGGCTCTTCTCTTCTACTGTGGTGTCTGAAATAAAAGGTAATTCTAAAACAAATATAGTTGAAAGACACATATATGGGCATTGCTGTTAAAAAAAAATAAAAGGATAAAAGTTGACTGAAGTTAAAGGAAGAGTGCTGGTTGTCAGTCTTGGAAAGATGATAAAATGTATTAGATTATTTTATCTGGTTAATTTAAACTGTACAGTGAACAGCAGAAGTGTCCAACATCACACTGTTTGATCACTATTGCATTTCAGTTGTTGCTGAGTGGTGACACTGAAACAAAAAGGGAAATTAAGTAGCCTGAAAAAAAAGTTAATCAATCCAAAGTTTGTTTCCAGATGTCCTTTACCAGAATTCACTTCTAGTCTAATCTAATCATCTGGGATTTGTATTTAAACTGTCACTGGTGGCATCCAGTTTATTTAACTTCAGGTGACCATGCCATTGTTTTCAGTGAAAGTTTATGGATTGATGCAGTTGCCTAAACCTAGATATCCAGCAGCATTTGATAGGATATCTGAGATATGATCTATGGGACTGCAGAGGCAGCTGGAGGCCAGGAAAGAATCCTGAAGACATCTAAACCAGCAGGGGATGCCCGTAGTTGGAAAACTGAATTAGACCCCACACAATGAACAGAGTCTATCTAGCAAGTAACCTCACTATACAGGTGGTTCCTGCACTTGGCCACAGGAATTAACATCTCATCATGCTATTTCAGATAGCTTTTTGTTGCAAAAAGAGCCTTGGCATCCTGCAGAGGTATAGTTAATGGCTTACAGACACACCTTCAGCTGGATGAGCCAAATCCAACCCTTGATATCTAAAGGAAACAAAAAGCAGAGCAGAAAAGCTGCTTTTCTCTTGCAGACTCCAAGATAATGGATATATACAATCACCTGTTTCTCTGCAGGAATTATGCATTATTTTGTGCCTGTAGAATACAAGTCTCAGTAGAGCTGCTCTTTAGGTACTTCTGAAATAACAAATTAGAAATAATACAAATCGCTCTGTTTTGGACAGGATTCATTTAACAGGTGACAGTACTGCTACACAGATAAGTTTTCAAGGCCAGCAAAGAAGTAATCGATCCACAAATCCAAACATTTTTCACTCCAAAAACGTAGGTGCTGAGATGTTTCAAAAGAAAAAAGCAGTCCATGCTGGGATAAGAGCCTTGTTTTCAGAACATCAAGGAGGGTGTCACAAGATGAAACAAACATATATAAGGAAAAATAAATGAGTAAATAAATCCTGTTTTAATTTTCTCTCGGTGTGACCTACATTATTTACATTGTGTTTGCCATTGCTGCAATCACTGTGCAGGAACAATTTCCTAGATAATACAGGTCTGTATTTTGAAGCTGTTGCTATGCTACTGTGCTGTGCCCAGACACTGCCGTGGATGGAGCCACGCGCTGAGGGGGGCACGGGAGCGCCAGCTCAAAATTGATTCACAAACCTTTCTGCAGGTGCCTGAGTGAGGCACAAACTCAGGAAGTGTTGGAAGCAAGGCCTCTTACCCTTGGATCCAAAAGATTAAGCAAACTGCTCTGCCCTGCTGCTGAAACACAGATTCTGCTCATGACTGATGGTCAGGGGACTGGGTGTTATCTGTAATAGAACGGCGGTCACTAATCTTTTCACACACACACACACAGTAATTTGGATAGGCATAAATCCAGCTGTGAAGAGACCCACAGCAGAGTTTTCCTCCTCAGAAATCAGGGTTAGTATCTATTAGGTTTATATGTGAATACTTAAGAGATCACCAGTCTGATGTACATGACAGGGTGGAGGAGAGACCCACAAAGCCACGCTGGGTCTCCACAGTGATGTGGAGGTGTTAGAGATGTATCCATCCCTGTTTTCTGAGTTAGCAGAGCAAAAGCTCTGGTGAGGGTATCCTTCACACTGGATTTATGTCAGAGCAGTTCTCTGACTCCAAAACCTTGCTGTTTTCAGTGAAGGGTGATCAGAATCTGATCACACCATTAAGAGAAACCTAAATTCTCACAGAAGAGAAACCTAACGCTCTACAAGTCAAATGGCAGCTACAAACTGCAGTACTACTGTATTACACCTGCTTGAAAATGGGCAAGTAACAAATGGCTGAGACTGTCACTGAAGCATTTATTGGGAAAACACAAGGGCTGGAGGAACATTATAAATGTCAAAGGATTCAAAAATATGTTAAAATAGAGCAGATAAAGTGTTCTGACTAGAGTTGGATAAATGATGAACTAAAGAGGCGCTTGCTGTAGTAATTCTTATTTGCATTGCTATTTACACTACCTGTACCTCCAAACTGGAGCATAAAAATTATGTAAATTAACTGTAGAAAGACTGGAAAAGGTAAAAAAAACTATTCCTAAAACAAGAACAAACAAACAAAGAAAGAAAAAACAAACCAAACCACAACATACCAAACTACTCAACATTTAGAAATGATGACTCAAGCTTGAAGGCAAGCTGAAGGATTTGTTTTGTTCAAGAAAGTAAAGACTGAAGGAAATTTGGCCTGTCTTCTATATACATAAAGGTCTTATCTGTTAAAAAGAAAAATAGCATAATTCAGAGCAACAGAATTTTACTAAAGGAAAATGTTTGACTCAGGACAATAATTAAGCATTGACAGAGACTAATTGGTATAGGTGCTGAATTGGCATCACTGAATGTTCCAAAAGAAGCATTTGTTATGGATAGTCTAGATAAGACTGAAAGCAGGAGGAGAGATCACTATTCAGACTTGTATTCCAGACTTGTATTTCTATACTTAATTGTACTTGTAAGCCATCTCAAGACTATTTGCAGGAATAAACAACCATTAATTTCATTTTAATTATAAAAACAGATATCGCGTTAGGATATTGGCTCCCATGAGTCATTTCCTGCTATGCACATGTCAACTTCAGCATCTTGGTCTGTAAATCTACCAAGACTGGAAAACTCTGAAAATAGTTCTTGGATCTTTTCCTTGCTCAGGTTGCTCAGTTAACACTATTTAAAAGGTGGATTATGAATCACTCAACCTTTTTCTAAGCTTATTCATAATAGAAAAATAATATTTGCTTACTTCCATTAGATTTATTATTAAAAATATTTTTAAAGACTAAAATGTCACAAAAAGCTAAGCTACTATAATTTTGTGTACATATGGAGAGTCACACCTGCCACCTGGCTTCAGCCTGAATTTACCTTACTACCTGCAAACCTTGGTGGAGAAGGTATGGCTTAACACCAGCCTTATGTGCTGTATTGGAGTCAATTAGAAGACCTACTGGTTTCCATTGCTAGGAGGTATCTGGACACCCAGTTATGCTTACAAATATCTAACAACCCAAAATTGCAAATATAGTTGTTTTCCCCTGTAGATTATGAGTGTAGTAATAAATGCTCAGTTCTGCTCAGGAAAGCAGCAGTTTAACCAGGACAGGACATCCATGTGGTTCTGCTCTCTTCAAATAATACATATTTAAAATTAGGTTTGTCCTGTGACTTCATGATCTGAACCATTAATACACATTCCTAAACAGAATTTTCTCAACAGGTACCAGAATGCTCCATAAAACAAGAGAAAAGCCAACTCATTAGGAAGAAATGTGATTTTCCCAGTGACACAATGATGAGTCTCACTGTCCCTGTGAGAAACAGGGTCTGTCATTCACAACAGTTCAGCTCAACCTGGGGAGTCAGTAAAGAACTAGAACAGGGTTGTACTACCAAGTTGGAGCCCAAAGACGTTCCTGACTTGGAAATCAGAGAACCACAGAATCACAGAACTGGTAAGGCAGGAAGAGACCTTTAAGATCATCAAATCCAACTGTCAACCCAGCACCACCACCATATTCATCATTAAACCATGTCCTCAAGTACCACATCCACATGTTTTTAGATGTCCAGGGATGGTGACTCCACTTCCCTGAGCAGACTGTCCCAATGCCTGACAACCCTCTCCATGAAAAAAAATAAAATTCCTAATATCCGATCTAAACCTCTACTGGCACAACTTGAGGAATTTCCTCTCATCCTGTCACTTGTTACCTGGGGGCAGAGCCTGATCCCCACCTGGCTCCACTCTCCTTCCAGAGAGTTTGGAAAGCAAGAGTCCCCCCAGCTCCCTCAGCTGCTCCTCATCAGACTTGTGCTCCAGACCCTTCCCCAGCTCCGTTCCCTTCCCTGGACATGCTCCAGCTCCTCAGGGTCTTTTTTGTCATGAGGGGTCCAGAACTGAACCCAGGATTTGAGGTGTGGGCTCAGCAGGACAGAGGACAGTCACTGCCTTGGCCCCGTTGCCACACCATGGCTGGTGCAAGCCAGGTGCCATTGGCTTTCTTGCCCACCTGGGCATACCTGGCTCATGTTCAGCTTCTGTTGACTGACACCCCTAGGTCCTTTTCCAGCTTTCCAGCCTGCAGCACTGCAGGGGTGGTTCTGACCCAAGTGCAGGACTCAGCACTTCTAATGAGGAAGTGGGAAGCATCTTGTGGGAAAAACAAAAATGTCCTTTCTTTTCCAGCTTCTGACTTAATGCAATTTTATGAAAAGATACCATAATTCGAAACCGAAACACCTAAATGCTTAGTTTCTGATTCCTAAATATAAGCACCGGTATCCACTAAAAGGACAGGAGGCAACAAGCACAAATCAAGATACACAAAATTCCATTTAAAACATAGTTTTACCATGAGGGTAGGACATTAGAATGGTTGCACAGAGAAGTTGTGGTTTCTTCATCTTTGGAAATATTGAAAACCAAACATGACCCTGAGCAAGCTGTTGTAGGTGATCCTGATCTGAGTACGGAGTTGGACCCGGTGATCTCCAGAGATGTTCTCCAGCATCCATAACTCTCTTACTCCAGTGCAGTGATCCAACAGGTGCAGGTTGATGATGCTAAACCACTGTATTATGTTGGTATTTTTGCCTAACACAAGGTGTTTATTGCTCAGGGTAAAGAATTACCTTCCTTCTTTTGGGAACTGTGTTCCTATGGCACAAATGAGTACAGAGAGGCTGTAATCTGCAGTCAGTCTCAGGTTAACAAAAAAACCGAAGGGCAATAATTTTCTTCTGGGTGAAGTCTGCATTTCTACTTCTTTACATAAATAAGATTTCCAGTAGAACAATTGAAAAGAAAATTGGAGGACTAGCCTTTAAATAACAACTCAACATTCAGGAAAACAAAAAACTCAAAATTTTCAAAGAAACCTAAACCTTCAGAACGAACATGCTGCTCAATAGGAAAATACAGTGTACAGGTGAGAAGGCTGGACCTTGGAGCTATGATTGGGTCAGGTCCTGTACACTCAGTAACACAGCCTGTGTGCCAGTCATATTTCTGTTCAAATTGCAAAGGCCTTTGTTTGAAGAAATTACAGTGTTATTGAAAGGGCATTAAGGTGGCTATGACAAGCCTGGACCTGCTGGATTCCCACAGACAGATTCATGTTGTTGCATGCTGCATTCTGCTGTTAAAGGCACAGGGAATTTCTTATTTACCTTATGGCACATCCTGAAATAGTCCACTGACATGACATGGTTACCAAGTACTGATAATCAGTGAAAAATGAGTTAAAGTGATGTAAACATTTTCTTGGTGTCTAATGAATGGACTACTGCAAAGATTATCCATCCAGCTGCACTGTGAGTTAGATACAATTTAATCTTCCCACTTTCTCTGGTGTTCAGTCCTCTGACATGTTTCCAGTAATTCACAGAGATTTATTAGTGCTACAAACAAAAGAAGGAATAAATAGTGGGAGAATTGTCATGACCACTGTTGTCCCATAGCACAAGGTCCTGCTGTCACTGTCAGTATCTGCAGAAAAGTGCAAACCCAGATGAACCCAATTTCAGAGCAACACTGGCCTCAGGTGGACTAGAGACCACGTGAGAAGGGAACCATCTATGACTAATATTTATTGACACAACTGAGATATTAGTTCCATGTGCAAGAAGCCACAGTCCTCAGGGATTTCACTACTCTTGTTATATATTATTCTGTGACCTTCCATTTTACAGGCTGACTTTTGCTATCTAGATAATTAAAGAGAGCAAAGATGGATCTGCACTCCATGGAGTTACTGCTTTATTACCTTGATACCAGAAAGATAGAAAAGCAAAAAGCCAAAACCTAAACATCATCACTTTCTCAGGGAGTAAAACACTGTAACAGGAGTCTGTTCAGCCACCTACCCCAGTATCCAGCGCCCTGCCTACTGGGATCAGCATGGATCACCTGAGGGCCTCGTCCTCAACCTTTCAGCCAGGTAGGGATATCTTGAGGGTCAAGGACATCTCAAAGACACCACGGACTTACATTTGGCAAGTGAAGAGAGCACAGTTTGCCTTTCTCTCTAGACTAGCTGATAAGAACCTTTATGGGATAATCAGCTACTCTGCACAACAAAAGCAAGGAAAAGGACTTCCTCAGACCTTGTCCATGACACTTCTACTCAAAATGCCTCTCTTCTCACTTTTTCAAATTAACCCAAACAACTTTGCTTGAACGGGAGCATCTGCATACATTTCTCCATAGAAAAAGCAGATATTGTAATTTTGAAATAAGAGGGATGTGAAAGAATAAGGAAACTAAAGAGATGATTTTAAAGCCAAAATACAGCTCTCAGTTGCTAACAAATAAAATGTACTCAATTGCTGCAACTTTTAACACACACAGGACTACATGCAGAAATATAAACTAGAACTAATGCCACAGCTCTTACTTTGAACATATAATCAACATATTTTTAGCAATGATCATGATCCAGTCACAGAAATAGGACAGGTGCTATTACAGGGAGTAATTTAACCAAATAATAACTGCTGAAAACACTTCTCATTATGTGTGGTGACAAAATCTCTTCTCCTGCTCCCAAAGCCCCCGTAGAACTGAGAAACAGATTTGGATAATATTATTTATGTTGAAAAGTGGCAAACTTCATGAGGCTTCTCTTGAAATAACAGAATATTATAATCATGGTGTACTGTCCTATTCAAGGTACACAAGATCTTGGACATCCTTATATAGTTAAAAAGAAGGAACTGTCAGGCCTGTGTTTCAGCCTAATAAATGTTGAGAAAGGTTAAATACAAGTGCTTTTATGAAGGGCATCATAGTGTTTATCCAAGAACACAGGTGTTTACGGTTCTGAAACCTAAGTGATCTTTTATAAGGTTAGAGAAGGTGTGAAAGCCTCCTCAGTAATTTATACCTAAATGGAAATTAATGAAAATACATGTTGAAATTGTCACAGAAATACCTAAATCTAAATATTGAAAGAAATAAAAGAAAAACTTTTTTCAGGGATGAGCATTATTTAAACTATATATTCGGTTTTCTTCATAGCATTCATAGCTATGACTTTGGAGCTCTCAGCTACTAGATAGTGAAATGCAGGGATAGCTTAACTAGCTCAACTAAATAGCAGCAGCCTCGCTGTAACAGCAGGGAGACTTCCCAGAATAAATGAATTGCAGCAACAATAAGAATACCTGCACTGTACTTCCGCCTGAAATGAAGAAATCCCAGTTACTTCCACACAAAAAAAATCACCTCTTTCTCTGCTTAGAGTTGCAAGAGGTAAGTGAAGGGATTTGGCTCCCTGCAGCAGAGTTGGGAGCAAAGCAGTGGGTAATTGTATCTCACTGATTTGGACGACACACACATTGATTTGGGGTTTAAAACTAGCGTATGCTTAGGAGCACCGGGTTCTTACCTTTACAAAAATGGAAATCTCATAATCTTCCTGAAAGTTGTTCGTTTCTCCAAAGTTATTGTTAAGGGGAAACTTGAGGGAAGTCGAAGAGTTGGAAAAAGTGCTCTGCCTCTGACGAAACTGGAAATCTGGAGGAAAATGCAGGTTGTGCTCAAACACGGTGCCCTCTGCATCTTTATCTTCCAGAATTGGGCTCATCAGATCCATCTGCTGCTGTGGGTGGTCTTCTTCAGCACCATGGTGAGATGAAGAATCATCTTCTCCATCGCTTCCATGCTGAGACGCCACAGAATTATTACAGCTATCTTCTGAGTTCTCTTTACTATCATCTGTGTTTTCTGGGATATTAGTGATGGAAAAGGGGGATGCTGAATCTTCAGGGACATGATCAGAAAGATCACCCCCTTTATTTTCCTCAGAATCTGAAACCTCAGAGACAGTGGTGTCATTAGCATTTTGATTGATGTCAGTGAAGACTGGATCTTCCATGGCTGCTGGCTGATGAGTTTTGCCTGCCTGCTGGTACCTTACAGACTACAATTAAAATGAGATATTGACAGACAGGGCTCCTCAGGAGGAAGCAGAGCCTGTGGTGTACTTTCTGAATGCTCAGCTACACATGGCAGATCTCCAACAATCATTTACTGAGAGCCTTGAATCAACAACTGCACTTCCACCAAGTAAAAGGCTGTCTCACTTTTAACCCCTTTGTTGATCTGACTCCTGGGAACTGTATCTCAGGAACTGTAATCAGTTGTTCTTCCACATGTTGCCTGGTTAAGTATAGCAAAAACCAGTTGAAGAACCTATCATACTAGAAAGCTACAGTAAAAAAAATAGTATTCTTACACTGGAAGTCAAAAATTGTTCTACTGGAAATCTTATTTATGTAAAGAAGTAGAAATGCAGACTTCACCCACTTATATTTTCACCACTTCAAGGAAAATTTCAAGGAAAAGCAAGGCAAAACTGCCTCAATAATACAAGTGATCATCTGCAACATTTTAGTGGCTACTTACAAAATCATCATTTATAAAAAAACTACAAAAAATTATAGAGAGGTAAATTTTAACTCTTTCCAACATTTCCAGTCGTTCCCTTTGGGGACCACACATTTCACACTTGGCATTGTCCTCCTCCCAACTATAAACTAGGGCCAAAACTGTAAAAGCTCTCATGAGCTGCCCTGGGAATATAGGAAAAAAAAGCAGTGAAGAAGTATTAACCATGATTACATATACGTAATGCATCAATTAATTATAATCACAGTTAGGTTATGTATCTCTATTAAATAAGACATACACTGCAGAAATCTGTTTGCCACCTTATGTATACAGCTCCTCTTCGCTAATGAATCGAGAGACACACCAAACTGCACAGAACCTAAAGTGAGTGAATACTGCCAACTTTAGCAGAGAATTAACTGCCCTCCCAGAGACAGACACATTCCAGAGTGACTGAAATCAACAGAGCTGAAATTCCTGGAAGATCCAAACCTCTATTTATCAAATTATTATAAAGTTACCAATTTATTAAAGTCATAAGAACTTTGGACCTTATTGACTAAATACTTTTTATCTCCATGTTTACTGCATCTGGATTACATAGATTATTACAAGAATTCTTATAAACTAATTATATTTAATCTTTTGGGGTTGAGCCAAAACAAAAATGAAGGTGTTTTCCTCCTTTTCATCCTTGTAACTTCCTGAGAGGTAACTGCCACAGCCAGGTTGTATTTCTAAAAGAAATAAAGAAGAGAAGTGAAAGAGAAAGATGGTAATTCCAGCCATCCCAGACAGAAGAAGAAGGGAACACAAGCTGTTTCACAAGGTAGAGTAGTAGGTGCTGCCTGCCTGGGATTTATGACTGTAGTTAACTGCCATTACTCTTATATTGAGAAGTTTAGAGTAGTACTAAAGTTAAATATCAGAAGCAAACAAATATTTCATCTTAATAAAGTGCCAAGATCATGGTCACAACCAAGTTTAATCACGGTGATAGTACACAACAAGGATGCAGGTAAGTATCAGAGATCAATGAGATCTCTCAGCTCATGAGGGCATTTCTGGCTTGATGCAACTCAAGGACTTCAAGGATACATTACCCATTACCAAGGCCTAATTTCAACTCTTATTACCCACACATTCCAGACTGGCACAAGCAGTCCATCAGCAAACAGGATGGAGCATATCTCTTTACATTAGCTGTATGCAACTCAACCACAATTCCTCATGTGGAAATCCTAAATCACAGATTCTGAAATGTGTGCTGTGTAATCTGTCTTGCGAACTTCTAGCACTCAAGACCAAGGCTAATGATAAGACTGATTTAAAATCATGAACTTAAATTACTGAAGTTCAAGAAACTTCAGAAACGCAGTAAAACCACTGGTAAGTTTTATAAATTCAATTTCTTTTAGGACTACTTTTCACTTCTAAGAAAACACCTGGATTTCTTCATATTTTGTAGAAAAATACAAATGTATTTCTGCCTGGGTCTGTTCAACTTGCTCTGAGCATGACTTTGATCAGCAACTCCCACTGATCTTCAACCCCTTCTTACAGAGTGCTTGCAGGATTAAACTCGCTGGGATCATAAAAACTCCCTCCTTAGTAACTCGGCTGGCAAACAGTTTGAGGAAAAAAAAGAAGATAGAAATATTCATGACACAAAACAAAGAACAAAGTTCAGTTGTAATCCAGTCCATGACTTTTTTCTTTTTCATCCACAAAGACAACATTTGCAGGATGCAGCAGCACCTGCTGGAGGATTTAAAATATCACAAGTAAAAGAAGGAGTAAGAGCATAAGATGAGTATTATTTTAAAACAAATAAATACAGTTCATGTGGGCTTCTTTATGGTGAGTTATCCAAGTTTTTCTTTCCTCTGCTCCCTTCCAAGAGTAAAGAAAAGTATCATTAAGTGTCCAGTGAAATGGGACTTCTCTCTGGCACAGAAATGAGAGGGAAGAGGTTGTATGAGGCAGGAGAGCAAAAAAAAACATGGTCTCAGCACAACTAAAGCCCTCTGAGTAACAGTCCCAGCCCCAAAGCCATGAGAATGCAAGATTACAAAACAGAGATCACAATTTCATCCATTCCCTAAATTCCTCTGCTCCCAAATCTAGAAGGTGTTGAGTTAATGTGAAAGTTAGTTACACAATACTTTCTGCTGCTAATTCTGTAATCCAGGTTGTGTCACTGACCATCTGGACTCACATGAGCCATTGGTAACACTGGTTATTGGCTTTGCAGAAACACAAAGAAGCACAAAAACCATAAGCAGAAAAGTTCATAAAAGGACAAAGAACATGAGCAATAGAACTCCTTATTTTCAAGACAAGCTTATTTTTTACTTTATGACTGAATTTCTGATCTTACTCCAACTTTATTCTTTGAAAGGAAGACACACCAGAATCAACATGACTACAAGTCCAGTTAGCATACTTAGGCACAAGTTACAGTTTTGTTAGTGTTCAGCACCTGGAATAAACAAATCACTGATTCTTTCTACAGTCCATTAGACAGTGATGAGCACCTCAAAGTACATCATAAAAAGAGATGGAAATAATTATATCAAAAGGAGATGAAGCTGGTCTTTAATACAGCCCAGTTATCAGAGCTCCTTACAATAGATGTGTCTGTTTAGACAGCAAGGCTGGTATTCATGCACATTTAGAAACCCACAAATGGACATCAAAACTCAGGCTAGGAGCCTAGATAACTGCATGGTTCACTCTGCAGAGACACACAGAGCACAGTTCAGCAGCCCAAACACACAGATATTTATTGGTATTTAAGTTATTTGCTTAGAGCAAATTGATTTATCTGAAGGATAAGGGTTCTGACACACTCAGACTGCTGAAGCTACTACTGAAACTTTAGCTGTTCACCCTGGAACCCCAACCTTGCACTTATTTTAAAATGACAAGCAGAAGACTGACTTGTAAAGAAATTCCTGCATTGTTAGAGTCAATTATCCCTCACCTCCAGAGTGGAAAAGAAGTGTGGAAAGAAGGAAGAATAACAATATCAGACCCCTAAACAGCATACCTCATATATTCTCAGAGACTAACAATTAGAGGCAAAATCCCACATTACATTATTTAATACAGGTTCCCAAGACTTTTACCTGGGTACACCTTTATTGAAGCAGTAACTTGCACATATTCTAGACATTCCATAATATTGTAAACTTCAGCTCATCCATCAGCGCCAAGAGTAGCTTCAGTGGCTCACAGCTCTGCTTAGAAATAGCAACCTGCTTCTACTGGAATTTCTCTAGTCATTTCCAGTTGCTATGATTTTAATGGTTTCATTAAAAGAGTCCTTCCATTTTATTTGTCCTCGATAAAGATAGCATACTTTAAGCAAAAAGCCTGTAAATCTTTCTTCATAACCTAAAGAAATTGAGGTCCTTCAGCTGCTTGCTCCAAATTATCTTCTTCCAGACAGAAGTGATGCAAAAAAACCTCCTGAACAGTTAAAACACTCAGCGATCTTGGAAACAGCTGAACCTGAAACTGAATGATGGTAAGCCAAGTTTACTGTCGTTCAGAAACTGAGGGATCTTAGCATCCTGTAGGATCAGACTCTTCATTTGCACTTAAGTGCACTTGATGCAAAATCATGAATGTTCCTGGCCATTCAGGATGTTGGTTTTACAAAAAACGAATAAACAAAACGAAACAAAAAACTACACCCAACTTTTTTCTTTCATAAAGCTCCAAAATTTCCAAAGCTTTGCAACAGGTACTTCAAGTACATTATCAAAACTATGCTGTGGGCTCTGGGAGACAGACTGGTCATGGTTTACAAATATATTACAAGGGACTTGCAGTAAATTCATTGCACTTTGTTTTTACTCCTGGCTGCACTCAATACCTGGAGGAAATCAACCACAAACTGTTGCACCATTTCCAGCCTTAGCTTTTACTTGTGTTGTTAGCAGCACCTCATCTCTGCACAGTTCATCAACAGTAATCCTCTATCCACTGCCAATATTGCACTAAACAGCATGAGGACAAGACTTTATCCCACATTTTGTTCCTTTTTCTGTATTCCATTTGTGCTGCAGTAAGGAAAACAAACACACTGAAGAATTATTTCAGAAGACAGTGGTTTGGCAGACATTGATGATGATACATTTCACACAGGAGTCAGCACATCCTTGAAGTAGGCATCCAGAAATCCATCTGTTGTTCTGCTAAAACTGGCCTGGATTCTTCAGCCTTGAAGGTCTAGTTCATGAATCCAGGACCCCACTGTGTGTGATTCACCTTCACCCAGATTTTCCTTTGCTGCTGGCTACATAAAATATTTAAAGCCAACACATCCACAAATTTCACTCTGCATATAACAGACTTTTCTCCACTGGGAACTAGACAAACAATAGGAAACCACTTTCCACAGGACACTCAATTCTCATGTTATCAACAGCTTTTAGTTGTTAAAAATACCAGGAGTCACTGTCAACACACATTAGAAAACTTGTTTTACTTGCCACAGGGCCTAATTATGCCCAATTTGGATGTTTCAAAGCCCTTTATTTTTATCTTCCAGTTAATTTTGTAAAACTTTACTTGGTTGGCTCTTCAAGACCATGGTCAGAAACTCCATTGGAATACCTGAGAGCCTAAGAAATACCAACTTTTTATCTGCCCAACTGCTCCAAGAAAAACATTTTTGTTTGCCTTTAAAATCTGGCATCATTTCAACAGTGTTGTTTATCTCTGAAACTAAGCACCCTTGAAAAGCTCAGCAACCCAGTTTCAAGCCTGTTTGCAGTGGAGGGTCTGGTAACTGAAATAAAGAAGGCAGAAACACCACAGTCCTCTGTATCACCCTGTCATGAAGCCTTAGGGATCTCCTTCCACACAGTGTGAGAAACAACAAGGTTAAGAGCCTTTTTTGTTTATAGCCTCCACATCCAAGCAATACTTTGGATTAAATGGGCACTAAAAGCTTAAGGTCTAATAAAGTTTAACAGCTGTTACTCACTCAGCTCTTTTATGGTTTCATGAAATGTCTTTTTTTAATCTCAATTTTATAAAGATGCATCAAAATATAGTAAGTGACAGGTTAAATGACAGATTAAAAAACTACTGAGCAAAAATGGCGACAGAAGTCTCCATCACATGGATAAAATTGAAAATAAGATTGGAAATATAGGAAATATTTCTTGTTCAATATTAAGTAATGAATATGTCCTTAAGAAAGCATGCAATACGGGTAGCTGAGCTATTCACATGCAACAGCAAGTTTTCATAGAATCACAGAATGGTTTGGGTAGGAAGGAAACTTAAAGATCATCTCGTTCCAACACCCTGCCATGGGCAGGGGCATCTTCCACTATCCCAGATTACTCGAAGCCCCATCCAACCTGGCCTTGAACACTTCCAGGGATTCAGGGGCAGCCAGGGCTTCTCTGGGCAACCTGTGCCAGGGCCTCACCACCCTCACAGGGAGGAATTTTTTTCCTAATATCCAATCTAAACCTGCTCTCTTTCAGTTTGAAGCCATTCCCTCCTTGTCTTGTCACTCCGTGCTCTTGTAAAAAGTCCCTCTCCATCTTTCTTGTAGGCACCCTTCAAGTGCTGGAAGGCCACAGTTAGGTCACCCCTAAGCCTTCTCTTCTCCAGGCTGAACAATCCAAATTAAATTAATCCAAATTTAATTAATCCAAATAAATTCAGAGTTGCTTCACCTCTACAACACTGCCAACCAGAGGGTATGGTTTCCCATCCAGAAATTAAGTGTCGTGCTAAACCTAACAACCACTGTGAATATTTTGAGGTTGCCTACCCTTTAATTCCTAGCATTGACTAATGGTTTTTGAGCTGCAAATGCTCAATTATACTCCAGCAGTAAATCTGGACAGCTTCTGGCAGCCTCCAATGTTTTGAACTGCAGCCTCTACAGGCAAGTGTGGGCTAAAATACAATAGGGAGATCAAGGTGAAGAAAGGCAAATATCTCAGTAGTGCCCAGTTTTACTTCTCTTAATGTAAGTACACACATAACTCATCCATTTCTTGTAGGCAAACACTGTAAATGGAAGCAAGAGCTGAGTTAAACACATTAGATACATATTGGCTAGACCAGTTCAGAGTCCAGAGCTGCTGTGATGTGCTGCCTGCACAATGTGTCAAACTGGGCACACCACATTAGGCAGGGCTTGTGAATAAATGAGTCCTGCAAATGGTTTTCAAAGCATGTGGGCAAGCGTAAACAAGAGATTACTCACACCTTTTAGAATGGAATAGCTGAGTGAGTATGCTGCAAAAGTAGGCTGGCAAAAGAGCCTTGATGCTTAAAAGTTGTCTGCATCTGTGCATAAAGTTTTCAACAAGAACTCAATTGTAACTTGATGAAATTGGTCAAAATATTGCATCTGCACTGTTATGCAATCCCCAGAGCTCTAGTTCACTCTATGTAACAAACATTTTTAAGGCAACACAACAAAGTAATTTATAAAGGACATGTCCCTCCTCCACATGATCAGCTGTCATGTGCATATTCATAAAGCTTGATGTGTGTAACCAAAAAGAGACTCAGAGAAAAAAAATACACAAAGACCTTGACTTGAACTTGACACATAACAGGTAAGTAGCTGCAAGAATTCTTATCTAGCTCACCTGGAGACGTTTTTTCCCTCTTTTACAGGCCTGTGTTTTGCCACACCTGCTACATTCCATCAATCAAGGTGGATCAGGGGCGTGTCACTTTATTCAGCCCATTGTACCACATTTGAAAGCCACTCCACAGCTGGCACACACAGGTGGCAAAACCTGCCTAACTCATACATATGTGAAAGCCATTAGGAAGAAACAAGCTGAAATCTATACCACCTGCAGAATAAACATATAGCAGGGTAGACAGAATGAAATTCAGATCTACTTCTGTCAGTTTTGAAGCCATAAGCACATCTTTTTCTCAGTTTTTAGGGTGAAATTTAAAATAATGAGGATTTGTGCTCTGTGCTATTAAAGGATGCTTCATTTCTCTATTTACATAGAGCTGATCTCATTGTTTCTCAGCACCAGTAACTTAACAGGTTTTGCAGAATTACTAATCCCTTCTCATAAAAAAAAGGAAAACCATGGGAATGTAAACAATTTCCCTTAATTTATGAAGCAAACTTACACCAGGACCCAAAACAGATATCAACTCATTATACCACACACTGCACTCAGAGTACATTCAAGAACATGTTGACCATTTCCTGCCTGCATTCTGAGTTTTAGGGTAAACAGATTTGGGAAATTTTTTTTGCACAAGACACCCCAAAAGGCGATGTGCGTGAAATATGAACAGCCAGCTTAGAGAGCTGTGTGACCAAAAGGGAGATGGAGTCATGGAGGAGTCATGCTGACAACCACCACTGCCTCGAAAGGTGACAGCCTGGGGCTGCCAGGCACCTGCAAAGGAGGCAGGAGGCAGGTTATGGGTGTGATGGCAAAACACAGGGACACTCCCAATGACGTGTCCCATCACAGCCTCACCTCACGGTGCCCTTCTGCAACAATGGGATGCTCAGCAAACAGCCCCGAAGTGAGCTGCATCCCGGCCTGACCAGGCAACAAACCCTCACAAACCCCTGAGCTCCCTGAAACCACCACATCGCTCTCCTTGGGAGAGCTGCGTCCCACAGCCTCCATGTCTCCCCTCAGCTCTGCCCCCTTCATCTCGGCGTGTGGCAGCAGGACCAGGGCAGTGACTGTCCCCTGTGCTGGGCACTGATGAGGCCTCCTCGAGTGCTGTGTTCAGTTTGGGGCCCCTCAGTTCAGGAAGGACATTGAGGGGCTGGAGTGACTCCAGAGAAGGGAACAGAGCTGGGGAAGGGTCTGGAGCACAAGTCTGATGAGGGGGAGCTGAGGCAGCTGGGGGGGCTCAGCCTGGAGAAAAGGAGGCTCAGGGGGGACCTTCTGGCTCTGCACAACTCCCTGACAGGAGGGGGCAGCCAGGTGGGGGTCGGGCTCTGCTTGTTCTAGGGAACAAGTGACAGGACAAGAGGTCATAGTCTCAAGTTGCACCACAGGAGGTTTTAGGTTGGACCTGAAGCATAATTTCTTTACAAGAAGGGTGGTTAGACATTAAAATGGGCTGTCGAGAGAAGCGGTAGAACCACCATCCCTGAAGGTGTTAAAGGAAAGACTGGACGTGGCACTGAGCCATGGTACAGTTGACAAGGTGGTGATAGGGCATAGGTTGAACTCGATGATCTCAGAACTCTTTTCCACTCAATTGACTCTGTCACACTGGAAATCCCCCCCCCCATGGCGCCCCCACTGCCTCCTCACGACCCCACTCACCGCCCGCCCCTCGCTTCCCGCTCCCCCCACGCCATTCGTTCCCAGTGCCAGGCCCCCTGCGCCGCAGCCAATCGGATCACCCGCCAGCGGGCCCGCAGCCAATCACAGCGGGCGGAGGCCGCGCGCACTGACGAGCTCCCGCGCCCCCCCCGCCGAGGTCCGTCAGTTGTCGGTTGGGGCTGCGCGGGCGGCCGGCGCGCAGGCGCTGAGGCCCCACCGCCTCCCCCGCTGCCCCGGTCACCTCTGGTTCCGCCTGCGCGTCCCGGCCCCAGCGGAACCGGAGCGGGACCTCGCGGTGGGGCCCAGGCAGGGACGGGGGTGTCCCGTGGCAGGAGGCTGTAGGGACGGTGAGCCTAGTCCGAGTGCGGGTGAGGGGCAGGCGCGGGGGAAACCGATCCGGAGCGCCCGGTGGGTCGGTGGTGCCGGATGTCTGTGTGCTTACAGGAAGGATAACCTCCGTTCTGAGCGAGCCGATCAACTTCAAAACCCGGTGGGGGGGTTCGGGAGCATGCGGAGTAGTGCTGGTGGTGTTTCACAGCTGGGTTGTTTTGCTGGATTTGCCTAGGGTAGAGTTAATTTTTGGTTAGAACATGCCACTGGTGTATAAAAACACCGGTGCTGAGCAGCTTCGGAGCATTTCGAAGTGGACGCTGCGGGTTTGCGTCTTACTGCGCTGTTAAAAACTCTGGTTCTGCTTTTTAAAGCACCCGACAGCATCGAACGGGTGATTCGCCCCCTGCGTTGCTCTTCTCACTTCTTTTCTCCCTTTTTTTCTTTAAAACGGCTGTGTCCTCCAAGTCCTCTGTGCGAAGAGATGCCTTAATGCTGTTTTTGACAATCCTTTCTTGTAACATTTTTATTCTCTGAAGACATTTCAACTGTTGGAGACCGGGGGGCTGGCTTCCCGTGCTTTGAATTCCCATCGCTGCTAAAGCTACAGCTAACATTAAAGCTCCTCTTTACCTTTGAAATAAACCGTTTTAAGGAGTTTGCAGAAAAGGGTTGATGTTAAAAATGTTGGGAAGACAGCTGCTGTGCCTTCTAGAATCACAGTTTGTCTGCACATAAAGGATAAAAGAAATATAAAGGAAAAAATTGCTGGAATGGGGCTCCTCTTGAGAAGAAAATACACTGCCTAACAACATTGCAGAAGGTTTTGTGAAACGTGGAGCTTCACTTCCTTTTTCTTAAAGACTGAGAGCATCATTCTGTACCTTCCTAAACAAAGTGGTTAGGTCACACATAGTATATTAAGAGGGGAAAAAAGCTTACAGATCGTACCTGGCACTCACAATAGTCATTAAGTCCTTGGTGAGAAATACTTGCCTCATACCTAAGGTTACTAATTTTTTTTTTTTTTTTTTTTAAGAGAGAAAAGTGTGGTATGTAAATGCTGTTATGGTAGATGGAGAGCAGCTTAGAAGGAAAGCAGAAGTCCTGGCAGTTCAGTGTATGGAATAAGCAACGGGTAAATGAGAATGCTGAAAGGCTTAAAAGTCTTCCAGCAACTCTAGAGGGTAGAAACTGAAAAAGGAAAAGTGAGATGAAAAAGGAAAATTACAATTATAGTAGGAAACAGGCTTCTGACCTGAATAGTGATGTGATAGAATTTAGGGCTGCAGAAGACTCTTAAATGTGCGTCTGGAATTATTCAAGTGCCTGTGCTTGAACATGAGAAAAAATACTGGTTTTCTGTCTTGGAATTTAGAACTGTAATAGGACACACACAACAATGGAATAACTGATCAAAAGAAAACAATTCTTTCTTTCATTTAGTCTGCAGTGGAAAAAAATCTCACTGCTCATTTGTTTTAATATATTAAAAACTCTGACAATATGTGAGAAACCTCAGAAGTCAGTAGGGGAAATCCACTGTTGACTTGAGTGGTTGTTTAGCCTGGGTGTTTTGGAGTTACCCTCTAGAAGGAAGATGTATATAATGTATAGCTAGTTAAACTAGTCACAGTAGAATTGTTTTGGTTACATGCCTTGTCTTTTTAAATTTTTCAGGTGCATCTGATTACCTGCTGGAAGCACTTCAAAACCTCCACAATGAGCTCGATGTTGATGTTATTTTTTGCTGGAATCCTCATCTGTTGTGCTCGCTCAGCTGGTGACTCGGTACCCAGGTTGCTCCTTGTGTCCTTTGATGGCTTCAGGGCTGATTACTTGGAAACTTACAAACTTCCTCATCTTCAGGAATTCATTGAGGATGGCGTGCTTGTAAAAGAAGTCATGAATACTTTTATCACCAAGACCTTCCCAAACCATTACACCATAGTGACAGGTTTATATGAGGAAAGCCATGGCATCGTGGCTAATGACATGTACGATGCAGATGCCAAGAAGAAGTTTTCACAGTTCAACGATTCGGATTCCTTCTGGTGGGATGAGGCAGTTCCAATTTGGGTAACAAATCAACAGCAGGGAAGAGGAGCAAGTGCTGCTGCAATGTGGCCAGGTAGTGATGTAAAAATCAACAACACGACCCCTCATTTCTTTATGAAGTACAACTTCTCAGTGAAGTTTGAGGAGAGAGTGGAGAGAATTGTTGCATGGCTGAACAGCTCTGACCCAGTGGTCAATTTTGCTGTGCTCTACTGGGAAGAACCAGATGCAAGCGGGCACAAGTACGGCCCAGATGACAGCCAGAACATGGGCAGAGTGTTGGAAGAAGTGGATAAACATGTTGGTTTCCTTGTGAACAAACTGAAGGCATCGGGTTTGTGGGACACTGTCAATGTCATAATAACAAGTGACCATGGAATGGCCTCCTGTTCTGCAAAGAGGCTGATTGTCCTGGATGAGTGCCTGGGGCGCAATAACTACACCCTGATAGACAAGACTCCGGTTGCTGCAGTGCTGCCAAGGCAGAGTATGTTTGGGTTTGGTTATTTTTTAAGGCATATGCTGAGAATTAAATCTTGTTTCTTGCCTCTCAAAAGTACACAGTCTGCTAGACTGTTCTAATCTTCTTCAAAACCTACGGAGTTCATGTTGCAGAACTCGGACATAATGAGTAAGCTAAAGAATGATGTTTTATTTAGAAGTTGGTTTTGGCAATCAGTGGGACAAGGAGAGTTTCTAGTCAAATTGCTGTGTCTGATAAGGATGACCCTAATAGAGGTGGTTGAGAAAGTAGATAGTTACTTAGTATGCCTGCTCTCATGTTGCTCACTTAGTCTATGCAGCTGTAATTCGCAGTTAGCATGAAATAAACCCATGTGTTTATTCAGAAGAAAAAAGTGTCATTCTGTAAATTTCCAAGTAAGAATCTAGTCCCTACTTTGATCATTTTACCACTTCTATTTTTGGGAGTGAGACCTAAGATTTTGTACTGTGAATTCCATTTTTGTGTTTCAGAGTAGTCCCCAACAGGCATGTCTGAAATCATGACACTGCTGGCCTCTCTGTGGTCAGACTAATGGACAAGTGATTCATACAGTAAAAAAATATATATATATTTACTGCATTGGATAAGATATTTACTACTTGAGGGGGTGATTGCTTTCTCTTGATTTCTCTGCTTGAATTTTGCCCTTCAAGCCCAGATGGTAAGCTGACCCACATCTAGGAGGTGTCTGATTTAAAATGAAAGCAAATTTTGAAATTCACCTTGTCACATGTAGCATTTTGTAAGGGACATGAAAAAAATCTTCTTCTATATGTTTTTTTTTTAAGTAATTGTTTTGAAATAATGGAACTAAGGTTTAAGGACAGGTAATTGTAGTAAACAGGAGTTAATTTCCAGCTGTTTCACATGCAATTTTTATCTTGGCAGACAAAGAAGATGTGTATAACTTACTGAAAAATTGCAGCAGTCACATGAAGGTCTATCTGAAAGAAGAAATTCCAGACAAATTCCATTATCGCCATCACAAGAGAATCCAGCCCATAATTCTGGTTGCAGACGAAGGCTGGACAATTGTACAGAACGAGTCCCTTTCCAAGTGTAAGTGTGTGTTCCTCTGTGGTTTGTATGGGTAAACTGCCTTGTGTCTATTCCAGCCAGCTGCAAGATGGTCCTCATTTAGCAAGGGGAGTCCTGGCACTGTGCAGGTTTAGGAGTAGTGCAGCATTTTCTAGAACATTCTTAGGCTGAGCCTGGAGTGTTTAACAGATAAGGAGGAGATGGGGGATATTCCGTTGGCTGAAACACTTTGTCGTGTTCAATTTAATAGTCTGAGTTGTCTTAGGTGGGTTGGCAGTCTGTCTCAGGCCTTCCCTGGATTGTTGTTTAACGTTTTATTGTATATAAAATATATATGTAGGGGTGCATAAATCGAAGCATGCAACGCACAACGTTTAATACTACAGTACATGTACTAGGGAATGAAAATAAATGGCAGGAAATACTAAAAATAGTATGAACACAGCAGCATGTTTGAAAGACAAAACTCAGAACAGGTGTCACTTCCCAGTGCCTTGCTAAGCTCTGCGCTTTCTTCCTGTAGATGCTATGAATGTCAAATTACACATACATAGATATATGTATGTATGTATATATTTCCAGCTGTTCCACACACGTGGTTTTTTTTGGCAGACAAAGGGCATGTATAATTTACTGAAAAAATGCAACAGTCACATGAAAATGTATCTCAAAGAAGAAATTCCAGATAGATTTCCTTGTTGTAATTGTAAGAAAGTTCAACCAGTAATTCTGGTTGCAGATAAAGGCTCTGTGTGTGTGTGTGTGTGTATATGTGAGTTCAGAAAGTAATTGGATAGATTCTTGGTGGGAAAATCCATTAATAGAAATTAAGTACAAAAGTACCAACTTCTGGGAAGTTTCTGAGCAGCCAACAGCTTGGGCTGATTGGTAGGTCAGGGATATCCCTCCTGGATACTTCCCTGTCCGACTGCTGTTAGAGACAGGGTGTTGAGTGGTGTAAAATCCTGGTTTCACCCAGTTTGGCTCATCTTCCTGTCTGCTCTTTACAGAATTAAGTTCAGGTTTTTTCAGTATTTCTACAGAAGTACTGCTTTTTAAGGCAGGATGTGTTTATATTTCAATTTCCCCACAGATTTGCTACAATTATCTTCAAATTGGCAACACGTAGCACAGGTGTTCTCTGATCAGAATTCTCTCTTTCTTGTTTGATTCAATTTCATGTACCTAAAAATAGTTAGTAAGTGAATATTTATAAGGAACAGCATTGTATCAGTTGAAGTAAATAACTTTTCAAATCAGTTTTATTGTGAAGGCTTCCCAGAATCAGGCAGGGGAGGTTTTAGCCTAAAAGCCTGTTTAAGGTTTATTGTCTTCACAGACAAAATGGCAGCACAGCGATTGCCAGGTGTACCAGTAACTCCACACACCAGAATCCTATTTCAGAGGTGAAAAATTGGAAACTTCGTTGGAGAGGGAACTTGGAGTAGCTCTGTTCAGAACAAATAAGTAGTAAAAGGCAGGGAAAACAATCTAGAAATGTGTCAAAACAAACAAGATGTAGTAACAAACAGAATGGTGGAAAACATTAAAAAGGACTAGTGGAAGCTCTGATGTGGTGAGTGTCACCTCATCTGCTGGAATCTGGACATTTTGTATCAGAAGCTTCAGGGAGGCACACAAAGAAAATTCTCAGGTATACTCTCAACTGTTACTAAAAAATGGACTCAAATGCAGTCACTCAAATACTGTGCTGTGCATGCTGTGAGAGACTTCTGGCCGCTTGGATAGGTTTTTCAGATATGCTGTTAGGAAATTTGACAGTGTTTGCACTTCAGGTGTTTATTGTCCATCTTAAAAACCCACCAGATAGATGTCCAAGTAGTCCTGACCTTGTAGTCACCAAGGTTTTGCTGTGTGCCTGCCAGAGGCACAGTGATCCTTTGTCTTTTGGTTTTGACTCCTTGGGTGTCCCTTCAGCTGAAGTACCTAATCTGATAAGCATGAATTGAGGGTATTTAATATGTTTGAACTGAACTCTATCAAGGGAAAGGTGCCTGATTTTTAATAAGTAATTAAAGTGTCCACTCTGCAAGGAGAGATGACTTTCCAAAATCTGAGAAGTAAAAATTTGCATTCTAGCTACTGACTCAGTGTGGAGTGGCAACTTCCTTTTCAACTTTGGCATGAAGAATGGGAAGGGGAAAGCTGGAAATGTTAAGCACTGAAAGGAAAAGACATTAATGGGAGGGAGAACCACCACTGAAGGGCCAGTATGGGAAAAGACTTGTGGGGTTTAGGGAAGAGGGAAGGAACTCTGGCTTCCTTCTGTGGTTGATCCAGCAGCTGCTTTTATGTTGTGCGTTAGCCTTTGGTTAGAATACATGCTTTGGGGGTGGGGGAGATGGGGAGGGGAACAGTGGCTCTGCAGCAGAGGCTGTGACAGTAACTGTGTGCTCTGCCCCGCTGCAGTGGGGGACCACGGCTATGACAACGGCCTGCCCAGCATGCACCCGTTCCTGGCCGCGCGCGGTCCCGCCTTCCGGCGCAGCTACAGCCACGGCACCATGGACAACGTGGACATCTACCCCATGATGTGCCACGTCCTGGGGCTCGCCCCGCGCCCACACAACGGCACCTTCGCCAACACCAAGTGCCTGCTGGCTGACCAGTGGTGCATCAGTGTCCCCGAGGCCATTGGGATCGTCATCGGGGTTTTCATGGTGCTGAGCACTTTCACCTGCATCATCATCATCTCTAAGAACAGGGTGGCTCCCTCCCGGCCCTTTGCCCGGCTCCAGTTACAGAGTGATGATGATGATCCTTTGATTGGATAGCACCGAGCCTCGCTTCCTACGTTGTGATTTCAGGAAAAGAGTTTCAATTTGCACTGGATGGCATTCTTTGTTTGATGCACTTTATCTGTGTAAAATACTGTACAACCAGACCCTGCTGATTTGTGTGACTAGTGTCCTATAAAAATATTTTCATAACAAAACAATAAACAGGTGGCTTTTTACTGGAAGAGATGCTTAACAAAATAAGGATGCTTAGTTTTTCATTTAACCTTCTGAACATTTTCAGAATGAGACTCCAGAGTGTGACTAGCCAGGACAGACAAACTGAATTTTAAATTTGTAAATGATAATTGCTTTTTTTGTATTAAATTAATATTGACTACATTTAGTGTTCATGCACCTGTGTTGGAAAAAAAAACTTTATAGAGAGTTAGGAGTTAGTTTTGTTTGGAGATTATATTCTGGTGTGCTCTTAAATCTGGGGAAAGAGAAGATCCAAGACTTTTGTTTCTACCCTAAGTCAGCAATGTGACAAGAAATTTCTGAGAAAGAAAATACAAGTCAGTGATGAAAGAACTGGTGCATATTCTATTTTGAGCAATAAACTATGTGGTTCAGCACTTACAAGCCTGGGCAGGTGGCTCTGACATTTCTGGATGACTTAGACCCACAGGTCCAGTTGGGGTGGCACTACTGCCTTACCTCAAGAAAGTCAGTTTAACCTGGGAATCTTTCAATTACCCAGTTTCATGGACTGTAGGTGTAAAATCACTGCATCTAAACCCTATGGAAAATTTCTCAGGAGTAAATTCTGCTGAAGGTGTTTTTGAGATAAAGGTGGTTCTGCCTTGTGTACCAGCTCATAATTGTCTTTTGGAGGCTGTTGTGCTAAAAACCAACAATTGAAAGTTTGATGTGCAAGTCATCAAATAAGGATTCCAAACTCTTTATTTTCAACCCTGGAAATTTACAGGAAGAAGTTAGCAGATCTTACCTCAAAAAATAAATTCTCTATAATGTGTGAGGTATAGAGATGCAAATTCCTGATGAAGACCAGAGCTAACTGTTCTCTTAATTGAAACTCTTGATAACTTGTTAATGGTCATCTAGTATCTTGCTATAAAAACATAGTTTGATTGAGAAAGCCTTAAATGGTACCTTATCTTTCAGTGAGATTGTTACTGCTAACCAAAAAGAGAACTGCAGTTACCAAGTCCTTTTCCTACAAGTCTGATGGTTTTAAAAAATAAAGTGGCAGAGGTACGTGGTAGCAATGGAGTTTCTCTCTCACAAGTTCAGATTCACTGCAATTTGTTGTTGGCCACTGCCTTTTAGTGATCCAACAGGGAGAGAGCAGGGACTTTGGAGGGAAGGGGTTACTTTGAACTGCCCACTGGAAAAAATAAACTTGAGCTTTATAAATGTGTGGAAGTTTTAGTAATGTGTGTCTTCCTCTCTAGGGATTCCATTGTACTTGATGAAAAAAATAATCCAAAAACTAACCCCCTCTGCTTTTTTTTTTTTTTTTCTCAAATTACTAATTACTACTTAACTAATGCTTTACTCTGAATTAATCTGAACTAGAAAGAGTTCAGATTAATTGAAAGAGGCTCATGCCCCTTGAAAAATCTGTGCTGTTACTGACAGGGTACTGGACTTTAGCCTGTTGATATTCTAGAGCAGTAGCTGGACAGAACACAGAGTCACTTCCTCATCCTGCCGGATTTAAATTAATTAATTACATGAACCACGAGGTCAGGTTAATGAGTAACTGTGAAGGGAATGTTTTGCAGGGTAGAACCTAGGCTTAGATATGCTGTAAACGGGAGGACGCTTGAATTCCTGTGTTAGAGAGTGTTGTGTTAGGTTCTGGTAATACAGAGTGGGATCATCAGAGGGTCGGTTAGAGAATTACTAGAGATGCTTTGTATCATCTATGTTTGGAAATGTTTGACTGAGTTTACCTTTCCGGCAGAGATACTGTCCACTACCTGTGAGTTTTGGGGTTTTTTTCTAGAAGCTAAGACTGATCAGGACAGTATTTTCTCCACTTTCTTTTCCTCCTTCCCCCCTGCAGTTGTCACACAGCGTGTGGTCGATGTGCTGTCAGTTCCTCTGCATCCCCTCCCAGGCAGGTGGCAAAGTTACCACCAAGGCTTTGGTGACCAGAACTGTAAATGCTGACTGAAGCACAATGACTCTGATCTGAAATAGGAATGTTGCTACAGATGGGGAAATCAAGGTCTAAATGCATTTCTCCTCATAGCTCTAGGCAGCCCCTTCTGATGAGAGCTGCTACAGGCACTGAGCTGCTGTGAAACCAGCGAGTGGCTGTATCTGGTGGAAATCCTTATCACCCTCTGTTCTTCCTCCCTTTAGCATGAAGATGAGATAGTGCTACTATGGAAAGGGTTTAAAGAGGAAATTTAAGTATTAAGAAGTAGGATATTCCAGCTGCATTACTGATTATTTTCATTTCCAAAGATGTGGTGTGGTCTGTAAGGGTGCTGAGTGTTCCTCTTGGCACAAAGGGTACAAAGGGTTTCACAGTAGCTCTTGTACATCCAGTTTCATACAGATCATGGACAAATCAAGAGAATCTATAAAAAACATCTTTCTGTCTTTAAGACACACAGTTGATTTATTTAATGATGATTATTTTTTAAAATAGAGCCTTAAACATGACAAAACATTTCCACTGACGCATTCTGGTTTGTGTGAAGTATTTCTTGTGAAAGCCAGTGGCTGATTTCCTTTTGGGCAGCTAGTTCAGAACAAGAACAGCAAAGCTGTGGCTTCTGCTTCCTCAAGGCTGTGATAAAGGGACAGTAGTTTGTGGCAACATTTAATGACTTGCTAAATAGACACAACTCGGCAATGGTCACACAGGGCAAGTTAATTCAGGGGCAGTTCCTCACCTTTCACTGGTTTGGCAGTTTAGAGGGGAATAGGGGATATTTAGTGACACCTCTCAGCACTGAAGGCTGATGTTTCATTACATTGACTGCCTCCATACAGGAACTCTCCACACTGCGTACAGCAGCCCTAAAACATCCACCCCTCTGGGGTTCTGTGCTTTCTGGGCATTGGCATCAAGAAGCAGTTCCAGAATTGAGCTGATTTTACCTGACTACAGCTCTGAAACACTGCTTTCAGTAACTTGCTGCCTACACACTGCTTGTGAAAATAAACCAACTTTGTGTACCTCCAAGGACCAGACCACAGGGACAGATGTTTGCTCTAACATGCATGTTAGCATCTTTTATTGCAAAAAAACAGTAATGGAGGTTTGTTAATAGGATTCAGATTAGGATTTCATTATGGAAAGGCCATTACCACTACTGAATTTATAATTTCATGTGCTTGCAACAATTTTTGTAGTTTACCATCTAATAAATACTTACATCACCTTTACTGTAGGACAGACTTGCTGTGAAAGGTTTGCACAGCAGCATAGATACGGTCAAGACAGCATCCATGACATTATTTAAGCAGGGAAGAAGACTGGGAAGTAAGCCTGTTAAATTTGCATTTTACAAAACAACAGGAGCCAACCACTCCACATTTGTCCTTCTCCCACATGCAGGTCAAGATTGTGCTGTTCACACTTCTGACAGATGTCAGGGGGCACGGGGGTTGAAATGAGCTGATCTTTAAGGTCCCCCCCAACCCAAACCATTCTGTGACTGTATGAAAAGTCAGTTTGCACAACCCTTCATCTTACAGCCTTGGCAGTGCTGGGTTAATGGTTGGACTGGAGGATCTTAAAGATCTTTTCCAACCTAAATGGTTTCACGAATCTGATTCTTCTGCCTTTTTTTTTTGAGACTGCATTTCTTGTAGCAGCATTACTACAGCTCTTGACCAAGTAATTCTGGAGGATTTTTTTTTAGTAAAAGAAACTGAATTCCCACTATTGGTAACTGATAGCTTTTTTTTTCCAAGTATGGCAGCAAGGTGGGAAACAAGAAGTCTGTTATGTAAGAACTGTGACCTAAAATTCCTAAGGTCTATCACAGTTCCAGTTATTTTTAACAAAGGCATACACTTTGCAGAGTCCAAGGCATATTTGGGATGCATACAAGTTGAGACCATTCTCCCCCAGTCATCTCCCCCCAGTTCGTTTTCCAGAAGTGTTTTAAATGAAGCCAGCACTCCATGCTTGACAGCATTATAGCAAAGATGTATTTTAACTTCAGCATTTCCAAACAAGAAGAAACAAAGAAAACAGTTGACATCTGTATGCTCCACAGGTCACTAATGAAACACATCATGCATCATTCTTGGTTTCAAAGCTTAAATTACAAGCAGTACACAGTGTACTCAAATTCTTTCCAATAAACTTGTTTGTACATCATAGAAAGTATCAAATACACAGAAACCAAATTTCACATCCCCCCCACCCAAAAAGGTGTCTGACAAAATGTCACATTAGAGAAAAAAGTTGCTGTTTTTCTCCAGTGGCTTCATCTGTGCTTTCAATTTCATTAAGCTCACACCCAGCAACTTAAAACAGTTGGGCAAATGTCCTAACAAGGAACTACCGAAGAGGTACCTGCAAATACACCTAAGAATAAAGGAAATGTTTGACCCTAATCTGAATTACCCGAATGCTACAAGATTCCCTTAATTTTTTTTTTTACAAAGTTTTATTTTGCCCTCCTCAAAGACGGGCCTCACAGTGCAATACAGAACAATGACATCAACAATTCTCACATTCGTGTCTCCTGCCTATTCTTGTATTATTCTTCCCAAACCCTTTTTTGGGGGAAACCTACTACTCTACACTTGTTGCATATTGGGGCAGGTAAATCTAAGTCCCAAATGACTGCACAACACTGACAAATTCTGCCCTCTCCTTAAAATCAAGGGTCACTCTGGCTGATGATAGAACTATACTTGCCACAATTAAAATGGGGTTTAAGGAAAAGCTCTGAGATTACAACCCAGTTATTTTTACATCTGCCACGATCACTGCTATGAAATTACTGCAATACAAAGAATTTCTACTAAAGCAACAACTAAAGTTCCAAAGGGCAGAAGCCATAGGTGAGGGTTATGGCATTGTTATGACAATTGTCAGTGTTATTGCCTCATCAAAGCCTGCAGATCTTCTTCAAACACACACTTTGTGCTGCAATTCCTTTTTAAGCTGCAAATAAGCAAGAAAAGGTGGACTCAGTGCATCAGTTTGCTGTGTGCCATCGACTTTTTGGAAGGTGGGTAGGAAACGGGTTAGTAACAACAGGTTTGGGGTTTGTGCTCAGACTTCACCAGTCTCTGACAACTGCTGTGAACACCTCACTGCTGTTGTGGTTCAGCTGGAGCCCCTGCAGCACTCAGTTTTACCTGTGCCAGCAAATTCAACTTCAGGCACAGCTAATGGCCAGCTGCACTAAGAATCAGCCTTACAGACCTTTTCCTTCAGTGTTTTCTTAAGAAAATGGCAATGCAGGAAAACAAGGCAGTTCAGAACACAGTAACAGCACTGAGTCAGCTGGAGTTCACAGGATTTCATATCCCCCAAATTAAGGGCTGTCTTCTAAGAGACCTGCATTTTTCCTGCCTTTCTAAAGCTACTATTACAGCTGAACTTTCAGCATATCCCTTAAATTGGGCTATTTCATTGCCTTCCCTCTGAAGCATTCGCTGCACCCAAACGTGGTCTCTGGAAATGTCCACAACTGTCTGCAAGACAGTTTGGTGCTAAACAAGTGTCCCTGCCATCACAGAGGAACCCAACAGATCTTCACTACGTCTGGAATTTAGCCCAGCAAAATGAATTTTGTACCCCAGCCCTCCCCTTGCAGTACTGACTGTCAGTCACATCCTTGGTTTGGTAGAGCACATGCAAAGCCGAGGTGTCCCCATCCTTGCCCTCTGCTGGAGGCTGTGGACACAGACATAGACTGCATTTAAAAATACTCAGTCTCCTACGTCTGCACTAATTTTGAAAGTTTCTTTCTCCTTCAGGCATTGTACTCAGCAACAAAGTGCTGAGAAATACTATCATCTCACAGGGAGAAAGGGAGAAGTCTGACAATTGACAACTTTTCTCACTTCAGAACGTCTTTCACACAAACTTTAGTCAGCAGATTCTCACCATTTAAGTGAGCTCATACAAAAACCCTACAACTACACTAGCAAGATTTATTGCCACATGCAAAAGAATGAGAGTATGTACCTTTGTTGACTCAGAATTCATATTTTTCCGTGACAGAGGCTTTCCTCTGGAAAAACAAACTTCAGTCTTACACCTTTTTTTATTATTAAAGTGTGTTTTTTCAGGTTTAAGAACATATATGGCCTAAGATGTATACAGCTGCCCCTTAAACTGTGTGTGTAATCCTGATCATCCCATTCCAAGGCCCACCCAGACACAGCAGATAAAGCACAAGTCAGAGTCTCCAGTAGCAGACCAGATGCACATCCAGGGCCAAGCCTGGCAGCACTCTGAAATCAGCCTGAGCATCCTTGTTCCTTAGCTTATTCATGTCTCCCAGTACCACAGAAATAGAAAAGACTCCATTTGGATATACAGGTGTGGTGCTTGTACATGTCTTTATCCTTCCAGCTGCATGGAACTCCTCGAAAATTTAGTGCAGTACACAGGAAATAGAAAAAGTAAAGACCTACATTTACCTAAAATCGTATCTAAAGTGGTAAAAACCCATATTTACCTAAATGCATTTTTAAAATATTAAGAATCAAGCAGTTTAATGCTGATTGCTAAAGGCAATACCACTTAGATTCAAATTTGGGGCCACAATTAACACAACAGTTTGAAGAAATATATGTAACTCTAAACTCAGACACTTAACACTGCATGACCTGGCTGAATAATAATGTTCTTTTCAGCAGGATTTAACCCATCAAGTTATCTTGTAATGGTGTCACCAAGTAATGGTGATCCATGCAAAAGCTTCCTTGGGCAGGGGAGAAAAAAAACAAAGAAATTTAGTACCATTCAGTGATTTGTTAGAATCAAAGAGACTCAAAAACCTCTCAAAGAATAAAAGAAAAAAGGGGTAGGAAATGAAATCACCATTTAATAGTCTGTGAAGTGCACCCCAGTTGATGTTATTTCCCTAAAAATAGACATAGTAAGGTACTTGAGGTTTGTTGTCACTACAGGTCTACGTACACACAGAGCTTTCCAAGTTTACCTAGGGTATCTTCAAGCCCTGGAAGATGAAGAGGCTGCAGAGTGAAACAGGAACATGCTCTCTCTCTCTTCATTCCTGGTCTGTACATGCCCCAGAGTACCAATGGATCAGTATCCATCTCCTTTCACTCCACATATTCATGCTGATCCACCTCCATTGTCTATTTTCTTTGCATAGGCTTATTTTAAGCCTCAAGCAGGAAATAATCCCAGGTGTTGTTAATCTTGCAGCAGTGGCTGGGCAGCTTCAGCGTGTCGGATTTGCATGGAATTTGCTTGGGCGAGGACAAAATGCTTAACAAAAACTGCAGTAAAAACCAAAACAAGCAAGCTGCCCAGGAAGACTCCTACAACAGTGGAGTAGGAGTCTGCTCCATGGGCTCCAGGGACTTCCTCAGCAAGTATATCCTTCACAGCATTGAAGGAACCATTGTTGGGCAGTGGGTTGATGCCAAGCAGATGGCACAGTAAGGGGTACAAGTCCGTAGCATTCATGAATTGTTTGGTGGTATTCTTTCTGAAAGCAGGCCCAACTGCCAAAAAAATGGGATGCATTTCTGGTACAGAGTTGTCATATCCATGATTACCAACTAGAAATAAAAGATAGATAAAGGTCAATATCCTGAAGTTACAAAACAAGCATTGAACATTTTTCTAGAATTAGCAGAATGCAGAAAAGGCACAGCCATCCTTAGAGAGGTTTAGAAGAATTGTTTTGATTGACAGCACAAATGCCTCCTAGCAAATACCAAGTCTCAGAACTACAAAGAGAAAATACCTAAAAAACCCACAATGGAGAGTACTATTTAACAAAGAGGGGGAAAAAAGTGAGCTCATATGGCAGTAACAGCATTGTCAATGGCACAATGTGTACACTCAAACTTCCTTTCCTCAAGAAAAAACTCCGACTTTGCAACTGGTCCAGGTCTCTTAGAGAAAATTTAAAAAAACATGTAGAATCAGACTGCCCATGTGACTGCAAGGAGACACTTTGCCATTTTGTCCCATTTTGTGCACTATCAACTTCTCAGCAAGGAAAAAGAACTCACTGGTGGGTGTTCAGTGCCCATTCCTGACAGGGGCATTAAAAACTGGGAATGTGTCAAACACACAGGCACAAGAAGGTGCTCTCAGCAGCTACTGAAAAACTTGTTATGTCTTGCTGGTAACACTCTTCAGGTTCATAACCAGCAGCAAAGTTCAAACGGTTCTCTATTAGAAATATAAGAACTGACCACATGACACCTGTATTTTAGGTAACCAAGAAGTTACAGTTCACTGTCTCCATGCTACCTATAATAAATCTAAAACTGCAAGGTGGGGAACTTGAAAGCGTTGGGGGTTTTATTCCTCCAAATCACCTAGAATGCACTTTTTTCCTCCAAGGCAAATGAAATCATTGGTGTGCAGTAACACAATATCCAAAGACTCTTGTAGCAATAGAATGAGGTTACTCTAAGTATAGCACCCACACAAGGTGAGGACTTCCAGAAAATGTTCTTGTATTTCCAACCCAACCCTTCTCCAGTAAATAAGTAAAACATGATAAAACAATCCTATTCACCCCCTAGTCAACACATTCAGTTACAACTTTCTTTTTTAATCTCTCAGGAAGTCCTTGTTGATTTGCTACATCCTGAAAGACCTCAAGTATGGGGCCACTAAAACATGTGATTGATCTTATCTTAGTAAGTTTAATGTTTAAAGAAATAGTAAGTGCAGATCCTCCTCCCCTAACAGTAGGGTGCTTCCCATCCCATCAGGGGAAAAAATTATAAATTTTACACACTTTAGTTTTCCCTCCCAGCCTTAAAAAAAAAAAATGCACACTGGTTGATACTAGGAGAGAAAGTACCACATAAGGTCCCTGCCTTGGAAGATACAGCAAAATGCTATAAAGATGTAATACTTACATAGAAAACCATCAGTCTTATTATGTACAATTTCCCATCCTTTATCTGCCACTGCTAAGATGGGCTGAATTTTACTGTTGTATTTGTAATGAAATCTATCTGGAATCTGCTCCTTTTTATATACAGTCATGTTGGGATGAGCATTGGCCAAAGCTTCATATACTTCATCCAGTTTGCCTTCAAACAAACAAAAGAGACAAAAGACAAAAATTAAACATACCAGTGTGTTTACTGAACTCATCAGTAGTTAAAATACAGCTGAAAGAAGAGGGCAAAATGCACTTCCCCCAAAGTGAATTATAACTGTAAGAGACAACAGTGTGTGCACAGAAGTTCCTGTGAGAAATCCAGAGCCTCAGTCAGGGTAAGATCCCCCACAGTACCAGACTTCACAGCCTGCTCCCAAGCAATAATTGCCCTGCTAATTTTAGAAAAATCCCTCGTTTCACAGTTATCAGAATGTAAGCTTCTCACAGGAATGAGTTAGAAAGCATACACTTATCTCCTGGAAAAGGAACTAAACCCTCCTAGCTCCGGGCAAAGCCTGAAAGCCAGAAGGCAGCTCCTAAAACTGTTTGTGAGGCAACGGCTGCATTCAGGCAAAATTCTGTCTGTCCCCAGTTGGCTGTGACAAGAAGTGACACTTTTCATGTATTTTAAAGCAGTTTGTTGCTTTCCTTTATTATTCAATAACAGACAACAGCATGAGCTACTTCTCTGTATTCCCAGTGCCCGCTCCTTTCCCTTCCCTAGTCACAGTGAGCACAAACCCTCAAGAGCTCTACTAACACTGAATAAATAGGCATTTTCCATCCCCAATTCCTTATTTGCTTATTTCCAGTTTCTGAGCTTGCCTTTCCAGTAAAAGCCACCGAAGAGGCACAACCAGTTGGACAAGCTGGCTGGAACACCAGTGCACAGAATGGATAAACCAGAACAGACAACCAGGAACATAAAAGCAAGTTCAGGAATTGACATCTGAGCAAAGGTCTTCATTCCCTGCCTCCCCTTAAGGCCAGATTCCTATTGAAGGCCATGCAGTGCACACAACAGACTCCTGTGACACACCAAATCCCTCAGCTCCGTGACTTAGGTAAGTATTTGTGTGACACATGAAGCTGAATGCACAGAGTGTGTCTGCAGGCCCTTTTCAGCCTGCCATTTCCAGCATCCATGGAGTTTTGAATGAATCTCAGTGAAAAAAGTTGGGGAGAAAGTGGCCAATGTTTCTAAAGAAACCATTTTCCTTTTCCCTCTCAGTTTCTAGAATCCAGTATAGAAATTCTGAACGAAATACATTAATGTATACATTCTGAAGGAAAGACATGAATGTTTCTTATCTCAAACTTGCACAAAAAAAAGAATCACTAAATTAAGAAACAAAATACAGGTCAAGATGAGACAGGAAAAGTGAAGGTATCAGAGATGGTTACAGCAACAAGAAGAGGGACTCTAATGCAGGATTTCTAGGACAGTATTAGTAATAAAGTTAATTTTGCTATGCCAGTTTTCTATATGGGATGGCAGGGAGAAGCCCCAAATATAGCAAACTTGATTTTACCTGAACTATTTGAATAATATATTTATATTAAATGCAAGAAAAAGGCCAGCATCACCAGCTGTGGTACAGGTACCTTCTTTGTGAACATCTAGTTAGTTCCCCACATAAACTAATACACGAGCATGGTTAAATAATGGCTTTAATCCATCTCTTGGGGAAGCAACACACAGCCAAACAGTTAAAAGGAACTGCTGCATTTTTAAGCATTCAGACTTTCTCTCAATCTCATTAAGTTTTACCATTCCTTTGGTTTAAGAAAGAGAAGTGGAATAACAAGTGAAGAATCAGTGTTATGTACTTAAGCATATATTAGCTCATACCTAAACTGGCAGTGAAACTCATTGTTTTATAATAAAAATCACATCTGGTACCACTGAAGGAAAGAATTTTAGCTGTGCTCAAAACTAATTCTTGTTTATTGGTAGTGTAATAAATACCTGAATCTCTGGGCAAAATCAAATCCAAGTTGTTTCTGAAATCCAGTGAAATGGCTTTTTTATGATTCTGTCATCTAGTTGTAGCAGAGATACTGCTTCTTTCAGCATTTTGCAGAGAGGAGAATCAAGTTACGCATCTTAAAGTTCTCATTTACTGCATTAGGGACATTTCAACACTGAAGTTTATTTTTACAGCTTCTTTATTTGCTAATGAGAACATCCTGGTCAACCATGTTTGCCTCTATGGAGATGAAGTTCCCAAACTTGGCTCTTTTATCACCACAGAGAGAAACAGCACCCAGCTACAGGGCCTGACTGTGCTCAGGCAGCAGAGACCTCAGTTTGGGCATACTCACATTTTAGTCTGGAGTATTCATCAAATTAAAAATGACAAGACACATTTGTTCATGCACTTAAAGGTCACTTAATTCTGCAAAACACCCTCCCTGCTTGGGCATTAAATACAGAGTGCTATCTATCCATTACTGATGCAAATTTTACAGAATTCTTAAAAAACACCTTTCTAGAAGGCCACCTTAAAACTCAACTTCCAAATTAGCACTTCTTTTGTGTGGGCAGGGGTATTATTTTCCAGGTTAATACATTTGCTCCAAGTAGTTTACAGCACTTGATCATCAAAATAAAGAGCAGATGCATTAGTGACACTAAACACAAACCTGACACTTCAGCAACCCTTCAGTGACTGCAACCAGATTTCAATTCCAACATTATTCTTGCCTATCTTTATCACAATAAAAATGGTATGAATGTAACTGGCTGGCTGTTCAGCATGACAGGGGGAAAAAACTCAAGTGAACTACAATAGCTGGCAGCTAATCAAATAGCCTCCACAGGCTTTCTTTTTATCAAAGATCCCCATCTATTCTCAGTTTACTGTTTGAGTTAGAAATATAATTCTTCCACTATGGCTTCAGCATCTTGATGAAAGGCAAGATATGTAACATTCAGGTGTTTTCTATCTAGAATGCCATTCAACCTTGATAATGCCATTAGATTATCTTAGTTCTCACTAAGACTAAAGGATTCTTGGCAATATTAGTCAACAGCAAACAGATTTGCTCCCTTTTCTTTTCTGAAAGTTAATCCAGGCTTTTGACAGAGCCTGCAAAAAGAACAAAGGGATCCTGCAAGTACTCCTTGTTCAAGGCTGATGTCCTACTGCCATCAGTGCTGCTACCACCAACTCAGTCTATGAAGTTTGGATACTCAAGGACCTCCTAAAGGAACGTTACTGCTGTAGCTCCTACCTTCTTTTGGCAAAATGGCTACTGCAGGGGAGTGGTCGATGACTTTATAGAGCTCTCTGCTCACGTACTGATCAAGCTCAATGAGCCTTTCTGGGGACGACTGTGACATTCCATGATCACTTGTGACTATGACATTTATCACATCCCACAGCTTCACTTTCTTTAGTTCAGAAATGAGATATCCCAGTTTTCTGTCAATGTCACTGATTACCGCTCCCATAAGTGGGTTCTCTGGGCCCAGAAAGTGCCCCATCTCATCAGGCTGTTCCCAGTACAGGAGACCAAAGTTTATGGGTTCTTCTGATGTAAACCAGTCAATGAGCTTCGCTACCCTGTCTTCAAAGGGAACAGATTCATTGTAGGGCATATAATGTGTAGGCAAGACTCCATGTATCTTCACATCTGTTCCAGGCCACATAGCAGCACCAGATTTGTGTCCTTCCCTCTGGTTCGTCACCCATATTGGACTGGCCTCTTCCCAGAACTTGGAGTTGTGGGTGTTCATTTTGTTCAGGGAGAAGGTTTCATTCAGGACAGGATCGTACATCTCGTTAGCGACGATGCCGTGGCTCTCTGCGTAGAGCCCGGTCACCAGGGTGTAGTGGTTGGGGTACGTCTTTGTTATGAACACATTTGTGACCTGCCTGACATGCACCCCACTCTTCATGGCATAGTGAAAATTGGGAGTGGCCACTCTGTAGATGTAATCCCACCGAAACCCATCAAAAGATACCAACAGCACTCTGGGCTGTGCTGGCTGGACAGACAGGGCACTTTGAATAAAGAGTAAGAAAATTCCCAGGACTTTCCAATAACTGTTCATGGTTATTCTCGAAGGTATCTGTCCCTTCTTCTGAGGCAACATGGCATCTGTTGAGCAGAGACAGAAGTTGTCAAGGTCATAACTTAGTTTTAAGCATGATTTGCTGAAATATTCCTTATTTATTTCTATATTCTAAGATATATTTTACAAAAGTGACAGGACGAGGGAGAATGGCTTCAAACTGACAGAAGACAGGGTTAGGTTAGATATTAGGAAGAGATTACTTACTGTGAGGGGGGTGAGACCTGGAAGTGCTCAAGGCCAGGCTGGACAGGGCTCTGAACAACCTGGTCTCATGGAAGGTGTCCCTGTCCACGGCAGGGGGTTGGAACAAGATGACCTTTAAGGTCCCTTGGAACCCAAATCATTCTATGATTCTAATTCTGATCATAAGACTCAACGATATTGACTACTCCCAGGTATGACAGGCATTCCTTATGACAGACAGTCCTTATTATGTCCTTATCTGACAAAATATGACACATAATTTCACACTGTATTGGGTTGTACTCCCCTGTCCCAGTTTCTTCCTGTTCTTCCCAAACACTTTCTTGTTTAAAACTCAGATATCTACTCAAAGCAAGATCCCTGTAAGAACCCCTACACAGAATTTCCATCTGTAACTGACCTAAAATTTCATGCTAATATTCCCTGCTTCTTGCTCAACAGCATCATTTCACCACAAGACCAGATACTGAGATACTGCTCAATCCAATCCTGCATATGGGCTGTACCAATATTCCCCACGGTTCCCTTTAGGTTTCCATTTTTCAGCAATCCCCTGGGACTCAGTCACTACTGAAATTCAGCTGGAAAATGGTGAATTTGTAACCAATAAATCCAACTTAATATCCAGAGCACTTAAATATCCTCTGAATCCAAGTTAGAGTGTACCAAGCATCTGAATACCATGGCAACAGTGGAATGGGATCTGTGGCTGCCCCATCCCTGGAAGTATTCAAGGCCAGGCTGGATGGGGCTTGGAGCAACCTGGCCTGGTGAAATGTGTCCCTGTCCATGGCAGGGGGTTGGAATGAGATCAGCTTTAAGGTCCCTTCAAACCCAAACCACTCTGCAATTCTAGGATTCTGTGACTTGTAGGCAGTCAAATGTTAGACCAAACCTGTGTGTCTCTCGAAATTAAAATCCAGGCCTTGAGTTCTGATAAGAACAAAGTGGCACTCCAGAGACATAATTCCCCTTTCAGCAAATAATGCAGATCCAAAGGCTACAAATAACCTCAGATCCACCTGATGGGGGATTTCTTCCAGCTGAATCTGAAGGACGAAGGGACAACACACTGCTGTGTTCATCAGAACCCCAGCTACCAAATTAGACATAGCCCATAAATTCCCCTTCTGGGAAAGGACAAGTATGGATAGAAGCCCTCTCAAGTGAAATCAAGTCTTTGCTTCTGAATTTTACACAGTTAATGATCTCAGCACGATCTATAATTCTATTATTCTAATTCCTTAACTGCATGCTCTTAATAAATAATAGATGATGGGTGGTTTGGTTTTTTCCCAAGGCCTTCTCATACTCCTCTTCCGCGGATACAGCCTAAGCACATCTACTGACCCCGGTCTCTGCAGAACTGGGCACCTCAAAACTCTGGGGACCCGAGGGGCTCTGAGGAGACGAACCAACCGGACTGCCAAGGGCAGGAGCTGCCACACGGACATACAGACGGACAAGACACACAGAGAAGAGCCCCGGGCCCCGCTCGGCGGCCGCCGGAGCTCAGCACCCGCGGATGCCGAGCCCAGGCCGCCATTCCCCACACGCAGCGCCCGCTCCCCCACCAGCCCCGGGCCGGAGGAGGCCGGGCACCCCCGAGCCCCC
>WEKY01037144.1:195065-250405 GCA_013390045.1 Picathartes gymnocephalus
CAGCAGTGCCAGCACAGGGGACAGTCACTGCCCTGGCCCTGCTGCCACACCATGGCTGGCACAGCCCAGGTGCCATCGGCCCTCTTGCCCACCCGGGCACAGCTGGCTCGTGTTCAGCCACTGTCACCAGCACCCCCAGGTCACAGGTGAGGTGACCTCGGGTGGTGTTTGGAGCAGGCTCCCTGCTACAGACCTTGTGCACGTGTGAAGAGGAGCAGGTTGTAAGGGGGTTGCTGCATGTCATAAATTAAATAGAAATAGAGCTCAGGCAGGGCTGGCTGTGCTGTGACCAGCTGTAAAAACAAGGAGCACAATTCATTCTCTGGATATCTGGAAGTGATTCTTCAGTTAAAAATAATAATTAAAAAAAAAAAAAAAGTTTTGATTCTGCTGTTTTTCTATCAGCCTTTTTTCTCCTCTTGTGTTCTGAGGCTCTAAATTTTCAATTTGCTTCCTGGCAGATGCTTTTCCCCACCTTGTGATATGCAGATCCACAGCTATGCCCTGGAATGAAATGAATTTATCCTTCCTCATCTCACTAGAATCTAAACTGCTAAATGGGACAAAAATCCAAGCTAGATTCCCCATCTTCCCTAGTTGAGGATCTGCGGTACGTATGAGTCCAAAGTCCGTGTCCTGGGTATGTACACAAACCCCACCCCAATTCATGGCAGTGTACAAAACCATTATACTCTTACCAGTGCATGGGAATACAGAATCATAGAATTGTCAAGGTTGTAAGAGACCCTGAGGATCATCAAGTCCAACCATACAGAATCACAGAATCAAACATGATGCTTACTAATCACTTTATAGCTGACACTGCCTGTCTGGTGAATATATTCATATATATATATACATGCACTGCCTATATAGTCAGTAAATAAATAAATATATTTATATTTGCATATATGTGATACGTTTTTCCCCTTCACCCCAGCTCTAGGAATTGTAGTAGGGAACAAGGTTAATTGTCTTCTTGATGTCTTTTTTTCCTTCCTTCAATACTGTTGTCCTGTTACAGGTGTCCAAGCCTGGAGAATCACATTGGTGCTGTGCCTGGTGGAACCTGTGTGGATGTGGCTGTTCTGCACAGAAACCTGAATTGGACCACAGCTGTAGCACAAAGTTCATCATCTGATTCCTGGCAGTGAACCCTACCAGAAACTTTGGAGAAAAGGGAAAAAGGAAAAAGTTGTTATAAAACTGCACCTGTGTGTATTGAAATCTCTCATTGGGTGTCCCTCAACAGCAATGTGCTGTCCCACGCTGTTACTCATTAGCTAGAAAAAACTGCTCACATTTGCTGTTGGTTCAGGTTTGATTTTGGGCTCTGACTCGGACCTGGAGGTGTGGGGAGCTGCCTCTGCAGTGGCTGGGATCAGTCACTAGAGGGTACAGGTGCACCTGGATTTAAGGAACAACATGAATAACTGGAAATGATAATATTTGCCTTGGATGCCAGAAATGGCTCAGTTGCTTAACACTGTTATAAAATGAAAGCAAAGCACAGACAAGGAGTTTGCTAATTCCACCAAAATGTTTAATACCATAATAGATTTTCATTGAAGTACAGAGCTAATGTGAATATTTGTACAAAATATGTGGTTAAAAATAGTATTGATTTATAATATATACAGATATGTCACATCCGTGTCAGAAATGCAGACACTCGAATTAAACCATGAGCAATGCTTTTAAATCTACAACAACATACACAAAATATTTCTGCAGCTACCCACAGTAGGACAACTTGCCAAACTGACACTTAAGGATCCACCAGTCCTTACAGATGGCATTTCTGTCAGAAGTTTCTGAACAAGAATTCTGCTCTAAAATGGATTCAAAACATTTACCTTCATTAACCCAACAGTGAAGAGAACACATCTGTGTGACACTAATGTAGACACAACTTTCTCACACTAGATAAATGATCAGTTACAATAATTTGTTAAAAGAAGGCTGATTTTCTGGTGAGAATAATAGAGAAGTTTAATCCTTCTTGCTGGATACTCTTTAGTGTTGTGAGTGAGGAAGCTCCTGATTCAAATGGGCTCTTAATACAGCTCTCAGGTACACGGATCTGAGTCCTGAAGTCTGTTTTAAGGTTCTGAGTATCTTCATTTTTCATTAACTTCAAGGCTGCTCACACTTCACAGCTTTCCCAGCCTTACTCCAGCAAGAATCTCCCTAACAAAGGTGCCTATTTAAGCTTTGTAGCTGCTGCATCAGGACACAATCCTATATTAAGGTGACTCTTGCTGCAGCCTCAGAATCTCTGTGTAGTTACTGAACAAACTGATGGGGAGAGAGAGCTCAGGCTGGTTTTTAAAGCTTTCTGAGCATCTCTGCAGTGAGGACTTTCAGGGTTCCTGCCCTTCCATCCAGAGTGCTGCTGCTACAGGTGTTCTGCCTCTAACAGTGATGGCTTCTCTCACCTACAAGCCAAAGCAAATATACTCCACACTTCAAATAGACCTGTGGGAAAGAGCTTTTACACTTCCTCCCTTGTCCTTTTACCCCTGAATGCTGCGGTCTACATGTATTCAAAAAAGGAGCACAGCTACTGTTATAAAAACATCTCTTTTTAAGAGGAGCCTGGAATACTGAAAGCTGCTGTACTCCCCAGAAGATGGGTTAAACCAGGAAAAGCTGCATTTGGGGTTTTTGCTAGTGCAACTCCTTATTCACGAGCACTGCATGATGCTGAGTATAAATGAGGGTCTGGCTGGGACTTTAATCCATACCTGGTTTTCCTTTTTGATCAACCAGAACTAAATGTGGTTTGTTAGGCAAAAGGGAATTTAGGAAATGTAAAGGTCTTGCATTCACACTGGTATGTGAGAGAAAGCCTGAAACAGCAACAAAGTTTAGTGCTGAAGTGTTTGCCACTAAAGAAAGACCAAAAATAGATTCAGTAAAGGTTCTTTAGAGGATCTCAAAATGCTGTGACTGTAATCAGTCTGATCCTCTGGGATACACAGCTCTCTGCCATCCACAGCTGAAGCCCTGAAGCTCATTTCCCAGTGCTGTGTCCAGTGCCAAGCACAATGGAAGAGCCACAGCTGGCATGTCACAAACACAGCATTTCAGTCAGATGAAGAAATTCACTGTGGTGGGGGAAGCTCTTTTGGTGCTCAAAGTGAAGAATAAACTAGGCTTCCTGCCTTTCATCTCTAAGAGGTGAAAAGAACCCCAGAAGAAGTTCACCGTTACTATTTTTTCTAATTAAAACACAGAGGTTAAGGCCTGTCCTTTCCAAAGGAATTAAAGAGCTCAGAGTTTACTTCTCTAGTGGGACTTGTTAAGTGGATCTAATGTTCAGAATCATAAACAATCATCCTTTGAGAAATGAAGTTTTTTTATGCAGGCACACAGAAAAACAAATAATTCTTTCAAATCCAGATCTAAGCAATTCAATATCAGAATTTCACAGAATAGTTTCAGCAAACTCATCTCCCAGTTTCCAGTCCTTTGCAAGACCCAGTACAAACTGATGCAAGAGACAACAATTAGTTTCAATTTTTATAATAATGAATGTTAACAGAACTCTTTCCCCAGCCTGGTTGGCAGCTGGATGCCATGTTCCTTGTCCAAGCACTCATGGCACTGCATCACCCGTGATTATAAAAGCACAGTGAGAACCATATCAGGGGTCTGGGGCATGCTGAGCTTTTGTTCACCAGGGACTGCACTGCAGCTTTTTTGGGGTACACCGAGCCAAATCCACAGCAAACCAGAGCAAGTTCACATGACTGTGAAACTGCAGCAGTTTAAAATGGAACGTGGCATATCCTGCCAACAACACGGCTGCTTTCCCCCTAATTTCTACTGAAACAGTTGGGCCTATGTCACACGTTTAAGCGTTTTCAGTTCTACCAGGGGTATACATCACACTACTCACTGATATAGTTTAACTCTTTAAATATTGCTTTTCCAAATGCCAGTGCAAGCAGAACACAAAAATACTGTTTGCCATATTTATTATTTTAAACTAAGCTCTGAATTATACAAGTGTAAAAGTGATTAATTAGCCAGTAGCTTCTTAATACTCCTATAAAATATGACTAAACAGAATATTTGAAAAGTTATGTACAATACAATGGAAACGCTCATAGCATCTGTGACAGTGCTCAGACAAACCACCGGAATTGCATCCTGCCAGGAGTTCAGTCCATTCCTTGGTACAAACAACTTGTATTTTTGCTGAAAGCTTTTACAGTGTTGCTGAATGGGATGGGGGGCGGGGGAAAGACCAAAATAAAACCAACCCACCCCTCTCACCCAATTTAGGATCAAATTAGTGCTACAAAATTTATGCAGGGGGAGAAGTTTTATAACCTAAAACACTTCACAGTATCTCAGGCTGTGGTCTTGCTATGGTTGAGGAAGGGATGATCTTACCATATCTTCTTGGCTGAAAACAAAATTTACTGGAGTGTGTCTGTGTATGCTAGGAAGGGGGGAGTTTGCACACCTTGTCTTAATAACAAAAGTCAAGGCCACAGAAATTATTTGTTGTTTTGTTCCAAAAGAGCAGATTCCAAAATACCCTTTCTCCATGCACTGGAAATGTTTTCATGCTTTCAACTGTACTGAGGAAGTCATTAACATGTCAGTTTCATATCTGAAGAGATCAGAAAGGACAAGCAGGCAGCAGGCAACAGAAACAGCAGCTGTACTCCCCTGATTTCCTTCTTTTAATTTCCAAGGAGTAGCAGGAGCCATGTCCACCCATCAGAGGCCCCAAGCATCGCCTCCAGCCGCTCCCCCCAGCTCCTGCTTTGGGGAGGAAATTAAATGGCTGCGGGCTGTGCCACTGTGCCTCAGGAGCCAGAGTGTAACACTGAGGCTCCATTCTTCCAGGCTTCCGGCATGAGAGAACCCACAGACACCCTCTCACAAGTGCAAGTCAGAGCGACTGACCTCAGAGAAGCTACAGAAAAGCAAATGAGCCCCTCAAATGAGTAGGGGCTCTGCCTGTGATTTACTGAATAGGAAAATTCCCCTTCCAGAGAGTCAGCATTTTTTGAAAGAAGCATTTTTTCCATGTCAGGCAAGAACCAGCCTTTAGTAAAATACCAGCTTCTCTCAAGAGTCACAAATTCTGATATTTTGATGATAGGGACATTATTCCATAATACGTGAAACACTTCTTTTTTTTACGACGACCATTATTTTATCACATACAGGTGATATATAAGCTTTGACCATAGAGGCTGCTTTGAATTTTCAGGTTTGTAATTGTGTTTCTATTTCTGTGCTTTAAGCAATGAGCCGTGTCCTGCTGCCTCCTGGGTAGTACCACAAAGCTTTACAAAGCACGGAGTAGTCACTGAATGGGGCTTCGTTTTAAATCGTACTTTGAGGAAAGAACATTTAAGGTCCAGTGCTTTAATCTGCAGTGTAGTTTTACATCATTTGAGGCCAAAGTCCTTAGTTCAGAACCATGTCATTCCAAAGTTTGAGGACAAGATTTGACCTCCTACAGTTTTGCCTGTAAAAAAAATCTATTGGCGATGATCTCTGATTGTTTACATATTTAAATCTTACTGTCCCTGTTTATACTGGGCTAAACCCCATGGACATCAGCACTGAGTGTGTTCTCAAAAAAGCCAGTGGTGTTACTGCTGGAACACAGTTTGTGGCCTAAGATGGTGTTTTCAACAGGATACATTCCCAGGGCTATGAGTGACAATTTGTTTCCTTAAACCGATTTTAAATGTATCACTGCAACAACAATTAAAGTTGCACTTCTAAGAAGTTACTTTAAGGAAACTTTACACAGATACCATGAGGATAGTTAAGTCCCATTTTCTGTTCAGTCTCTGCTGTATTTAATGAGCAGTATTCTATCAGTGTAACACACACACACAACGATGTCCATAATGCAGAAGCAATTAGCACATTACAGAAATGGGCTGAGTGCTGAGTAAAGAACTACATCTCATCAGGACTACCAGGGGGCTGTGGTGGTCACGAGGCTGAGCTATGTGAGAATGACAAGTGCTCATTCCCAGATGTCCTCACCCTGCACTTTGGGAATGCCATCTCCCGTCCTCACTGACAGAGCAAGACGCCTGTTGTCCTGGAAGTGCCACTGAGCCAAGAGCCAGCCCTGCAAGGGGGACTTGACTCTGCTGAAGCTTTGTAGCCTTGCTGCTAAATAAGGTGTGATGGAACCCTCCCTCAGAAACCAGATCATTAGGTTTTACGACAAAAATCTTGACTACAGAACCTAAGCTGACTTTTCAGATCCTAGAATAAGCTTCCAAGATGTATTTACTTATTCTAAGCTGTAAAGGATTTTAAAACATGGAAGCTTGCTGTGCCATTTTATAGTCACTTTGGGGAGTACAGCTGCAACTAATTAGCTCAAAAATCCCACCATACCTTACACGTATGCTCAGTTTCTGCAGTATTAATTTCAGTGGAACTACTCATGTGCATAAATTAAGCGCATGCTTAAATATATGCAAAATCTGAGCTCAAATATCTAGAAAATATGTTCTCAAAATGACAAGTACGCATTAAAAAAATAAATCATCATGGAAGGTCTGCTAGACAGGGAATCCGGGATCTGTCTGCTGTCAGCCATGATGCAAACACAGAACACTTTTTGTAACCCAGTATATACTGCAAGTGAAAGAAACATGCAGGACAGGGTGAAAAAAAGGGGATTCAGTTGCATGCAGTCTAATTTCAAATGTGTAATTATGGTCCTGTTTTCTTTGGCCTAAAAAAAGAGGAAAAAAAACCCAAACAAACAAGAAAAAAAAAACAAAAAACCAAAAAACCAAATAACAAATAACAAAAAAAACCCAGCAAAAAAACCCAAAACCCAAAAGAATTTCAACTAACCTCTGCTCACCTCCACAAACCCAAACTGCATACAGTTCAAAAAGGGCTTTGAAGCACAGGATGTGGGGAGGGAAAAGGGCTGAATATTAGAGATGTGCCAGTAATTACTGACAATTTCAGGGCTATTCACCACACCACTAGGAAAATATTCACCCTGTAATGTTACTGGAGTGTACAGCTATGACAGAGAGCAAGGAATCCCATCTTACATGAGCAGTCAGTCAGGTCTTCTTTCTCAGACCTGGTGAGAAGCACCACTCATCCCTTGATGGATGATAAACTGACAATCCCTATTGATATTCTGGCTCCCTCCTCCTCAGACAGAAGGACTGACCAGACCCCTCAGCAGCTGTTGCCTCTCCCCTCAACCCAGAGAGCTCCATCTCACATCCCTGCCACCATTTCAGACCACCGTTCTCTACAGCTGTTGCTGGAGGAGGGCTGTTTTCTGTTGTTTCTGAAAATGTTGCAAAGATAGTATTCCTTACAGAAAATTCCAGGGGAGTGAAAAGGCCACCAAGCTGCTAGGAGAGAAAAAAACAACACACCTACCGCCCTTAAAAAAAAGGGAAAAGGGGAAAGACTAAGGTCTGTTGGGAAGTGAGGAGGGCAGAAGAGCAGGCTGCTTGATGAAGGGCAGTAGCAATCCCGGGAGTTTGAATATCAAGCCTGATATCGGCCTAATTCCCACCCGAAAGATCTCTCTGGTAGCGGTGTTTCAGCATGCAAATTATAGCTGTGAAAAGATCCTCAGACTGAAACCCTCCTTTGTTTCCTCAGCCTTGTTTTGTCCTTTCCAGCTAGATCTATCAGTTGGTGTGTGATATGGTTACAGGTACAAAGATCTTTTTCCTAGCCCTTTTGTTACAGAGGCTTGATTACTATGAAGGGGTTTCAATGACCTTAATGTCCCGGTGCTCAGAAGGCAAAGGCTGCCTTTCAACAGAACAAAGCAAACAAAAACCAAGAGCTATGCTGGAGGAGAGAGAAGTGCTGCTTCTGCTGGAGAGGCTCAGTTAGATACAGGCGGCGGCACACCAGGGCGTCGAGTTTGAATGATTTTTGGCTTTGGAGAATTCTTTGGGTCCTCGTCTTCTTCCATGTCGCTGTCACAGACGTGCACTACCACACTGGGAGTGGACTCTGTTCCTGCGTGCAGCTCGTATTTCTCTCCTGGAAGCAGAGAAAAGCAATCACGTCAAAAGATGGTAATCTGAGTAGCAACACAGCCTGTAGCACTCCCGTGGACTGCAGAATACTCCACACCTGGGTAGGGAGCTGCGTGTGTGCTGCTCCTAAATGCAGGTGAGCACCAGCACGGCTGGACTCTGTCAGCTGCCACAGCACATCCAGGGGATCCTGCCCCGGGAGGCAGTTTGATCACAGGTCCGTAAGGCATCATTAAATACACACACCTCTTGTCTATAATGGGCTTGGCACCAGTACTGATGGTCAACAGCACTGAAATAAACCCCCAAAGCAGGCAGAGGAGAAAGAACACAGAAGTTCATGGTTAGAAAGATGTATCCAACCTTTGGTCTGAAGTCATTTCACACCTGTTGGGTTGGGGTTGTTCTTTATTTTTGCTATGGCTTTCTTTCAGTCCCATTTAAAGCCCAGCTTGTTGCTTTTAGACAGATTTTAACACTTAATCTGATTTCTCCAGAAATAAAAAACCCCTGTATCTCTGCTCCAGATGGATTTTGAGTTTCAAAGCTCTTCAGCTGGGGCTGTAACAAATTTTGTCTCTGCAGATGAGATTACAGAGTAGTCTATAAATGCTCACTAGAGCAGGCTGAATGCCTAAACAGTACATTACATTTTCTAACTATCTACATTCCTTATTTAAGTCTCAACACAGTACTCCTCTGAGAAAGATGAACGTGTCTTTTTTTTTTTTCCACAGAAAATATTCTGAGTTGGAAGGGACCTACATGGATCATTGAGTCCAACTCTTAAATGAACGACCCATATCAGCTTGGGTAGTTACCTGCGAAAGTCCACAAGCAAACAAAGGATCAGATACAGAACTTTCAGTCCTGAATTCAGCCTGCTGGCACTACATGTGTTTTGGATTGTACATGGGATACAAGTAGGTTTTGGTTAATAAATTGCAAGGAATTAATTTAAGTCTTTTAAGAAAAAAACATTGCCTGCAAAATCTTCTGAGATGAGGAAGGTGAGGCCCCAACAAACCCAGCTGGCCTCTGTTTGCGGTGCAGCGGCTCCTAAATGCTGCACCACTGGCAGAACCTGGCAGTGTCAGGTGTTGTACCATGGAAGCAAATAGCAGTCCCTGCCTCAAAGCACTTGTGGCTTGTTTGTGGTACTAATTTGGAGTTTTATTTGTTAGCCACTTTGTGGCAGAGTAATTCATGTGAAGAAAGGGTTGCAGGTTTGGCCGTGCATTAGCACTTGCAACTCTGGGATTGTGCTCACATGCTGTTTGTGCTGACAAATTCCTGGTCCAAATAAGCCTGGGTGACTTGAGACTAGAGGACATGCTGTATTTTTGCCTAAAAACAAGGAGGCAAATAGTGAATAATAGCTATAAGCCAGGCACCTTGCTGTGAGAAATATTTTACTGCTGTGATACCATTAATGTTGACATTTAACTGCTCTATTTTTGGCAACCTTTCCTCTGAATCCAAATCGAGCACAGCATTACAGGTTTTGCTGATAGGCTAAAATATAAAAAGAGAAATAGCTTGGTTGTGCTGCATTGAGGAATTATATGGTTTTTCTTTGCCCATTTTCCCTGTGGGCCTCAGCTAATTTCTCAGCTCTGGGCTGACGTCAATGCCGCCAGCCAGCACCGAGGGCTGCATTGGTCACTGTCACCGCGGGCAGCTCCGCAGTGCCGCACACACGCAGCGCCGGCCTGTCCTCCTACACCAGCACCACCGAGGAAATCACATTCACTGCCCTCCTAAAAGGTAATAATCCCAGTTCAAATGCCACATTCTTTTACTGCTCAAATCCCTCCCAGAAGGATTCTTTCTATTGAAAAAGAACAGTGCAAAAAAGTACAGACACAAGGAAGAATATTCAGATGCCTCTGGCACAAGTGACTGCAGCAGCAATTAATGTCACTTTGCAAACCAAAATGTGATGCACTCATAAATTTTAAGGCATACAGTTATTTCTGAGCATAAATGAGCTGCAGACTCTGTTCTGTACTCAAACAGCACAAAACCTTTTCATGGCTGAGCTAGGAACAGGACAATAACTCTGGGACTTTTGTACAGCTGTATCTTGTTCCAAACGTAACCGTTGTTTGCAGAAAAACACTAAGGTGATAAGTACAAAATAAAAATCCAGTAGATACAGCCAGATTAGCCCTTCCCTTCTGCTGTTTTTCTATGTTTTTTTCTCTTCACTTAAACACCATTTCCAGCATTAAAAAAAATGAGGAGCAGCTCTCCTGTAGATATGGCCTGGGCCTGGAGACTCCCTCTCCCTATCCCTACAGGAATGCTTGCAACCTACCAAGCTGTTCTCGAGTCTAGCCCCTGATGTCTTCACATCTTCATCAGCATTTCAAACTACTGCAAGTTCTCTTGACAGTGGAAGTGTTTTCCATCAAACTGATTAACCATTACACTCCTTTATTTGTAATATATTGAAAAGAGTGTAGGCTGGCGGTCAGCACCAGGCACAGTCACGGTTCTTGGCTCTGACTGATCTACAGCACTCTGTTCATGCCTCATTTAAAGTCTAATTTCTGCATCTGCAGAAAGTGAGAATACACATCAATCATCCAGGAACTTAATTAAATATGCCACGATCTTCCGTAAGGAGTAAATGCACCCTCACTGATCTCAATTCCATGTGAAGAGACCAAAAACCATCTTCCTTTTGAGCACAGAAAGAAATCTGTTCCATTCGATCTCCAAGATGCCAGCCTGTCTGTCATTGCTGCAGCAAATACACCTGTCCCAAAACTGCTTGGCACACGGCAAATCTGGTAACTCACTTCCAGCATATTCCTTATATTCTGAAGCAAATTTCCCAACATTTTGCACCCAGGGACAGTTTTGGTCTCTAATTTTGTGACTATGATGATTATGGCACCATACTGTGACAGGAGATGACCTGGATTCAGGGAATGGAAAAGAAGTGTGGGTCTGTGTCCAAGTGGTGCATCTTGCATTCCCAATGAGGTAGGACAATAAAACTCATTCTATACTGAGGGCATACAAAGACATTGTTCACTATTTAGAAGCGCTAATGAGTTTTCCTGGTCCTCGGATGTTCATTTTACCAAATCACTGTATTTAATACAGCAAAGATTCCTCACAAGTTGAAGTAATGAAAGTCAGACTCTAACATTCACAGCTCTGTAAACAACTGTGCCAAGTGAGTATTTTTCAACAGCTGATAAGCCATAGTTACATTTTTAAATTGTGTTTTTGAATGAAAAAAATCTCTTCTCTGAGGCTACTAATACTGTTTGATGTCCAGCAGTGTTTTACTGCTGCAATACTGAGAAATGAGTGTTAGTGGGATTTGTTTTTCAATGAAATCCTAAACATAGTAATTGCACAACTGAGAACAGCAACACTATTTTAAACCCATCGCTGCAGTTAACTAAAATTGATCCCTCTAACAAGTGCTAAAAATAGAAAGAAGAGAGCACACAGTGGCTTTTCATATTGCTCCCTGCAGGCTCCTTAAATCCGGGTGAATTTGACCTTCACACAAAGCTGTCCCAGAGTGTGGGACAATGAGTGATATTTCACATTCCACTGCTCCAGAACAGGAATTGATTTATTACCCAGCTAGCTCGGGAATCCGTTTACATGTTTCCATTTTTAACACTGCTACATCAAAGAGGAAAAAAAAAAAAGGAGGTTTTTGCTTTTTCTTTTATTCAGCATTTTAGAAGCAAAGTATCACTCCTGGAAATAATAATATGCAATATTGTATAAAGTCTTACACCTGACTGCTTTTTCCTATGGGCTTTCCTGCTGAAGGGGAACAAACCATAGGAACCTCCTGAAATATATTTTCCTCTTGTGAGAGATCCCATGTGAAAAAGATCAGAGATAATCCTGCAAACCTCGTGAATCATGAAACATCTTCCTGCACCCCACACACTCCAGTTCTGAGTTACTTTGGTGAAGTTGCACAAAAGCCCCCATGATAAGATGTCTGCAATTGGAAGCTGCTCTCGGAGCGAGCAAGCAGCATTCCCAGTACAGCTGGGGAGAAAACAATCCTCTCATCCCACAAGAATTTCAAAAATAAACTGCTAAATTTTCATGAGCTCACCCCCACAATGGTTATTAGATTGGATCTGAAATGTTTTATTTCAGTATGAAGATAATTTAATAGGCTATTTTTTCCTTGTGGCTTATGAATGTAAATTAGATTAATTTGTAAATGATACTGCTTAGACCTGAAACTGGAACCTTTCTCATTTTGCAATTTCTAAAACAGGATGCTTTAACAGCTTTGAAAGAAAAGTATTTGTAAAGATGACTTAATTAAATCAAAAGTAACCCTCTCCTATGTAAAGTTTTGGTTTCATCAGATGAGCATTTTCCAAGGGAAAGCATCGCTTGAAAATCCCAGCTAGCTTCAACTCCTGGCATTAGCCAAAGACGGGAAGACAGAAGAAAGCCTGAATGCATTATCCATTGACATTTATCCTGTGCTAACAGAGGCTGCCACTTACGCCATTCCCCCTGCATAGTTTTAAGCAGGAAACGAGAATTCCTAACAGAGCAATCCCACTGGGACTGGGGAACAGTAGTTCTCTCTCAACAAACCATGTGAGAGATTCTCCACTCTAGTGGAGGTGCCTGCGAGAAATCTGCACCTTGGAATGCAGTACTGAGCAGATGTCACGTACAGCAAAAACTCCTCACATCCACAGTCAAACATTTGTCCAGTCCCCACCTAAAAACCATCAGCTGTCTCATCTAGGCACAAACCCCAGCACAATAAATGGTGTAAGCAAAGATTTGATCAGCTCTTGCAAGCTGCAGATAACACACAATTCTGTGCCTACACATGGCAAAACTCATTCTGAAGGAAAGAACCAGGTGACATCCATCAACTGAAATCCAAATTTTAATGCAATTTCCAGCTCTATGCCAACTCCCTCTACAGTTATTATCTATGCTGATATTTCTTGTCTGCTTTTCCTGACACGTTTTCACCCAAGGACCACAAGCTTACCTGGTCCAAGCTTAGAAACTGCGTAAAGGAGGTCGTAGTTGATGACAGGTGTTGCATCATCTATTGGTTGCCACCCTACAGGTGGGGAGGCTGGAGGCGAGATGAGAAACTGTTTTGCAGGCTGTGGTGGTGCCAAATGAAGCTTGTCTCCATGTGTCTCAGAGGTCTGAATCTTTAAAGCATAAAAAAGACACTGTTCAGTACAGGACAGAATCATAGAACAGTTTGGATTGGAAGGGACCTTTAAAGGTCATCTCCTCCAACCCTCCTGTCATGCTCAGAACCCCCATCCAGCCTGGCCTTGAATGTTTTCAGGGATGGGGCATCCACAGCTTCTCTGAGTAACCTGTGCCAGTATTTCACCACTCCTACTGTAAAAAATTTGTTCCTGACATCCAGCCTAAAACAACCTTCTTTTAGTTTAAAATTATTTTCCCCTTGTCCTATCACAACAGGCCCTGCTAAAAGGCCCATTCCCATCTTTCTTGTAAGCCCCTTTTAAGTACTGAAAAGCTGCAGTGAGGTTTCCCTGGAGCCTTCTCTTCTCCAGGCTGAACACTCCCAGTTCTCAGTCTGTCTCCACAGCAGAGGGGCTTCAGCCCTCTAAGCATCTTTGTGGCTTCCTCTGGCCTCACTCCAACAGGTTCATGTCTTTCCTGTGCTGGGGACCCCAGTGCTGGACACAGGACCCCAGGTGGGATCTCACTTGATCAGTCATGTCCCTCGACCTGCTGGTCACACTGTGGGTGATGCAGCCCAGGACATTTGGGGTGCCAGTACATGTTGCCAGCTCGTGTCCAGGTTCTCATCCACACAGGATACCTAAATGGAATGACTGCTCAAATCATACCCTTCTCATCCCAAATGCCACTCGGACAGGGTTTCAGCGTCAGTCTCAGCAGAGAAGGCCTGGAGATGAATTTAATCTCAGCCTTACAGATCATGCCTCTGCAGTAAATGCTCAGTGTGGGGCTGTGACATCAGCAAAGCTACAATGTCTGTGCCTCTTGTGTACATTCTCTCAGGACAAATGCAAAGCTTTGATAGCCATAGCTGCTAGCAGAGATTTTTGAGGCTGTAAAGGTACTGCTGTGATCTGGTCTGAATGCCTAAATAAAAAGTGACATTACACAAGTAACTCCTGCACCAAGGCCTTATAAATAACTTCAGGAAAGTTTCTACAGATTTTATTTCTTTAGTTAAAGTGAAAAAGGAATTGATGATGTTCTTTAGTCATTTGCAACCATGTCCTTATTTTATTTCCATCTTAAATTATCTGCTTTAATTCCTGCTCTTTTCTAGTATGTTAAAGAAGCCTTGACATAAATGAATTGTAGTGCAGCCATACCTGAGCAAGGTTACAACCAGCTTGAGCACAGAAGCAATAAACTCTATTTCCATGACAGCAAACATACCAGGGTGCTGAGATGGCACCCTGCTGTACCAGAATGAGGTTTGCAAAGGGACAATCTGGATCTCTCAACTCCATGTTCCCCAGAACGTGTAGGTCTAGAAGTGGTTATTCGGTCTGGCTAAGGTCAGACACTGCTCCAGACACTGCTGCTTCCACATCTTCATTCCTGAACATCACTAATAAGCTCTTGTAAGACTACATGTGCTGGAGAGCATAGTGCAGGTACCAGAATGGCTCTGCAGGAAATCAGCTTAGATAGGGAAAGTAATCACTATTGTGCACGTTTTTCTTTTTCTTGTTATCCCAAGTTTTCAATTAGCCTCTTGATTGTGCAGTTAGAATGAAAATATTCTCAGATCTGCTTAACCACAGGTTTTGAAACCTTTCAGAAAAAAATCATAGCCAGATTTAGATCAGGGCATAGAAAATGGGATTGAGGCAGCTTCTCAACACCTAAATCCAACTGTAAGATCTTCTGAGCTCATCTAGCTCATTAAGCATATTGAGTTTTTTTCACAGCTGTAGTTTCCCATCGTCCTGTGGTTCTGCTTCTGCCTAGGGTCAAAATAGCTCCTACTCTGACCAGGATGAAGAGGCTCATAATTTAACAGCCTCTTGGGTTTGCTTCATACTTTCAAGTGAGCCAGCTCTTACCCTCAGACCTCTGAAGGGCCCATCTGGCAGCTCAAAGCACACCTATATTGCTTATAAACACTAGTGGGTGTCTCACAAGCCACAGTGACCACATCAATTTATTAAAATACATTCAGAAGAGGTGGTGGTTGGGTTCTCAACCTCCCTCAACTTTCTCCACCCTGGCTGGGACCCAGGCTACTGTGGGAGATCTGTGTTCTCTCTCCCTTGGCCAAGGAGAACTGAACCCCCACCTGACAGTTCCAATAGATGGATATAATCACCTACAGCTCCAGGCTAGGAGTGTTGTTCTTCCTTTACCTTCTTCCTTTAACTTGGACTCAATAAATTCCTTTTACAGAATTCAGTATTTGTTAATCATGTATTCAGTCAGGAAAAGACAAAAAGGCAGGAGGAAGCCGACTGTGGCTCAGGGTTGCAGTCAAATATGTAATCCAGCCCCACCTTTTTTATTCACTTAAGATTCTTTACACTACCACTTTCTTATGTAGTTAAGAGAGGTGCCCACAGACAACACCCAGTGTTGTAAATCACCTCTAAGATATATAATTCTGTGTTGAATAAGCAACTTTAAGGGACCTAAGTGGTCCTTTAAATTTACTGCAGACCCTCAGGGCAGGAACAGCCCAGTCAACACAAGAAGGTTTAACTAATCTTCTACCAGAGAGATTGGGCATGGGAGAAACCTTTATTACTTTTATTCAGTGTTAGTGCATAGCTTTTATATAAATATTGTGCAGAACACAGAAGTAGATTCCAGATTTCATTACCTGTGCAAAATACAACTTTAACTTCTTCCCTCTGAACTGTGTTTCATGCAGCTCTATTCTGGCACGAGCAGCTGATTTGGGACTGCTAAAATTTATCCGCACACGCCTGAAGCTTTTGAACAGCTGGAATGTCACGCAGTCATCATAGGCACGGAACAAACCTTCAAATTTCTCCTGCAAAAAAAAAAGAAATAATGCTGAAGATTAACTTCGTGCTCTGTCACATCAGTCTGAGTCAAAGAACAATCTGAAACTTGACAACTGTTTAACCAGGAGATTTCAACCTGTGGCCTTTGGGGACAGGCGTCCATAGACAAATAAAGACTCTGGGAAAAGAAATTAAGGAAAGCAATGGTCTGGTAGTGCTGAACTCTGCAAAAGGTTTAGAGGAAAAAGTCTTCAAACTGAGAACCCAGCAGCTATTGAACGTCTAATAAAAGTTGAGCAAATCTGTGATAGTGACATATGAAATGAAGTTGAAAGGGCACATGACTGAAAACACCAGAAAACTGTGAGCTCATCTGCACAGAAGCAACCATTGTGCTGAATTCCAGTGGAGTCAGCAGACAAAGCTGGAACCGAGGGTTACATCCGCATCAGCACTGCGGGGACATTTTGTATTGCATGATGTTTTTCTAGGGATACACACTTGTAAAGGATACACTGGAAACAAACTGGACAACTGAAAACAGTGATCTGTCTCAAAGACAAACTTCAGGCTTCAAAATGTTTAGCTGTAGAAACATGCTCAAAAACTCATGACAAAAGCAGGGATATTTTAACACTGTAAAAGGAAGGTCTGAAGTTTACCACATCCATGGACTTGAACAGAAATTCAAGGCAGCCTTGGAGGCTCAGACTCTGTGATTTCTCTGTTACCTGTGAGCACACAGAGGACTAGCTCCACACCATCAAATAAACCTAAAGTCCTTAAATCAATTCTGACACTAGCACAGGTCTTTTCATTCACACAAGCATTGATTCATAAAATGCCAAGGCTGAAAGGGGGTAGTTATTATTTAGTCCAGCCTTCATGTTTGCTCAGATTTCAGACTGCCATCCAGTGAGACACGCGTCAAATCTGAACATTTTAACTACTGCAATCAAGACTTGAAGTTTTGTAAGATGGAGAATCAGGCAGACCAAAGTCCCTGCTTTTAGGAGTGCTTTATTCTGAAAAAACCCACTGAGATTATTTGGCACACCATTTCATATACACTGAGGGCTGTTGTGTCAGGGGTTTGTATAATTACAATAACCTAATGTATAATGACAATAACCTGATGGGGAAATGTTCAAGGCCAGGTGGGACAGGGCTTTGAGCAACCTGGTCTAGTGGAAGGTATCCCTGCCCATGGAGGGGAATTGGATTAAGATGATCTTAAAGGTTCTTTCCAATTCAAACCATTCCAGGTTTCTGTTTTCTTTGCTATCTCTGCAATTCCTCACATTTTTACATGTTTTAAAATACAACTTCTTTGCTTCTCATCCAGGAAAACAATTTCTTTTCCCTTAGAGTGGATAACTGGTAAAGACTACAGAAGATAAAAAAAGAAAATGCAATTTATTTAATCTCATCAATACTTCAGTTCTCATCTATTGAGCTTACAAGCAAAACAAAGAATTCAGAACTTCTCAGAAAAATGCCTCTTGAAGCACAGTGCAGCTGCATCAGGGAGCACTAACAGCACTGTGGGAGTAACTACTGTCAGAGCGAGACATTTGTTAAGGAGTTAACAGGGAAACAGCCCATGGCCAGGGCTGGGGCACAGCACGGCGCTTGTGCCCGATCTCCTTTCATTCTCTGCCAACTCCGTGGTCTTCCTCCCCTGAACTGATATTCCATCACTGGCACCCTTTCAAAGGAACCTCACTATGGTCTATTAAGCTTTCATGATTTTCATTTCATTCTGCTTGACCTCACTCACCTCTGCCTCTCACCACAGGAGATACTTGGGAGGAATGAAAAAAGAAAAAGAAAGAAAAAAGAGAGGCGTGAGCTGTGTGGTTTGGCAGAGGGTGACTGAAGGCATGCAGCAATCCCCAAAACAGTGTGAAGTGCATAGGTTTGTACAAGTGGGTCTAGTCTTAGCACCCAATGTTCCAATTGCCAACATTTCACACCTCACTTACGCTTTTTATCTGCTTTGCTTATATTTTTGAAAAATGTCATTTTCCTGAGCAGAAGCCTACATCCAGTGGCATTTGTATAAAGGTCAGCCAACAGCAGCAGTCATCTCAGTCCTGTCCTGACTGGAATTTTGATGCTACAACCTTCACAATGACCAGGGAAAAAAGGCTGGGGGAAGGGAGAGAAAGGGACTGGGGCCCAGTGTCTGTGTAAAGTACGACTCACACAGCATTCAGAAACATAGTCCAAATAAAAAATAAAGTGACTAATTAAAGCTTACACCTTCATGTTGTCTTTATCACCTACTTCAGACCTCTTCAGTACATTTTTAAAATGCATCTTGAGGTAAGTAAACTTAAATACGTATTAGTGGGCGACTTGGCAGTGCTGGGTTAACAGTTAATCCTTAAGGTCTTCAACATAAACTATTCTATGGTTCTGTGAGAAATATAAAGGTATTTTTATATATAAGATGATCAAGATATTATAACAGAAGTCTCATAAGGCAAAAATTAGCAGCAAGGTGAACATTTCTCAGTAGTAGCTCTCAGTTTCTCTAGGAGTCAACAATGAAATCATTCATCAATTAAAAAAAGCGTTTCACCAAGAGTGGAAGGAACCATGCACGGACTTGTCTGGACACTGGGAAGTATCTATTTATTTATTAATAAAGAGGTGCTGCTCTCTGTCTGGATGCAGCAGTATTTGCCTGCACTAGCCCAGGCTGTGTGCTTGCCCTCTCTGTAACACAACCCAGAGCCCAAATCTTGGTGAGGGAAGTAACACAACATTAGGGAGGACACAATTTCAAATGTGGGTCCAAGAACAGTAAGGACAAGGAATGTGCTGGGCACGTTCCTGGACTATACTGAGACTCACTGAAAGGGATAAATGGAGAACTGTGAAAAAAGCTGATTAAGTCCTGGATGCCACTGCCACACTGGGAGAACTTTAAAGCACTATGGACTTTATTCTGCTTGCTTTTAAATTTGATACTGGCACAGCTTTAGAGACGTAGCCTTGATTAACGCTCCTGAAAATGGTGTGGGGAAGAGGGAAATCAAGCCCTCTATTTGATATTAATACAGGGCAGTCTGTCCACAGTGGGAACACTTCCACTGCACTGGCTGAAACTGCAACTCCCATTAAAAAGATTCATATATCTGGATTTTTCTAAGTTTTCAGCTGATAATAATAATGACCTCAGCAGAGGTCATTAATCATCAAGTGAAGTTAATGGCTCTCAGCTGCATTTTGAGCCATTCCCACTCCTCCCAGCTTGATATTAATTCCCAGGAAACGCCTTATGCCTTAATTGCTATTGCCTGTGACTTCTAATATCTGCTGAATGCACTTATCTGGATAAAAGTCTTTCAGAGTCATTCCAATCTGTAAGAATTTATCATATACATTTTAAAGACCTAAGCAAATTCTTTCCCTTTCAAGTTCTGTGGATAAATTATTCAAGACTTATAATCCTCTCAATTCGGGACTTTTAAAGTGCTTTTAAGATTCGGCACTTTTAAAATGCTTTTAGAAAGTAAGTCTTTGGACTTTCAGTGCACTTTGGAAACTTGTGAAAAAAAAAGGAAACATCCAAAGTTAAGCAGCAGTGTTGCTATTCTTAAAAAGTCAAAATGCAGAAAGTCATGAGTTACGCATTTATTTCTAAGATTTTGGAGTGTCTTCATCCATCCCAAGTATGGCTCAATGAGGCCCAATTAATGCTCTGGAAAATGTGAGCAGCCTTCATTTCACCAAGTTCTCACTTCTTCCTCACGGGCCCTGTGCTCTCTCTTCATCTTGTTATTCCTTTGCCCAACACTGGGCCCCTTTCCCCAGTTCTTTCCTGTCACCTTCTGTCAGCTCCCATCATTCAGTGCCTCTAGCAGTTTCCAAAGTTCTTTTTTTGTTTGTTTTCTAAATTAACGAAATTAGCACAAAGTAGGATCATACTAATTAAAGCTGCTGATTATTGCAGCTTGATGGTTATCATTTAGGACAGCCAATGCCGAGAACAAACAGAGCACTATGCAAGGAAGAAATGAGTGCTGGAGTGACAGGCAGGAGCTAAAAAGCCTCTGAGGACAAGGGCAAACCTGTGGCCTCCTGGACTAAAAACTATTTCTAGCACTAAATGGGAGCTCACCTGGGACCAAGACCCTGCAAGTCACATGGTAACAGTGATCAGTGAAATGCAGCTGTAGGGAAGCAAACAAGATGCTGGATATATTTGGGAAAGTATTTCCAGTAAAGCAAGGAGAGTATTAACAGCATTATATAGAGCACTACAGCACCTCACTAAAAATGCAGGGTTTGTTGCCTGTATCCAAAGCAGATTAATGGGAATAGATCCAGATAAAGGTTACAGGGAGGTGCGAGAATGTGTCCAGAGGACAAAAGAGCTGGGAAAGGGTCTGGAGCACAAATCTGATGAGGAGCAGCTGAGGGGGCTCAGCCTGGAGAAAAGGAGGCTCAGGGGGGATATTTTCCCTCTCCACAACTCCCTGACAGGAGAGGGCAGCCAAGTGGGGGTCAGGCTCTGCTCCCAGGGAACAAGTAACAGGAGAAGAGGACATGGCCTCAAGCTGAGCCAGTGGAGGTTTAGGCTGGACATTAGGAATAATTTCTTCACTGAAAGGGTTGTCAGGCATTGGAATAGACTGCCTAGGGAAGTGGTGGAATCACCATCCCTGGAAGTGCTCAAAAGGCAGGTGGATGTGGCACTTGGGGACATGGATTAGTGGTCATCACAGCAGTGCTGGGTTAATGGTTGTATTAGATGACCTTAAAGGTCTTTTCCATCTTTAACTGTTTCACAATTCTATGAATTAACAGCTTACTAAATAAAAAATGAAAATGCTTGGCTTATTTAGCAAAGCAAAGCCTGAGAGTAGATGGACAGTCATCAGTAACTTACCAGTACTGTTCAGAGCAAGGACAAATCACACCGTATGGAGTAAATCTAGAAGACTACATTGACATAAAACAAGTGGAAACAGTTGGCATAAATAGGTTTAGTCTAGAAGTTAAAGAAGGTTTCAAATATCAGAGTAATGATCCAGAAACAACCTTCCAATTACAGCAGCGGCAGCAAATTATTTTTTTAAGATTGAATTTGGTTAGTTCATGTGAGGGACTATGACAAAGTATCAACACAATGAGCATTGTAAAACATGACAACCATAATTAGCAAGTGAATTGGGTTCTGACACAGCAAGTTTCTGTGATTTATTTCCAAACATTTCTTTCATGAATAGCTCCAGTGGTATTGTGTTCATTCAGGACAAAAGCCAAGGCCTAATTCAAATCAGTGGAAGCCTTTCCACAGACATCAGCAAGCTTTGGATTAGAGCCCTAGAACTCAGAACCCAAATTACATTTTATTATTCAGTGTGTTTACGCTCATTATCACCCTTGCTACACATTTGATTTAGGAGATGGCTGTGACTTAGAACTTCAGCCTAATGCTTTTCCTAGAGTTTTGCAAGCAAGTAAAGAAAGCGTTTTTCCTATTTTAATTATTCCTGTTCATTCACATTAAAGATACTCTAAGGAACTAACCACAATAGGGAAAGGGATATAATTCACAATTATGAAATTAGTTTTTCCTGAAATTAGTTCTGTACTGGATATAAATATCCCTGTAAGACATAATCTCCTGTCCCAGAGTTGAATGTATTCTGTTTCCAGACAGCCATGCTGGTTGCAACACTACAAAGCTGTCATGAGGAACAAGAAGAAAGACAGAATCTGGTAAAACTGTGGAAGCTGCACACTGAAGTCTTGTACCAAAACCAACCTAAGAACAGATAAATTCCCTGTTTATGGCAAAGAGGATGGGCACACCAGTTACTTCTAGAGGGATAAAGGAGTCACTAAGGTGACATGCATTTAACAAAAATAATAAAACAGAAGCCTAGAAAATATGAACTGAAGAGACTTCAGCTTTGGGATATGTCAGTGCCACACGAAGGGTATTGTAATGGCCCAGCCTGGATATTGGGTGTGGTTCTTCTCATCCACAATTAAGGAAGATGGAGGCAAGACGGAAGAGCAACAAAAGACTGCAAGGATAATCAGAGAAGTTGGGAACCTGTCCCAGGAGGTAAAGGTAGACGATATCCATCCCTGGAAGCGTTCAAGGCCAGCCTGGACAGGGACCTGAGCAACCTAGTGCAGTGGAAGGAATGAGATGGTCCCTTCCAGGTCAAACCATTCTGGGATCTTGCCTTGGGAAACAGAACCCGAAGCATGAGGTGTTTCCTGCTGCATCTGTGTGTAAGGAAATCAATAAATAACGTGAAGGGAAGGAGATTAGCACAATTAAAATAACCAACAGTGTTGATATTAAACAAAGACTGCCTGTTAAAAGATTTAGACTTAAATTGAGGCAGTTATTTAGCACTAGACCTGTAACACATCAAAATGCCATTGGCCCAGAAATAGAAAAAAGCCTAATTACTTTGATGAAAAGGGTAAGAAGGAAAGATTAGAGTACTATGCATGTCTGTGATTCTCAAAGACAAAAGGAGAGGAAAGACTAGAGGAAAACAAAAAGGGATCCTGATTTGTCTAATGAAAACAGGGTTCACCTGAAGTGCTTTTAACAATTATTTAACGAGCCACACAAAACAAGCAAGCAGCTTGATACAACTCACATGTGAAAATTCCTTAAAAGCAAGAACTCCTACAAGTTAGCCAGTGTAAGCAACAGCCTCTTCAATGATCAAATTCTCTCCTTCTAAAAAGATGAAACTCATTGGGGAAATCCTGGAAGTGCATATGAAAAACCAGTGTTGATTCTCAGTTAAAATTTCAGGAGTGCTGTAAATAAAAGAAATATTTTAAACCAATGATGATAAACAGAGATGTCCTATGGGCTTGTCCTGCTGCCTTTAAGTAATGGCAGAAGATTAAAATACAAATTTATCATTCAGAGATCCCCGTCATGCACAGGTCTCCAGGCTGTAGCTTTTTATTTCACCTTTCACTGTAGGCAGCTGTAGCTGAGAGTGTGGGATCTTCCTATGCCCTCCTTACAAGTGGGGGAGGGTATTATTTGAATAAAATATTCACACTGAATACTACTGTCTGAATGTTGGTTTGCAGCAAGTTTCTTCTGTTACCAAAGGGAATCCCTCATGCAATCCCACAGCTGGGAACTGCAACAGAAAAATGTGTCTTTCCACCTGTCGTTCACCAGGGTACATTTTAAAAGGACATTTCCACATGTGAGACATTTTGAAAGAGGGGAAAACCAGGGAACTGGCTACTTTGTCAGGTAATCAGAATCACAAAGTACTCTGCAATGATCTCCTGGTTACTGCATTGTCTAAAAGTGTGTTCCTCACCTTGGAACTCAGTGCAAAGTCCTGCTCATTTCTTCCTGAAGTTACATTAGAGCATTGAGAGAGGGATGGAAAGAGCTTGGGTTTGTTTACATTAAACATGGCAGTAATTAGCATCTTCCAAAATTGAACAATTCTCTCAGTACATGAACAAACCAATTCAGTTTGCTACTCCAGTCCATTCAGTTTGTTGTTCTGTGCTTGGCTTTCTCTTGTTTTCGAGAGGTGAAGGTCAGGTAAATTGTGAACCAAAGATTAAATAAAACAGTAAATTAAAAAAAAAAAAAAAAAAAAATTTAAGGCTGGGCTTCAAGATGGGGGGTGTTACAAAATGCATTAAATCTTGCTCTTTCCAGTAAAATGAAGATTGATTTGCCTGCACTACTAGAATCCTGATAAAGGGGAACCTAATACCTTTAAGCTTTACTATGTAAAAAATGCATGTTTGTATTCCAGAAGTGATGCTAAATGGCCTCATTGCTCTGCAATTTGAAGTGAACCAACCCTAAACTGGAGCACACTGGCCACAAAACACAGCCGTGGTCCATGGCTCACACATCCTGCTGTGTTATCCTTACACACCAGGGCTGTTGAGAGGCATCTGCATAGAACTTTTAGATCCTGAAGGATGCATTGAGTGTTCTGCCCTCCACATTGTGCCAAAATCATTCTGACAGCAGAAATATTCGATGTAATGCTTACTGTTTACAGACCCAGTGTCCTGTTCCAGAGGGGGACTTTGAGAAAGTATAATAGATGTTACACAATGTTGTAAAGACATTTGTAACTCATCGTCTCTCAAAGAGCCCTGATGGCAAGAGTAGGTCAGGAGCTGGAAGAAGTTTGCTGGTCCCACCTCACACTGGGACTAAGGCAGGAAGAGGCATCCATCCCTCAGCAGCCCTCCTGCATTACAAGCCCACCACGGCAGGACAGCCCCATGAACATCCCAGTGAACAGAACAATACATATGTCCCTCTTGAAAAATCAGCTGAACCAAATAAATTTACCTTGGGCTCATCAGCACAACAAAAGGTACAGAGATAGTATCTGCCCCAAAGCTTAATGGAAATGCATTCACATTTCACAAGAGGCTGACAAATGTCAGGGGCACAGAATTTTGCTGCGTTGCCTTTTCTGTTTTTAACCAGCTCACATCCCTGTTTACCTCAATGTGACGCACATTCCTCCTGCTTAGCTCCACTGATCTGGAAACTAAAGGCTCCTTCAAGATGAAATAAATTGTTCCTGTGGCAATGCCAAGGGGCTGATTTAATATAGTTTGGAGAGTTCTCAATTCAATTTCACACCCAACGATTGAGCTAAAAGAAAAATCCACACTTTACATTTCTTCTTTATAGGAGCACTGTTATTTTACTGTATCATCAGCCACAGCTTTTCTGAGCACACCATATCTGAAGTACTCCAGTTCCAGATGCTGTATGAGCTCCCTGAAATGCTGGAAGTGCTCTTTAAAACCAGCTGGCAAAGTGCACATCCTACGACCAGATCCATTAGTTTCAACCCCAGTGCTGGGGAGTGTTCTGTAGAGACATTGTTCTTTGTTCCCTGAAAAGCTACTTTTGATTCCAGTACTGGCTACCATTTTTGTGCAACATCACATAATAGTTGTCTTTTTTTCTCTCTTTTGCATTGTATTTGGGAGTGGAAAAAAAAAATCAAAACCTGAACAGATTTGTGGAAGATTTAATGCATTTATTTCCCAAATAGCAGCCTTACATTTTGGCTTGAGAATGGTAAAAATAATGCTAAGAACAAAGACGTAAAGAAAATATTCAGACTGTCCTGAAAAGAACACAGCCTAATTTTGTTTGCTTTAAGATTTTAAACCATAACTGAGTAGATAATGTATGTAGTGAACTCCAAGGGGCTCATCTGCATTGGATTTAAGAATGTTCATAGAACAATACCAGCTACTGATTTTTTCTTGTTCCTGTTGTTAAGCCCAACAATGAATTGGTAGCAAAAGGAACAAATTACTGTATATGTTTCTAAAGTTCTTATTATCTTACTTTAGCACACAAAATAAAGAAGAAAAACAACCTTAATTAGTTTTTACCAAAAGCTGCTACATTTATATTAATAAGGAATCTTCCAAGAGCAGATCTCTGCAGCAAACAGTTGGTGCTGAGGACTTTCTGATCACGGACTGAATGCCCATTAGCAGCTGGAGCATATCAGGCACACTACTAGAGTGCATCTTCTATATGAATTCCATCTGAAAGGCATCCAGTTCATGAACTGCTCTGTGATGTGAACAAAAAGCACAGTTAATGAAGAGCAACAGGAGAGCTGCCTCATGAGAATGCTCAGCTCAGATTCAAAATGCTAATGTAGACACAAGCCTGTATCTCTCACAAAAATAGTTAGCTGGCACTCCAGGAGAAGAAAAAGAAACAACCCCACAACCAAACTGAAGTGCTAGGGACAATAAAAAATAAGGAAATAAGGGACTGGTGGTCAAACTTGTGCACAAAACTAGGACCGAAATTATTTATTATGAGAAGCTGTGTGAAAATTATTCATATTCATAGAATTATAGAATGGTTTGAGTTGGAAGGGACCTTAAAGTTCACCTAGTTCCAAATCCCTGCCATGGGCAGGGACACCTTCCACTAAACCACGTTGCTCCAAGCCCTGTCTCACCTGGCCTTGGACACTTCCAGAGGCAGCCACAGCTTCTCCAGGCAACCTGTGCCAGTGCCTCACCACCTCCATATCAAAGAATTTCTTCCTATTAACTGTATAAACTTTGATACTGTAAGAAAAGCTACATAAATATCCATCTTCTTATGACACTATTTTTCACTAATCTTTAGCAATTGCAATTTCACCTCCTCAAGCCTTCTGAGGCGACCTCACTGTCCTGTTTATGTGGTGACACTGAGGCCAGGACATACCCACAGTCACAGTGACAGCTCATGGGAAACCATGGGAGTAGAACCAGAGTTTCCACAACTCATTCTGAATCACTTTACTTCCACACAACACCCTGCTGGAGTATAGCAACTTCAGCCTCTTAAAAATCTGTTACTGAGGCTGTGGAAGTGTCAGGGGACACCTCTGTTCTGTGACGCAGAATCAGGACGTCAGTGTGCAAAATGCAAGGATGAACTACAATAAAGGGAACATCAAGAGCTGAGAAAGCGTGTCTTATTTATACTCTCGGAGATGCAACACTGTAAAACAACCATAAAATGCACACTACTCATTCCCTGACACTGTTAACCCAGTTAAACTAAAAAATAAACAAGAACAAGCCATGGGACAGTTTAAACAAATAAAATGCTAGCATTGTCGGTTCCTGATTTACTGTTTTGCCTACAGTGATCAGCATTTATAGCATTTCAGCTGCTCTCATCAGTCACGGGGAATGCTTCCTCTCCTCTCCTCTAACACTGCAAACTGCATCAACAGGACTAAAAATACAGTTTCAACTTGTCTGGATTTGGAAAGAACATTGACAATTTTGAAAGTGACTATGAAGAAAAAAAAACCAAACAAAAAACCAAANGTAATCGTTACAGCCCATGCTTTCGTAATAATCTTCTTCATAGTAATACCAATTATGATTGGAGGATTTGGAAACTGACTAGTCCCCCTAATAATTGGAGCCCCAGACATAGCCTTCCCACGAATAAACAAGTAGGAAAGAGGAATAGAATGTAACCTTATGCTGCTCCATAAATGTTACTTAACTGATGAAAAAATGTACAAGGGGAACTCCTGACCCAGCAATGCACATTCTCTCATCATCATCCTCTCTCTACTTCCTCTGCAGCCCACAGTCAGTGACCCCACAGTCACAACCAGCAGCACTGTGACCACTGTCTAACGCTCTGCTTGTGCTGTTTGACTGTTCCTTGTTCTTCCCAGTCTGTCCCGACCATCTGTCATTCCCCGTCTTACACTTCATTTGCAAATTACTCGAGCAGGTCTGTTGTCTGTACATCTGAGCAGCTCCGAGGAGCTGCAGCCTCTGAGACTGGAGGCTCTTTGTACAATGAAGATAAACCAAGCATGGGAATAAGGTACCTCCAGTAGAGTGCCTGAGTGGAGTCCTTTGCAAACCTACATCAACTACATGTAAATGGTGTTTCAGAACTAAGGAAATAAAGAAAAGTATCAAAGATAAACATGTTAAGGAAGAGGTAAAAAGAAAACTAAAAAAAAAAAAAAATCAACACTGGGCTGGAAGAGCAGGAAATGTCCTGTTTACAAATGTGACAAATTGGGGGATATTGACATCACATTGATATATATCATATATGCCCTTGGCTCGACCAGAAACAATGAGTGCAGGAGGTGATGGAGGGGATTCTGCCCCTCTAATGCATCCAGCACTGGGGACCCCACTGCAAAAAGGACATGGACCTGATGGAGCAGGTCCAGAGGAGGCCACATGCTCAGAGAAATGGAGCACATCTCCTTCTGTAGCTTGTCAGTGAAAATCCAGGTTCATCATCAATTCTTTATGTTCATTTTCTTTTCAACCTAATCTGCTCCTTGTAGTCCTTCCTTCAATAATTGTTTATAAGAGAACATTTTCACTTGATGCATTTATTTGAACAGAAATATTTTTTTTTTAAATTATTACATAGGACATAGACTTTCCTCACAACAGGAATTGTGCTATCTAAAATATAAAGACACCTGTGTAAATATATATACCTATATATATATATCTTCAGTTCAAAAAAAGGAATAACTACAGATAACAGTCTGTTCCTCCTAACTTCAAAGAGCAAAACTTCCACCGAACAAAATGTTAATGTTCATTCATTGCATTGAAAGAGTTATAAAAGACTGTGAGTTTCTCATTCTCCCACATTTACTGATTTGGTGCCCTCAGAAGAGGCTCAAATGAGCCATAATCTGCCGGGTATAATTCCTCTTAATGCTGTTATCAGTCTGAAAAATTTAACTGTGAATTTGATTTTGCAGATCATGGCAGAAAATGGATGGAAAGCATCTGCATAAACAGAGATGACACACTCTTCCCTCCATGCTGCTTCTAGATTGTCACCGGAACCCCCAGTTCAGCACTGACCTACAAAAAGCTGGAGATGCTTTCCAGTTTGAATAAACTTCAGTGGAAAAAAAAGTGCTTGAAATATTTTTACATTTAGAGAGGCTGTTTTCTTCCCCATGAGAGGTCACAGTCTTTAGAGGACACCAGGATCTCAAGCTGCACAGATGCTGAAATACCAAAGGAACATCACACAATGGTTTACCTGCCTATTGAAAAAGAATTCAACAGCATATTTTAATTTCCAATATACACTACAATGCTTAATTAGCCTCTAGAATTTTATAGTGTTATAATACCTCATGACATCAAGAATTTAGCACACATCAGAAAACTGGGCTTGTGCAGGACAGGAAAGAGAATTCATGTGGACTTAATAAGCATATTTCAGCACCCAAAAAAGGCTGAGATGACAGATACAGGTTCTGTACCAGGTACAGAAGGGCAGAAAAAGAAGCAGAGGTTTCCTTCTGACTCAACAGCCACTAGTACCATCCACTTCCAGACAGGACACGGGGAATTTCAGTCTTACAGTGATATAATTGTTTTATTAGGCAGATGGAAGGAACCCCAGGGTGAAAAAGCAAATATTCCTGACTGAACTGCTCCCATGTCATTTTTCAACCAACTGGAAAATTTCCAGTTGGCATGAATTCTGTTTAGAAACAAGAATTGGAAAGTAGACTAATCCTATATTAGAGCTAAAACTAGCACAGCTCTTTATCAAATTCATTTTCATTTCCTGATGTGAAAAATATATCAGTAAAGCATGATATTAAAAAGATACTGGACTGACATTATGAAACTGAAGCTGCTGTCCACAGATCCGCAGCAATTGGTGACAAGGAACAAGCCGTGTGACTGGCAAGCAGACTGGTAATAAATGGAGATTTTCTTCTTTTTATGAACAAGTGTTTTACAAATAAGTAGGACACATAAAAATAATCAGTATCCCACAGTTTCTTGCCCCGTGGCACTGTTTCACACTGGCTGTGTTGCATTTGCCTTGCAAATGCCCTTGTGCCAGTCCAGAACATTGGAGGCAGACGTGTAGAACCAGAGAATGACCAGAGCTGGAAGGGACCCACAAGGATGATCAAAATCCAACTCCTGGCCCTGCACAGGACACCCCAACAATCGCACCCTGTGCCTGAGAGCATTGTCCAAACACTCCTTGAGCTCTGTCAGCCTTGGGGCCATGCTCATTCCCTGGGGAAACCACTCACTGCCCAATCACCCTCTGGGTATCCAGCCTAAGCTTCCCACGACACAGTGCAGCCTCAAGGAGTCTGGCTTTGAGGTCAAGGAGATTTTTTGGTGCAAATAGATTCTAAATGACATGAGAAGAAGTGGGATGCCAAGTCTGGTGGAAGCAGTCATTCAAAATAAAGGGAAGCCACCTGTTAACTATGGAGGTTACATCTTCAGAGGTCAGAGGTGGTGGTCCCAGACCACTCAGCCTGATGCATGGACTGTGCCTGCAGATAGCTGCACATCACTGAACTGCAGAAGCAGCATCAGTTGTAGCCCCAAGAACAGAATTTACATTTTTGAATTGAAATTGAAAACCATGTATTTAATGAGTGCGGGATACTAGAATTTAATTAAGAAGGGCAAAATATCAACTAAAAGTGAACACATTCATGCTCAGCACAGAGCAGACTTTCTCTAAGGGATACTCAAATAGTAGAACTAGATTTGCTACATATAAACCTCAAATTTAACGGAAAACATTGGAGGAGAATAAATCAATGAGAGTACCTTCATATAAGTAAGTGGTCTCAGCTGAAAGAGGTCACGTTTAGATTGGGTATCAGGAAGAAATTCTTCCCTGTGAGGGTGGTGAGGCCTTGGGACAGGTTGCCCAGAGAAGCTGTGGCTGCCTCAACCCTGGAAGTGTTCAAGGCCAGGTGGGACAGGGCTTGGAGCAACCTGGTCTATGGAAGGTATCTCTGTCCATGGCAGGGGGTGGGACTGGATAATCTTTCAGGTCCCTTGCAATCCAAACCAGTCTGTGATTCTTTAATTTTATGATTCTAAAATAGAGTAGTTAAATAGGTACCAATCTACAGCATTATCATCCACACCTCATTTTACACTCAAGTACACATTCCCATCATACCATTTTACCATACTTATACCAACTACTTATTCCCAAAGTAAATTCCCCTTACCCAAGACCTTTTCTTTATAGAATTGTTCATTTCCTTTGCTCTGCTTCTATTTCACTATACAATACATAAACTATAAAACTGTATAATAGTTAAAGCTTAAGCAGGAATTTTACACTGCGCCAATGACATGAGAAAATATCCTGTACTGTTTTCTAGGATGCAGCATGCATTGAGTAAAGTCTTGTTTTCTGACTGCTACTGTATGCCAACCTCCTTCCCCTATCCCAAAAAATATCACCACTTTGGGAGTGAGGATTGTGGGCAGGTTGCTTATATCACTACAGTTTTTCAACAGTATCAGTCTAATAATTTGTTACAAAAGCATGAAGCAGATAGTTAAACATCTTTCCTCTTTATTCGCTTATTTAAAAAAAAAAACATGCAAAAAGGCATCAGTTCCCAAACCTCTAAAATTTTAAGTACGCCAATAATTGACTTCTGTCTAACATAAGCAGCATACTCATTTCTGCTATGGCCCAGCATTTGGCTTTGCTCCCAGCTGTCTTGATTAATAAGAACTTTTTTTAGCTCAACAACTCTCAGATTCTGGTTCAAGGACTGGCAGCCGCCTGCAGAAAGCTGGATGGTCACACAGCCCTGCAGTTTCTCTCATGGAATCAGCTGTTTCTAAAGATAAAGGTACCACTTTTCACAGGTCAGTGGTTTTCTTCTTAGGCTCTGTAAACAAGGTAGCAACATGAAATCTCCTTTCTAGACAAGAAAATGTGCAACTGAAAAATCTACCCAGTCTCATCAGAGACAAATAGCACAGCTGCAACAGCAAACTTGGGCTGGAGCACCTCTCCTGTACGGAAAGGCTGAAAGAGCTGGGCGGTTGTTCAGCCTGGAGAAGGGAAGGCTTTAGGAGTTCTGAGCGTTATGGCAGCCTTGGGATACTTAGGATATAAAAGAAAGATAGTGAGAGACTCTTACCAGGGCCTGTATTAACAGACAAGGAGCAGTGTGTTTAAACTAAAGAGGACAGGTTAAAATTGGACCTAAGGCAGAAATTCTTCCCTGGATTGTTCAAGGCCAGGTTGGATGGGGCTTGGAGCAAGCTGGGATAGTGGAAGATGTCTTTACCCATGGCAGGGGATGGAACCAGATGATATTTGAAGGTCCCTTCTATTCAGTGAATCCACATTTGTTTTACTTACAGAAGTTTGACTCTGCTGCTAATTATCCACTGTCATTCACTAGAACTCAAAAGATTTGCATCACAAAACTGTTTAGTCATGTGAATGCCTTTTTACAGCTGGGACTTTGATTTATTTCTTTTTGCACTAAATTGCATCCTGTTGTTTAAGCAAGGGTTGTTCAGAAGTTTGACCCTGCCCTACCAGGACAGTGTCATTCACACTTTTTTGAGGTTTTTCCTTTTTTGACTACTGTCATTATTCTCAACCTGCTTTCAGGAAGGAACATGTGAGCTCATCTACTTAAATGGCTTCACCATTTGAGAACGAACTGGTTCTGGTTCAGACATTCTGTAAACAACTATGCACCCACCTTATGGAAATTATATTTAGAGTGTAGATTACTTATGGAAATGAGTTGAACAGTGTGAAAGCTTTAGTCAAAATATCTACACTCCACATCTCCTTTACCCCACTTATCCCACTGCCCTGTCAAACAAGGAAGGCACATTGATTTGACATAATTTGGTCTACACAGCCCAGATCTAATTACTTCCAAAGTACTTCCAAACTTATTTCCAAAATTCAAGTTAGATAAAGATATTTGTAATTATCCAGGTCTTTCTGCTCTCCCCCTTTTAAACTCAAATGGTATTTTTTTACATCTCCCATCCTCAGCAGTCTCTTTGTAACCTACGAATTCTCAAAGAAAATTTCAAATAATAAAAAATTATTTCAAATAATAATAATTTATTTCAACTACATCGTAAAGCATTCTTAGGTAGATTTTAGCAACTCATGTACACTTAAATATGTCTTACTTTTGCATTTTTAGCAGTTTTTCTCTGCTCTGACCTCTACTAGGTTTTTTTTTTTTCTATTAATTTAAGTAATATCTGTCTTATGATGTAACACAAATGAAATCAGTCACCCCATAACCCTCCCCACATTATATACCTTGCTATTAATGGATTTGCACACTGTTGTCCTCTTAATTTCTATATATCATGAGACTTCCCTTGTTCTTATTTAAAACCTCTGCTAATTGAAATTTATTTTGTGATTTTGCACAGTTGATTTTCACTTTATATATAAATCCTTAAACTGCTGTAAAGCAAAAGGAGTATCTGATTAGACCTAACAGTCTCTTATTGTATGTCCCATCTGTTCTTTGCATCAGGATAGATAATCTCCATTATGCATTCAAAAGTGCCCCCTTAGCTGCTAATTCTCATGCTCTTCTTGGTCTCTAAGATAATCTTCTTAGGAGAAACTATTTACCAGCTCCATAAGGTCACTGAAAATGACTTTTCAGAAAAATTATTTTCCTCTGACTTCAGACTTTATTTCAAAAGCTAACTTCAAAATAATTTTTACCAACAGTACTTGCCATTATTAATTTATTCAATTGCTAAAATCAAAAATCAAATAAAATTACCTACCTCCATTTGCTGAAAAAACTGCACCCAGAACAGTCTCATAATTTGATATATGTCTTACTGTATCACCTACTGTTTGGATGCTTCCAACAGTTTAAAAATTACTGTTATTTATTTCTAGTATCATCTACCACACTGAACAAAAACAAGGGAAAACACAAAATTCCTTCTTGCATTCCAGGATGATGAAGCAGAAAGACAGGGAAGGTAGGAATAAAATATACCAAAAGATATTTGATTTTTTATGGTAAGGTTTCCAAAATATTTTCTGTCCCATGCATGCATAAGTAGCTTAGTCTAGCCATGTTCCATCATTCAATTCCTTGTGAGACATTTAACAGCAAAAAGTTTTGAGGAAGGAGCTGAAAGGAGAGTGGCAGCAGCCCAGAGTACCCATGCACAAAGGGATTTTGTTACCTGGAGGTAGGATGGAAGCCTGTGGAAGACACTTTCAGTAAAGCAGAAAGCTGTCAAGATTAATTTAACTAAGGTTTCAATGATGCTTAACACCTGCTTGATGAAAGCTTTGTCACAAAATCCTCCTTTTTTTAGACTATCAATGGGGTTTTCCAGGACCTGGTATCATCTTCTGCCCTTAAATCATTCCACTAGAGCCCAAGAAGTCAAAGTCATCTCACCTTGGTCTTCCATTATTACTTGTTTTCCTGAGCTCTTCCTCCACCCCGACTCCACTGCTGCTGTCACCCCCTCAGACACCAGTCTTGCCACCACTTGCCACAACCTGCCCCAGCCTCCACAGGAGTTCTTCCCACTCTTAGTCCTTCCCAAGAGAGGCACTTCATCACAGTGACTTCCCTCCTCCCAATCCCCGTGCTCCCCTTCCTCATTTCAGCCACATGCTGAATAAACAATTGCTATCCTTCAGGTTAAACCTTCAGCTCGGGAGACTTCCACCTATGATCTGCCCCTTAAAGATATTTGCTGCTCTTAAATAGATGTTGCTCTTTGAGGTAGAAGGCCATTTCTGATGGTGGATTGGCTTTGGATCAGCCCTAACAAATAAAATAATTATCCTCCAAATAAAACAAAACACCCCCAACACAACCAACACCAAACCAACAGCCACAGAGAAGTGGTGGTTAAAACAAATTTCCCAGTACAGGTCTAATTATTCAGACAATTCAGAAGTTTTTTAGTGGTTTAGTTATTGGTTTTCTTTAAGGAATATGGACAAGTAGCCAAAACTGAATGAACCTTGTCACTGGGCAAGAGGATACACAGCAAAGGAAGATGAAACTTGAGGATGGTAATGTTTGAGTAAAATTTGTATAGTAAATAAAACAATCATCTTCTTATCTCCTGCATATATGGAATTTCTTTTATTTAGAGGATTAGCAGGTTTTTTACCACAATTTGTTCATCTGCCTCACAGCAGCACATCTGACCTACAAAAATAAAAGGACAAGTGAGATTTCAGCAAAGCGGCTGTGCAGCAGAAGTCATGCTGCATGATTCAGCTCTCTGGATGCCTCCACCTTTTAATGGCAAACATATCCCTCACTGCAACAGATGAAGCAGAGAGATTCTTCTGCAAGTGACAAATTGAGCTGCAGAAATTCCCTGTACAGCTGCCTGTTGCTACTGCTCTGAGCTCAACAGGTTCATTCAGTTTCTCAGCTCAGGGACTATTATTTCAATAGGTGGAACTACCTGATGCTGCAAAACAGGAGGCTCTTCCATGCTCCTGATTAACATTAAGCCATCCTGCACAACAAAGTCCGTCTTTCTGTCTGCCAGAACCCAATGTGGATTCTGAAAAGCAGCAAGTTTGGGCTAATTAAAAACAAACAAATAAACACACACACCCCAGCAAAAATAAGCCACAAAAAACCCCACCAAAACCCAACCAAAATCAGCTACTAACTGAGCAAAGCTCCTTAGTCTCTGGAAAATGCCTAGAGCTCAATGACATTTGAGACTGAACATCTATAGAACATGATTATTAAAAACATTATTAATTACACCAGCTCTGCTGCATTCCAAATCCAGCTTCCTAATCAGAGAACTTACTTCCTGGTTCTTTAGTTTTCCATCTGCAAATGAGAACACTTGGAACTTTTTACCTATAACACCATTTTGAGGTTTTCCAGCAACTCCAGGTGTACAGAAGAGAAGGTGCCATGGAGATGCTGCTGCAGCATCCAGCTCTACACGGACCCATCCAGCTGCTTTCCCACCCTGCAAGGACAGTGGGGCTGTTTACTCCATCACAGCTGCTACAACCAAAGGCTTCTCCTTGATTTAGCACCAACAGAAATTCCATGTGGGGAAAGTTAAAGGCATCACAAAGACACCGATGTTGTGAGAAGGTCGTCTGTGCTTCCAGGAATGGACATGGACAAAGCAGATATCAACTGGAATCCTAGATGGGAAACACAGGCTGGAGCCAAACTCGATGGCTGCATGTGCTTTTTAGAGGCATTGCCAATAAGGAAAAGAAAGGGGAAAAGTCTCCCCTGGGGCAAATTTTAATTCTGTTGTCCTTGAGAAGGAGAAGGTGCTTATTGAAAATCATATTAATGGGGGAAATCTTCAGGAAAAGATCATGCACAAAATGCTGGCACCACTATAAATAAGTGCATGGAAAACACACATTCTTTCAGCAACTGGCCACTGACTGGAGGATTGGTTTGGCCAGTTTCTGGCCCTTGGCAGCCTGTGTGTTAGCAAAGTGTTTGACAAACTGTGGTACAATTTCCTCAGTGTCTTTTTGCCAAGGAAGAATTCTCTGCTCCAAGACCACAGTGCCACGGTTGTTTGCACTCTAGCATATGATTAGGCAACCTCTTCCAAAGCAAACAGGCTGTTTAGCACTTGAATGATCAAAACTGAGTAGATTATTTAAGGCCTCTGGTAGAATCACCCCTAGAAAATATTAAAGGAAGATCTCTCCAACCACAAAGCATGTACATTAGCCTAGGAGGAAAAAAAAAATGCTATAAATTACTAAAAAATTACTAAAGATACATACAAGGTTGGTGCAGACCTCTACCTCAGAACCTGCAACACTGCTCAGCATCAAAGCTTAGTCATGCTAAGCAGCAGCAAACAGCATTAGTAAAATTTAAGACAAAGAAGTGCACATATATAGCATCTTCAGAGGAAAATGAGACTGGATCACTACAGACCTGAAAATGATGTGTCCTTGATAATTTTTTTTTTTGAGAAGAGAAAGAACTCCGGTACTTTATCTCTTTAGGTTCTTCTGAGAATTTTAACCAAAGTAATTATTTGATGAAAACTCAGTATCACACTTGTATCCATATTGCAAGTACCTCAATCTATAGCTGCACTGATTAATTCTTCAAATCTGCCTGAGAAAATCACCATCTCTTCAGTGCTCCTTACACAGGCTGGGCCATTTGTCAGAAAAATTACAAGGTCCATCTTACCTTATTACCTGACTTGGATTAATTCTGCACCTTCTACCAACACATTCTAGTTATTTATTTTCATTTGACAAATTGCTCATTGTCTAGTTATCCTTATGAAAGGGAAATATCTCCATGTGACTTCCAACAGACAGGAGAATGGGAGAGAATACAAAGCCCTCTGACTTGCTTTGCTGTTCCCTGTTGGCACTAAAAGGGTGAAGAAGGAGAAGCAGAAGGTTTGCCATATTCAGAGGTGTGCAAACACCTGCAGCTGCCACCAACCTCTGGTGAAACAGCAGCATCCCCTTCTTCTGAGACAAGGGAAAAGCAAGTACAAGTAAGTGAAGATCAGCCTAAAGAGCATATTATGACCTTTAGAAGTCTTACTATTCTATCACTTCTTTGGGAACTTCCCTAAAGAGTCCAGCTGCCTTCATACAAGAGTGTTAAAAGGACAGAGGAAAAGCCCAACCTGTGACTGGAACAGGGAGCACCTCGGTGTGCAGCAGCACTGGCTACATGAGCCCCAGCTTTGCTGTCAGAGTCTCCCTGTGCTGACACTGAAGCAAAGAGAAGGGTCAGTGTCTTGGGAACAGCATTACAGCATTTGGGAAGCTCCTCTCCATTACCTGTTCCAGATGAACACAGGCAGTAAGCAGAGGTCAAAAGAGACAGACTTCTATTTCTCCAGCAGAACTCTTGGATCGTGCAGATTTCACAGACGCAACCTTATTTGCAATTAGAAAGAACTACCAACTACAGAAAATATCAAGAGAAGTTATAGAGCAGGCCTTTCTAGCCATCAGGGTATTTTTGGCAGTCATGCTGTTGTTTGGTTTCCTCCTTACAGCCTGTCTGTGAAGTCTTATGACTGTGCAACAGACTCTTCCCACGGATCAAGCTCACATGGCTAAGGAAAAGGATGTAAAGGCAGAAACCCAGAAACTCCCAGCCAGTCATGCTTCCTGCCACTGGACAGCTGGCTGCATCCCAGGAGCAGCAAAACTCTTCTCCCTTTCTCCAGTCTTCTTCACTTGACTCTGGCCTTAGAGCACTTAAAATTTAAACCTCAGAACATCTTTGTGAATGAGCCACTTAGACAAGTGGAGAATTGGAGAGCAAAAACCACAAGCATCCAGTACACTTTTGCTCTTTAGACCCCGGAAGTTTAGACTGCTAAACTTCTTAAAGGTAACTGTAGGACAGTGACTGAACCTCCAACCCATCTATCCCAAACAGCTCCCATTAGCAAGGTGCTCACTGGAGCATGTCAACTGAGTTTACAGATTGACAGATGAGTTTACAGATTGACAGAGATCCTGCTCCAATAGGGATTAATTCTCCAAAGCAATAGTCCAAACAGTGAAACTATTTCTACTATTTCCCTTTGCTACCTGGCTCATGTATACATTGAGTTTTTTCCCTGTGTTAAGATAATGGTTCCATCCACATCTGATTACTGTCTTCAGGATGTGATCCATCTGGATCATTAGTACTTCTTCTCTTTTACAGTGGTGCCAAGTTGCCCCAATCCTACCTTGTTTCTGAGTGGAATGGTCTGTGTGAACAAAGATGAGGAGAGAATATGTAGAATTAATCATATAAAAACACGTTGCTTAGAGTAAGACACACAAGTTTAAATTCTCTGCCACTGTTTCGGTGATGTCTGGAATTCCTCTATTAGAAATAAACAAGATATTCATTAGCTAATTGCTTATGTAACAAAGATCATTACATGAAATTATCATCTAGAGGCACTGAAAATTTTAATTATCCAGGTGAACTTCAAAGCAGAACTGCACTTCATGATTTCTGTGGTTGCCTTCTCAACTCTTCTAGTTCCTGATCTACAGTCAGTAGCATGTTGATTAGCCTGACCCAATTTTTGGATTAGAAAAGACAACTCAAAGCAGCATCTGATCAGAACTGAAGGGCTTGTTGGATGGGTTCATGGGTGCCAAACCTACGGTGTCAGTACTGGGGGCCAGCTGCCATTGCCAAGGTACCGGTACAAGCCTCGGTTCATTGAAAGGATGAGCAGCTCCAAATGCAGCAACTAAAATGCTTTGCCTTCATTACTAAGTAGCTGCTCCCCTGTTCCAGAGGCCAAATGGAAACAGTGCTTCCAAGCCTGACTGCCAGATGCTAACAGCATAATGACTACAGAATAAGGTCTCCTCCAGAGGTGGAAAAGCAGCAATAAACTGAAGACCTCCCTCTGCTCCAAGCCCTGTGCCCAAAGTCAGCTCTTCATAAGAATTCCCCAGCTCTGAGGGACCGATTCTCTCGAGAAGCGGCAACTTCCAGGAGTCCTCACGGCCACCTGCTGTGGGAGCTGCTGCTCCAGAGCCCCAACACACCAAGCTCTGCTACTGCAGTCCTGGCAGGCTCCTCACACCCACAGCCTGCAGCTGTGGCCAACACACGTGCTGCAAAGTGCAGAGCAACAGCTCCGTGCTGCCAGCATCCTTCTCCCAAACCTCTCGGGAGAACAATGGCTCAGTAACACCAGCATCCTTCTCCCAAGCCTCACGTCAGTTCTAAACCTAAACTGAAATAAAAGTGAGATATGCTGTAAGCATATACTTAACCCCAAACATGACCCTTGAAGACATCAGACAACTCCTTCTAATAGACTAATAGCTCATCTTAGCAAATCTCACCAAGCACAACACGTATTGTAAGATCTTTAATATCTGTTCTACCACAGAGGGAACATTCCCTTCACACAGGAAGAAGGTTCCCTGCAAGAAAAACTTCAATCAGAGAAGGGACAAAAGCCTAGACTTCAGCCGTCAACACTACCTGTGCCTTCAGGCTGATCCACCAAAGGGCTGGGCAGAGGGGTATTCACAGGGTAGGTGGAGAAAACAGGAATTCTGCGCTTGCTTTTGCTCTTCAACTTCCACACCCATCTCTTCTCAGCAACAGCCTCCTTCCTTTTTAACCCTAAATGTGTTCCCCATCCCATCAAAATCAACACAAACTTCTCTATGCTGTGACCATACTGTCACCAAAAAAACCCATCTTGAAGTGAACACTTTTGCCATACTGCTGTTATCTCTGCAATTCTCCTGGAAGTGAGCAAAGAACAGTAGGTATCTCCAGCTTTAAACCATCAGCAGCAGTGAAACTTTCACAAAGAGGATGCCCACACTGCAGTCTGCTGCATGGGGAGCCTGGGGATGAGCACAGAGCTGGTCACAGCCTCCACAACAGAGTTTGGGGACAACCCAGTGGGAAGGAGCCTGCAGTGAGCTGTGGGTCACGGAGGACACACTGCTCACAGCCTCGAAGCCAGGCAACTTCAAAGCAGACTTTGCATTTCTAAGCTGCAGTGCAGTCTGCAGTGCAGTCCCCACTGTAAATATACTCAAAGTCTTTGCAATCCACATTTTAATTCAGACACAAGGGGGAAAAAAAAAAAAACAGGGCAGTTTTAACCAAAGCAAACAAGGTACAGGAAGTCCAAGTAACACAAAAGGGTTACAATTCCCGTAATGTCTCTGTAACCTTTTTGTTCTCCTATCTCATATTCCTGGCCCACACTTTATAGATGCTCCAGCTTAAATCAGGCTAATCTAAGCCCTACCCAAGTCAATGGAATGCTTTCTGCTGATTTATGTAAGTCAAAATTTTGCTTTTGCACTGTTACCGACATATGAATGAGGATACAGGAAGCTCACTACAACTTTAATTTCTTGCACAGTCTTACATTGAACATGGACAAGACACTAAAAGACCCAGGTACACGATTATATCAATGCAGGTGTAAATTCTACATGTTAAAAGAAAATGCTCTCAAGCAAAAAAAGAAAAAAAAAAAAGAAAGAAAAAATGAATAAGAAGATAAACATTTTACTACTTCAAAATACAAGAAATATGTCCCAATGCAGGCAAGACTCCTCACCTGAATCATTCCTCTGAATTACTCACTATTTCATCTCTACATATCACTGTTAGGAAAAAGCTTCTTAAATTAAGAAGAATCTCTTGGTGCCAACACAAAAGCATCTGTATAAAGTATAAATGATCTCACACGGCAACAAATTAACAGGGAAATAAAAATCATTATAGCCTCTTGCAAATCGAAGCAGTTTTATTTCCAGATATTTCCAGTGGCTTCAATGTTTGACTTAGAACCAAACAGAACAGAGATTCAAAATTTGACCTCCAATTTGTAAATCCTTTTTACCCTGTTCCAGTCTTACTAAGAACCATCAGATTAGAAACTGATTTTGTCTGTACCTTTGTCCTTTATAAACTGCTGAATATCACTGTATTACAACTATGAGCTCCTTCAGATGATCTGTGAAAAGCATACTTAGAATTCCTCTTTCAAACTTAATTTGCAGTGATTTTCTTACAGTAATATGAGAATAAATGAAAAAGATAATTGATTTCAACAGTAAGCAATTACACACAATGACTTTTCTACAGCAGTTGTCTAATTAAGAGACTATGAGCCCTGCGTATCAAGCCTGGAGATTTAAGCAATGTTTTTCAGGTATGCATATGATATGCAAGATGCACAACTTTTTGTGTTCTGTTACACTGCAGATGCACCAAGATACTTACTACAAACTTTTAATCCTTCACAAAAAATTTATGCTTGCATATTTGATGTGAATGTGAAGGAAAGAAACAGCTACCGTTCAACTGAGTAAAGATATCTGAAGATTACCAACATCAATAAATAACATTTATGGCAAGGCTGATCTAAAAAGTGACACTGGACTAAAAATAACTTGACAAAATTAACAATGAAAGATTTTTTATGAATATGAAACATGCATACGCACAGATGTCAGTTACATAACCCATTTCTTGTACCATTAAAGAGTAAACACCAGGCTATTCTTTCAGCTTATCAAAACGCAGTAAAAAGCAGACACATTTCCCTTCCCATATTTCTCTCCCCTAATTAACAGATTTTTTAACTGCATGTCTTTTACCACGGCAGCAGAATCTCATCTGCCCCTTTATTATGAATTGTTACATACAAATGCCTATTGCTCCCAAAGGCTTTTCTAAGAAGCAACAAAAGGATTGCAGGCGCATACCTTAACCTCTTGGCTGGCAAAAACCTCCACATCAACCCCACAGGCAACCAGAGTGGAAACATCACAGTCCATGCTACGGGCTGGCATCCCCCGCCTTTGTACACAGAGTTAGGCAAGCTCAGAGTCACAAACGATGGAAGAAAAAATAACAACAAAAGAATAAAAAAAAATCTTCAGTTCAGTACTGCAATTGAACAGTCCAAGATTCAGTTTCAGCGCTGGCAGTGCCTGCAAGCCTCCAACACGAGCTCTGTGCACGTAAAGTGAGTTGCTGGTTGCCTGTCCCCCGTACACCCACCAACTGAGCAGGCAGAGCATAGTAACAGCGCTATTCCATCTCTCATGGCAATGACATCACCACAAAGACTGACATAAGCTAAATCTATTTTTTCAACCCTTTTATCTCTAGGCAGCACAGTGGATCAAATTGAACATGATTATGTGCTAAATCTGAACTTGGACTAAATCAATTCAAGCAGCGTTCACTGTCAACTGAGTCATAGCTGTTGTTTCAGCTGAGTGCTTATGGTAGCAAGAAAAAAAGAAAAAAGAAAAGAGATCGCCTGACACTGAAAGCTCCACTCTGAGTGTAAATTAACCAAGCATTTAAAGCCACTAAGCTCAAGGTAACATTTGTTACTTTACTATACATAAAAATCTGCAGCAAAGCACTAATAAAAAACACCTCAAATCAAGAGAAATCTCAGCACTCTGCTTTTAATAGCACTAAGTCCTCTTTTTTAATAAAGCACACTCTATAACCCCGCACATGGGATTAGAGAACATCTCGTCCTGTCATCAGCAGTGATCAACACGCTGCAAATTTGATCCCAGGCTTTGCATCCACGTTGCACTGTGACTCATCCCCAGGAAGATCAGAGGCATGTCTGTGTGTGATTTGGAAGTCAATACCTCTTCAAAGAACAGAACATGAAAATTTCCTTGAAATCAGGACATCACATTAGGCAACCTTTACAGCACCCACCCTAAGTGTTAACCCTTCACAAATACAACCGTGTTCAACAAAAGAAGCAAGTACAAGTGAAGATGCTTTACACCTGCAGACTCAGTGGTGTGATTATTCTTTGCAAGTTTTATCATTTTTTTAAATGATAGAAATAAAATATCTACATGTCTGGGACTTCTAAAGAAATCTTTATCCCAGACTGGCACCATTATTTTTCCTCTAGCGTTTCATTCTTGTGATGCATAAATTACTTTGAATTGTTGTAAGCCTAGAAATGGCATTTATGGATATATCAGATTAATAGGGAGAATTAAATATTCAACTACTGGTATGAACCTAGGAACAGCTCATGGCTCAGTGAAAGAGACTGCTCTGCTTGCCTCCACTCACAGATAAACTCCTAATTATATTAACATTAGGTGTTAAGAGGAAATTCTTTACTGTGAGAGGGCAGTGACATTAGATGCTGAGACAGATAAGCCAAGATCTCTTATCAGAGCATTATTTTCCAAGTTCTATTGAATAATTTTCCCACTTTACAACTTGCATTTATAGCAACCTCCCCAGCAATAATCACAAACTGAGATCCACAGCCAGGCCAAAAATATATCCTAGCACTAAATATTTTACAAACCCAGACTATATAGACCAACAGAAATGGATAGGGCAGCAGAAGGCAGAAAATGAATCTATATTGTTTGTCACAATTATCAATTGCTTAATGCAGTGTCACTTAATCACTGTCAAGATTTTCCATAAACCCAGAAAGCCACTTTTTAGAAAGAATTTGAAGTTAACATTTTTGTGCATGTTTATAGGACTTTTTATTCATATATTTGAATATAATATGTATGCGATAACAGAGAAAAAAAGCCTAAAGGTCTGACTGAAGTTGTAGGCAGACAGCAATGGAAAAATTACAGTATCAGAAAAGTGAGAAGCCAGTAAGTGTTACCAAAGAGCTGGAAGGAAACACTGAAAGCAGAGTCGTATGTCTGAGTCTTATGAAAGTTATAACAGGATGAAAACAAAACAAGCATTTGGAAAAGGAAAAGATCAAGAACCAGATGATGATGGTCTCTAAAGTCCATAAAGGCATCCAGAGTGAGGGTGATGCCTGGCCTCAGTGTGGTTTCATAGCAGTGATGGAAAAAAGATCTTACATTATAGACACTGGATAGTTCTGGAACTTCTTTTTTTACTTTTTTCTTCTTTAAAAACTGTCACCTATCAATTTCAATAGCCTTAATCTTCTTATGAAAGTTGGCACCTGATGTGCAAACTGACCTGTTCCACTTCATGATTATTCCTGCACTTCCACTATTCATCTCCTTTCAAAAGAGAATCACTGCAATTTTCCCACTCCATCTGAATAAGGAAACCTTACTGAGATCACAATTACTTTCATTTCTTGCTTCTTCTTGCCTATTCCAAAGTATAACCTAATTTTTCCCCTTAAAAAACCACTTTAGCTCACTAGGGTATTTTAGTGAGCTCTTTACAAAGATAACCTAGTTGGTTTTGCTTCCTGAAAACAAAGATTACCTAACAGAAGAACTCTACTAAGCTTTTGAGTACTCCAACTAATATCTTTCAATATACGTCATATTCTATTTGCTAGTGCTCTCTTCTCATTTGAAATCCAGACATATTCCTATGTGAATGGTTTTTTTCAGGGCACTCTACAATTCCTTATAGTCTCACCTAATGTTAATGAAAAATTTATTATTGAACACTTTAAAAATAGGTAATATTGACTTCTTTCTCTAGTTCAGGAGACTTGTTTTTCATCTAAATTTAAAGAAAAAGCATTTCAATTTCTTTAAAAAAAATTCTTAACTCTGTCTCTAGATCGTCTTGCTAAATTCAGTTCACCAAACTGTCAAGAAAAAATGAAGCTATGTTTCATGCATATTTTAAAGTATTATATTTAACAAACAGAAATTGATATAGACAGACCTGCAATTCAGCATCGTAGTGATACTCATTCAGTAGGTTCTCCAGGTTACAAACTGGTACCAGTATGTAATTCTACTGCCATCCCTCACCAATTTTACATGGGGTTTAAGACCATGACCATAAACTCTGAAAACAGAAAGTGGAGAGTTTTGAACAGTTATTCAGAAGCTTCTTGATTTGTTTCAATGTTTGTGCATAGTAAAAGTTGTGCATGGAATTCAAGGGGCACTACTCACTAGGTGTGAACATTTCAGGGGGCTGAATTTAGGAGCAGTTAAGGCTCATTTGTAAAATCAGGCTGAGCAGGGAAATACCAAGTTTGCACAGTTACATGCACAGGCATCAGACAGGTTCCGGAACTCAGAGTAATATTCCAGGTTATTGTTCCTTCACAAGCACCACAGTAACTCCATAGCATCCCTAAACTCTGATGTTTAACACTTGATGATGAAGTCTTATATTTTCATCAGCTTTCAGAAACACAAAAAGCTTCCTCAACCAGAAGGAAATTAAAAGCCATGTCATTCAAGCCAAGGGCAATCTTGCATTCTGGACCTGTACAGTTCCTGGGACAACACAGCCTTTACTCCCTTGTGTGGAGTTCTTTTCCTTCTGTAGTTACAGCTCTGTCTCAGCTTAACACATATAAGCAGTGCTACAGGTTTAAGATTTTCAAGCTCAACCCTCAAGCCATTAAAACAACTTCTGCAAAATCTTGACCCTCCTTTTGCAAGTAAACTACTACTGATTTAGCCTTAGGGAAAATACACTGTCTCTAGACCTCACCACAATAACAGCCATGTGGTAACCAAAACCAGCAGCTAAACTCAGAACCAATCCTGACTTTTACGCTCCCTGGATGAGGCTTGTGCTTGTTACTAGGTACTAGAGGGATTATTTCTGCAGCAGCTCTGCTTGCAGGTGCAAACCTTACTAAGTCAACGTACAAATCCAGAAAAATAAAAAGGAGCCCTCCATCAATGACCTTTTGAGGGCTGAATGGAACACTGGGAATGGATTCACATTATGGCTGATTGAAGTGCTTTTAATGATGTGCATCTCTATTGATCTTGTTCAGCCTACTACACAAGTAAACAGCATTTAAACCATTCTCCTACCTGGCAATAGGAACATACTTTTACAAATATAATCTCATTTTTAATGGAAATATAAATTATAAGTACTTTTAAAACCACATAAAAATTCAGAAATGTAAGAGACAGCCCTGAAAAAAAAAATCCAGAAAAAGAAGACAATCTTCCATTTTTCTTTGTCTGCAGCAGAAGATAAGAGAGGCCAACCACAAACATTCTTCAGGAGCAAAGTTAGCTGCTTCAAAGAGGTGTTTCACAAGGACATAAAGAAAATAGAACGCTGGAGACTGGGTAGGGTTCAGCTCAGCCACAGAAAGAAAATAATTTTTTTTTCCTCATACCAGTGAGCATTGGCTTGTGCTAAGGTCAATCACCCCTAAAAGAATGGAAGCACCAGCCAAATCCAGCCAGTGAAACACACCAGCAAACAGAATGGCCATCAAACTGCTTGGAAGTATATATTTTAAATATAACATTTAACTATCATTTGCAGTAAATAAGGAACACTGAACTGTACAACAGCTACAAACTCACTGGTTTTCCCACAATGAGTCTGACCCCCAAGCTAAAGTTTCTACAAATTCCAAATTGGCATCAATTGCAGCAAACAAAAAAGGACTTCAATTCACCCCTTCTTATAATAAATAATCATTCCTATGAAGATTTTTTAAAGACACAGAATCTTTACAGACAAGAAAAGTTTAATTAAACTTAGAATAATCCTAAATCACTAAGTTCCTCATACATGTAAGACCTTTGATCTTAGAAAATGCCATGGCTAGCTTTGCTTTTTGGAAAGGTAACTTTTCTGTATTTTACGTGGTATTTTGCTTTACTGTAGGCAATAACTTTCCATTAGTCACCCTTCTAGGTTTTGGAATCTGAGGGTATCCAATAAAATAAAACAAATCATCAGCATCATGAACGATCTCTCCCTCTTTATTAAAGATAATACCAAACAACTCAAAGGCCTGCACATGATGGGAGAATACTTCAGAGACTGCATAAACAACTGTGTCAGTCAGGCAGCATCACTCTGCTGTCTCATTTAGCTACACACAAGCTGCAACTGTGAGTCAGAGCTGCTCAATTCTTTTAATGTGGCTGTACCATTCATAGTCCTTTGCTTTCAAGTAAATGCAGGGACGTGTGAGGGGGTGGAAATCTGTGCGTGTGTCTTCTGTCAACTCAGAATGGTTACAAATCCTTTTCTGTGCCAGATCCACAAAGGAAAACAACTGTTATGGTCCCAAATTGAAAATCCCTCTCTCTGGTAAAATGAAATGCCGCAGTTCAGGAGTCAGGACATCCTTGATTCATCTGGTGAACCCATGACCACCTACAGAATACATAACACACACAGGAATCACTGGCAACAGAGGATCATAACCCTGCAGTGTAAGCTGAATTTATTTGCAGTCTATCTATACAGGATCACTGATAAATTGCATAGGTTTCAAATTAAGAGAACTAAACATAGATCCTCACATGCTGGTACACACATTGCCAGTACAAGCAACAGATCTGGGAGTTAATTTCATGGTTCCAGCCCAGATAGCTAATGCAATGGGAGATGCCTAAGGGTATACAAGGCACACACACAGACTCGACAGACATGATCAAGGACCTCTGGAAGATCCCTCTCCTCGGGACCATCAGCCAGAGGCCCCAAGAGGTTCTTAAAGATATTTAAATTAGTACTTATTATTTGGGCAACTGTTCAACACACTCCCTATTCAATGCACTCCATGGACTCTTAGAGTGGGATTCTGCTGATCAATCACCTGCTGTGTAGTTTAGGATGGGCTGAATTTCTCTCCAGCCTCTGATCGCTAATGAGATTTTCAGCAACTACAACAGAAACATAAGCATCTAGCACATATGTACATATGTATAAACTGATGCTGTAATTTAAATGTTAATCTTGAACTGAATCCTACACACAAAGTTATCACCATGCCTCGATTTCTCCAACAGCAAGATAGGAATGGTGATACCCGCTCTGTCAATGCATCCAGTATTAATGAGTACATATAAAACAAATTTTTATGCTGTCTTTAATTTTATAAAAGTGATAATGACTGAAGACTACAAAACAGGTGAAGTCCTAACATATATTTATTCTTTCAGTACTTGAAAGCAAAATTAAAACCAGGTCCTATAAGGATTCTGTACAAGATTCACACACAGAGGATGCCAGGACAGTGCTCTGAGAGCTGCAGGAAACTGAAATCCCAAGCATCTCCTCCCTCAGCTCCCGGGGTAAGGTGGAGGTGCTCAGGGGCTGTCACAGGAACAAGACATTGAAGAAATTGATTAAATTCTTCACAAGAACTATCTTTGTGAGCTTGGATGAAGAACATGCAGGAACACACATTCAGAATAGCTCAGAGCTTTGTGTTTTATTTAGATTTTAAGTGTAAGCTGGGTAGGACAAAGACTCTCCATTAGTATTTGTTATTTAATGGATGATGCCAGTTGGAATAGTCTGTAATGCTCCTGCCTAAAACTGTGATTTGCAGTTATCCACGAGCTCTGTTAACAGCTTCAAAATGTATTTTTAAATCATTTCCATTTACCCTTACTCGTCGCAGACTAGCAAGGGTATTTAACATGCCTGTATGTTTTCCTTGTCATTTCAGACGCTTCATCACAGCAAAATGCCCTTGAAAGAAGAGCCTGGAATACCAATGCTCACTGCTGTGAGAGAGACCAACCTTATCTCTCAACTGCAGCTCTGCACAGGACACGCAGGTGAGAGATTTAATGGCTGTGCTGAGAGAAAACAGCCTTTACTGCCAAGCCAGCAAAAGCAGCCCAGTTCAAAGGGGAAAAAAAAAAAAAAAAAAAGAGAGAGAGAGAAAAAAGTCCACTGTCAAACAGCATGCAGTCAGACAGCAAATAATGAAGCAATGAATAATAGATTTCTTACGTAATTGCTACTCTATCCTAATATTATAGGGTAGGGTTTATTTTGCTGCAATACTTTTAAACAAACAGTCTCTTGTGTTTATCCCTAGAACAAACTGCAGACAAAAAAAAAAGGTGTTGGTACTTGACATTTGCTATATACAAATATTACTTCTTGTCTTCATTACAGATGACACTGTTGTCTATTTTGATAAATCCTCTGCTATTATTTTTTAATTTATGTTCGAAAGAAGGAGATTAGATACAATGAGACCTAAATGTCAGGTATAAAGACTCCAGGGGTTCTAAAGTGAAATAAGAATACTGTTAAGCAAGTTGTTTTTCTTTCCTAAAGCATGAACATGATGACCAGGAAAAAAAAAGAAAGAAATCTGAGTAATTCTAAGATATTAGTGCACTTGTATTTATAAAATGGATTTATCCTATTTTCTCCTAACAAGTCTGACTTCATGATTTCACAAACAGAAGAAAGAGACCATGATGGGCCATTTAACAGCCTGTATCTTACTTGAAGACAGATCAGATTTAGTTTCCCCCTTTTCCTCTCCCTAAAACCCACACTTATTTTCCCAGCTAGAACTCAAGAAACAGTCTTCCACTGACCCAGCCCAGGAAAGGACCAGAACCAGTTCCATTCCCATGTTTTGAACTCTCAGTTTATTCAGTATCTCCAGATTTCTTATGAAGTGTGATACAGCTCTAAAGAGACATCAACAAAAATATAATAATTTAAAAATTAAAGCAGAACTAGTTCCCATACAGGCATCTCATATATGAAAGTATCGGTGTAGTTTCAGAAGGTATTTAATACACTTCCAAATCATTTAGTTGTTCTATATGTTGGTTCACTCTCTAATAAAAGAGCTTGACACTGCATTATCATTATTAAATTGACAGTAATTAAATAGCAAATACATTGAAGTACAAGTGAATGACAGAAAATTGATCTTATTTCAAAGCAACGGATCTATATTTAAACAGTCCGCTTCCTTCTGAAACATGGAGCTTCAAACAATGAACCCAAATGCATGATATTCCCCAAACCAAGGCATCTTCCAGTAGCAGAACATTTCCATACAAAAATTCCAACTCATTCTACTTTTGATAGGAAAGCAGAAAAGGAAAAAGGTTTAGTAGAGCCGAAGGCAGAAGGGAAATAACCCAAATATTGGATCCAACTAACGTACAGCAAGTTCAGCTGTTTCCTTAGAATAGGGTTTGTTCTGTAGGTAGTTTGTTTTTCATTTTACTTTAAGTAATTCAGTTTTAATCAGAAGCCCCTGTCAAAACTGGAGAAACCAGAAATAACTGTTTCTATGAAGTTCTGTGAAGTTTCTTGTTTTCTTGGAAACAAGACTTTCTCATCCTCTACTGTTTCATTCTTTTATAGCCTCTTATAATCTTCTGGTTGCTTCACACCTATGCAAAACCAGCTTACGAACTAGTTCAGCTTTGGGAATATGCTGGTTAATTTTTTGTAGATTTCACATTAAGTGGCTACACACATTTGGAACCTAGAACTGATTCCAAAACCACACCTGCAGTTACTCCAGGTAATGAAGTCTGCCAGGAATACTCTAAGCTTAGTTTTGAGACCCAGTAGCACACAACAGTCCATATCTATGCTGATACTGTTGGCCATTTTTAAGATCTTTTAGTTGTCTCCACTCCCAGCCACACTTTAACAGTTAAAGATACTTTCTAGAGCCTAATGGACCTGTTTAATTAATTTTGTTTTCAAAAACTGTATTAAGACATTCCAATTGCAAAGGTCAAAAAAACATATAGTCACTGGATCTCAGAAAATGTGAAGTAAAACTTCCATGAAGTCGTACCTTCAGTACCACAGCAACTGCCTTTGACTTGTGCATGTCCAGACACACAGACGCAGACCTGATAATCTGATGTGAGTTGTTCTCTGTAGCCCAGTCCATCTACCATTTTGTCCACGATAGATTTAAACATCCAAATGAGGGGAGTCTTTAACTAAAACTGTAGTTAAAATTATCTGTTAGTACAGGATGACTTTACCTGCCTACTCAATTCTGCATTTCTAATCATGACCACTTGTGCCCCAGTTAATTCCACTCTGAATTTTGCTCACAACCTTATCACAGCTGACTTCACCTCATCACCAAGCAATGCATATTTAGTTATGTTTGTATTTCTTCACCAGTAAGCTCATCAAATTATCTGAGAATATTTATTGGTGATTTAACTTTAATTTGCTAATTATTTTTGCAATCTGTTAACATGATTTCACGGTAATATTCTAGTCTACTTACATGAATCAATTCATGGAAGTTATGGATACAACTCCAATTAAAAGCTTATCACATAGCTAGAGACCACTTAATTTTCTCTTTAGGCACTTAAATTAGAACAATGCAAATAAGCTATGAATGGAGAGTACCAGCACTGAAGCACTCAAAAATTTCAAACATTAAGAGTTAATCCAATAGCCTGATTTTTTTATAGAGTGCATAGTATCTCAGTTAAGGGGGAAAAATGTATCTGACTAAAAAACTCCAGCCCTCTCCACCTTGTGCCCTTTGATGTGAGGTATTCCATACTAATAATTTGTTTCAACATTTTCTTTTTCCTTGCAGCAAGCAGAGCTTACTGTAGAAAGCCGATTGTTTCCTCACTGTTGAAAAGACAAAAAAAGATTTAAGTATTAATTTGCAATTTAATATGAATTTTAGAAGTAATATCTATGCATTTTAGTCATACACTGAGATTTTACAGTCAGAACTTCATATTCATCCTTCAACTTAAGATGGACAAGCAAAATCCTACTTCAGTTCACTTGAGATCCCACTATTTATGTTACAATTTTCTCAGGCCACAGAGATAAATTTAGGATCAGATATCACAACATAAAGCAAGAGGCACCTTGACTGTACCACCTGCTCTCTCAGAAGATCACTTGGAACTGCTGTGTTTCATTCCATGGCACTGGTTTCATTGACTTGAACAAGAAGAAATTCATGCTCCAAAATGTGTGTAACACAGGAAGGTCACAACTTTAAATTACACTAAAAAGAGTGCTAAGGAGTGTTCTAAAATTGGATGATATCCAATGGTAGCAACCCCTTCTCATGGAAAGGATAAACCCTGAAGCTGATGCAGTAGTTTAAAGTAGGAATGAATCTCAGTGTGTGTCTCAAGCATGTTTGTGTTTCTGTGACACACGGAGCAACTGAAGACAGTCACAGGCCAAGAAACATTCCTTGAAGACAACTGAATTACAACTTGAATAAAAAATAATGTCTTATCTTTTGGGCAGAGCAACAGAAAGAGTTACTACTTCCTGTTCTGTCAATGTGTTTGTAAATCTTAGAATGTGATGGCAATGTTTGGTTGCCATTTACAGACTATTTTATATACACCAGCAATGCAGCCAAATTTCTGAAGGGACACAGACCAGGCCATATACAGTGATCAGACTTTAAAAAGAACCAATTTCCTAAAAAAAAAAAACCAATTCCTGTATTAAGTCGCAGATTGTCTCAGGGCCGTCTGCTACATGTTAAGACTGTACTAAGAGAAGCCCACTGAAGCCTTCAAGGCATCACATTCACTGTAGCGATGGACATAATATATAAAATTTGCACATAAGAGGAGAGCCCCTTGCTAAGCACCAGAAGACTCCCATCAGTCTGCCAAGGCTACGAGCCAAGGGAGAGCAGTGCTCACAGACCAGGGACATTGTGCAGCCACAGGGGCTTAAACTGAGCCCCCCCTGGCAGCAACACAAACCCACAGGGCCTGAAACCACACTCACTGATTGTGGCATCCCTAAAGACAGTCCCAACTTGCTGCCTTGTTTCTGTAAAGGTACAAAGGAAAGGTGCGTGACAGACAGACAGGTTTCTATATTAACATCCAATTACACACAGAGTTAGCTACAAAGCTGTAAAATAAATGTTCAAAAGCTACTAAATATCACAGGATCATAGGAGGGACCTTTAAAGGTCATCTAGTCCAACCCCCCTACAATGAGCAATCTGTTGAATCTGACCTTGACTATTTCCAGGGCTGGGGCATTTTCAAAGTACATAGATTACAAAAGCTTTTCTGGAAGACAATAGTTACCACATACAAAATCATGCCACAGAGAATCTTCAAGGCACTGCTAGGATTTTTTAAACATCCATATAAGTCTAGAAAAAAATTATTTAAATTTTAATGGCCCACATCTTTGACTTTTCCTCTAATGCCTTTGAGCCATTCCCCAGTTACAACAACTGCTGTATTTCAATTTGCTAATTAAATTCTTGTGTTTATCAAGATAAGCACAAATAATTATTTTTGCTGGATTATTTACTACTATACAAATTTCTGAAGTAAAACATTTATGCACGCTTAATGCTTAAAACCAACTGCAGTTCCTCTGTCCCTAAAGTGTAGGCAGAATTACAGGTTAAGAAGTATTTTAGCAGTACTTCTAGAGAAAAAGGTGACCAAAGGAATAATAGTTTTTCAAAGCAAAATTTTAAAAGGCAGGAAAAGAACCCAGAGGTATTTTTTCTAATGTTTAAAAGTCATTACTCTCAAACAGTGATTTTATAATCCACAGGACAGCTGCATGTTGCAATCAATAGAATATTTTTTTAATATGCAATAATTTTCTGTCCATAATTTTTTATATGTAATAATGATGGGGAATTCAGTTTTACAGAATTTGCTTTGTCTGGAATTGAAGTATTACTTCCTTTGGTGAATGGGATGCCAGAGTCACTTGTATTTACAATACGAATTTGTTAAGTAACAGAACACTGCAGAAGAACTTACATAAATGAAAGTGACCTGAAGTCCAAGCAGTTTTAAATTCAAAGAAAAGAACAAACAGATCCCAGACAGAGATTTCAGTCTTCAAAATGGCAGATAACAGAGAACCAAACCCAAGCTTTTTTCTTCCACTATCGCAGACCTCCATTTATCAATGTACAGAATCTACTGCAATCTGGAAAGGCACTCAAAGTGGCTGAACTAGAAAAAGAGACTCCTGTGTTCCCTCTACAGCCTGTTTTTGCAGAACAAAGTTTTAGCCATTTAACCTCGTCTCTTAAATTACTTTTGAGATCTCATTATTTGAGTGCTTTCTTGGTTTAGTGCATTGTTTATAAATTCTAATAAAAAACATCTGAAACTTTTACCTCAAATCAAAGGCAAGGGGCTAGGACAACATTAAATTTCATCAATCTGGGGTTGTGTCACCAATTCATAAAACCTCCTGACCAGACAAACATAAATACAGCTTTCTTAAATACAGGCAAGCACAAATGTGGTAGGCAAGCACAAGCCTGCACAAATTCAACAGATATCTGGAAGGTGTTATCAAAGAGATCATTGAAATCCATACAGCTGAATGCTAAAATAAGGCAGCAAAAGTTTAAAGCTGGAGTTTAAAGCTGGAGTGTTCCTGAAGAGAATCTTTAATAGATTTTTGTCTAGTATGGTTTATTTCAGATAAATGAATGGGGGATCACATATAATGAATAATTTCAAACGGAAAATTACTAATGCAGAGAAGGCAGTGGTGCCGAACTGAGTGCAGAAGAGGAGAACACTCCCTTCAGTGCCAGCAGCGGAAGTACCAATCTGTGGGAAGGCTGTGAATATCTCCTACTGAATTGTATTATTAGCAGCAATTTTATCTCTCATACTCATGAAAACCCACGCGTGACCCACGACAACTCATGCAGCAGGTCAGCACTCACAAATCCGCCCATGGCTCAAAGACTTCAAAGCATGAAAGATCAAGATTGGGACCAAAAGCTGACCAAGAGCAACAACCTGGGTAAAGCAACACAATTAGCACCTGGAAAAAGCCACTGCATTCCCAGGGTTTAGCAGCAGAATACTTCCAGGTAAAGAAAGACAAGTGATTATGTCACTTCACAACACCTCAGCACAATTTCAGGAGACAGAAAGAAAAGATGACGGTGGCATAGGAAGTGAGTAACTCCTGTCATTGAAGAACAAGCTCGAAGATGTCTGTGGGAATGTTAACAGGACAGGATGATTGGCACTACTGTGGGAAAGAAAAAAACAGGACTGATTTGAAGGATTTTTAAGTGGGGGAGGGAATAAATGCAGAGCAAAGAAGGCGATAAATTTGAAACTGAAATGTAAAACAGCTGCATGAATACGTAAGAGCGATCGTTGGAGAGGGGAAAAAAGAATCCTGAGCACATTCCTATCTCACACCATTTTACATCTTCCAATACATCAGAACCACGGGCACAATGATTCACAGAGAAGATGATTAACAGTGATGCTGAATAATGAAATAGCCTGGGAGAAAGCATGGGAGTCATGATACCCAAGTGCGTGGTCAGCTCAGCTCAGAGGCTGCGCTGGTCAATACATTCCTGCAGCCACAGAACCAGGGAAAGAACAATTCCTAAAGCTGAAGTTTGCTGAGCACAGATAAACTTAGATTGATTGTCTGGGCCTGCCACCTGGAACCAGGGCAGAGGTATTTGTGACATACTCAGCATAAAAGAATAAAAAAGGCATCGGAAAAAGAACAAGAGTTTGGTTGAAGTCATTCAAGTTTCTACATTGCCAGCAAAGCACACGTAAGTGAACATTAAACCAGGCCAACTGGATTTAAGAAGCCAGGTAAGAATTGGGAAGCTCAATCAACTCCAGCTTTTATGCTGATGACTCAAGTCAGGAGAAAAAAAAGGAATGATCCAAGACAACTTAAAGAAGATTCCTACCAAAAGAGCCAATGTAACACAGAGGGTTATG
>WEKY01037145.1:0-20372 GCA_013390045.1 Picathartes gymnocephalus
TGGAGCAGGGTTTGCAGCCCCTGGGCTCCATCCTTTCCCTGGATAAACACGGACATGAGAGCAAGGTAAAGGATTCTGTATTCCCAGCATTGGCAAAGGAAGGGGTGAAATTCATGGAGAAGCTTATTTGTAGGGAGTTAGCGGCACAGGGGCTGCCGTCCCTGTGTCATTAATGCTTTATTAATTGCACACGTAGAGCTCTTGAAGTGATTCATTACATTTTCCTGTCCCAGACATTCTGTGTACAAACACTGTCTAACACTGGAATCTGCATTCCAGAGCAGATCCCAGACCAGCCCTTGCCTAGCAGAGGGCCAGAACACACACCTGTGTTTTTTGCAGCAGGCACAGGGGGGAACTCTTCCCATCCTTCCCAAATTCCCTCACAGGGATATTTCTTTGAGGCCCAGGGAGATGGGTGCACTGCAGCATCTGAATGCCTGTCTCAAACCCCAGCTGGATTAAACACAAGCCTTGCCCCCCTCAAATGAACACATAGGTGGAGTTCAGTGCCAGTCACCCACAGGGCAGTGCCCATTTCAGGTAGCAGAGGGACTTGCCCTGGAACTGGGATTTATGAGGTCCTGGAGAAGTGAAGTGTGAAGCTCCACAGTGGCACAACAACAACCTCTCCTATGTGTGGTGTCTCAAAAGCCCTGCTGAATAAGCCTGACTCCTATAAAAAGCAGCAGATAATTTGGAGGCAGCTTTGCCAGGAACTAAGTGAGCAGCTATTTTCACTGCGAACTCCAAATTTGCTCTTAAAAGACTGCCTGGTGTTTACATAATGAATCCTCACTCTTAGGGCAGAAAGCTTTCATTTTTAGTGTCAGTTAGTCTTTTTCTTACTGATTTACAGCTTGTCTCAGAAAAGGATGGAAACACCTCCCTACAGCAACCTCTCAAAACCCACAGGAACAAGTGGCTCATTCTTGAGAGCAACACCCATGTATTTTCCAAGGAAGCTTTGCTAAGCAAAGGGACTGTGACATTTTGCACAACTTCTGCAGTTTCTCACGCACAAGATGGGAAGGAATGGCAAAAGGAGAGAGCTGTCCTTCAAGTGGCCTTGCCTAACCAAAATGAACAGCTTGGGTGCCTGTCATCAGCAGGCACAACACCTCTGCAGGAGGCACACGGCTTGAAACCTGGAGAATTCTACATGATTACAGCTGAGCAATTCCTCAAAAATCAAGCAGAAAGTTTTCCTGAGGGAGTTTATCTAGGAAAAAAAAAATTGTTTACACTAAGGTTAGCATGTATTAACTGAGCCTGAGTAGAAAAAATTGTTGTTTGGAGATAAACGGAGAGTTTCAGCTCTCAGAGGGAGGAAGGGCCGAGGGCACACGGCCTCACTGCAAGGACAGGGATGATAAATGCTGCACCCCAGGGTCCTGCAAACAATATCTGCAGCTCCAAGGTGATGGGTGAACAAGCACTCACAGCACAGCAGAAATGTATAATTAGTGGAAATTTTCTTTAAAGATGGGAAGGGCTGTGGCCACACGACGCCAGCCGACTCAAAAACTGTTTCTGTTGAATGGGGAATTGAAGTGGTAGCCACAAACACACCAGAGCAAGGGTTTTCTAGCTCTGTTTGCTCTAATTCTGTCTTTAGAATAATAGAAAAAACATAGAAATTACCTGGAGAAGTCAGCTGCCCCTCAGTCTGCTCCAAAGGATAACTGTGCCATGAGCTCTGACAGGTTTAGTTTAACTCTTACAGATTTCTGTGACTCTTTCAGTCACAGAAATCCCAGAGGATTTGTGATCCTGGAGCACTCCAGCTTGACCAGCCTCAAGGATGATGCTTATCCTTTAATTCTTTGGGCTCTGGATAGTGCATGCCAAGGCCAAAGACCAGAAAGAGTGAGAAGAGGTCAAGCAGGTCAACTTTTTTATGATAAGAACAGCTCTTGTACTTTGTAGGAGATCCTACAGGTTAAGCTTTATCACAAACTAAATACACACAGTGTAATTCCCCAGAATTGCTGTACAAATGTCACTAGAAATTTTATTTAACCAAGGAATTCGGATCCATGACTAAAAATCCTTTAATCTTCACCCAAATATTTCCTGCTATTTAAACATCAGTCCATCTTACTCATTACCATGTTAAACCCTCCTCCTCTGGTGATGTGACCTGATTTGATTCCCACTGTGCTCCACTGCCTGGATCTGAATTGTCAACTGAGTGGCAAAAACCTTGCTAACACAGGAGATATTTCTGTAGGTTCAGGAGCAGGAATCTGCTTTTTCCTGGTCAGACTGGTGCTACATTTCTATTACAGGAGCTTCCTAGGGCTGAAGCTTTTCTTCAGAATGAAATTATTCCAGATTTTTGGGAGCAAACCGGCTTGCGTGGAAAGCTCACAAATCTTATCCTTTAGCCATTCATTTGATTTTACCACTTTTCAGAACTGATTATCTTCTGAAGGGATCACGTGGGCCAGACCCAACCTAACCCTGAATTTTGGAACAAAACAGAGCCAAACTTCCTCTCCTCTACAGCCTTTAGAAAGATACTTCAACAACCTACAAATATGCAGTTGTTCCACTGGAATCAGAGCCTCGAATCCCTTGATTTCTTCTGTTCCAGGGAGCAGGCACAGATTTATTGCCCTAAGGGAAGGAGTGGAGCAGCACTAAAACATTTAGAACCATCAACACCAGAGCCCATGGGACAGAAACCTCCCAGGTTCCACGAACAGAGCAAATCTCATCCATTCCCCCATTGGATGACAGGTGTGCACAGCCTGTAAAAACACCCAGGACAGGACTATTTCATTAATTAGCTATAGAAAGCCTCAGTGTTTGTTTGAGTAAAGAATCGATCTGCATTTGTGGTGGGATTTTGGCCCACCAAGTAGATTCCCTGTTCCCTTCCTCTCTCAGAACAGCTGTGATCTCTGTTTGTAATTGGAAATCTTTTCAGCTGCAATATCTGCAATAATCACTCACAAATAGCTCAGAGCTCAAGAGCACACCTGCAAAACAGCCCAAAACCTGATGGAAATAGATGTGATTTGGATAAAGATCAGGCATTTTCTATGAACCCTGTCAAACAGCCTTCAAAATGACACAAAACCATAGAGGAGAGTGGTTGGAATAATGTGATTCCTAAATTGCTTGTATGGCTATTGTGTTGTTGTCCATTATTTACTGTCAGAGCGTTCAGCTCCAGACAGAGCCCACAGGAGGGCTCAGAAAGTGCTGTCTTAAATAGTCAGCACGAGGATAAATCGATGAAGGCACCGGATCCTCTCACATTTCGGAGGCAGCTCCCGCAGCCAGGCTGAGTCGGGGCTGTAGATGGCACTGTCCCCTCTGCAATGAGGGCAGCTCGGTGCTGAGGGAAAAATCGGGCTCTGAACAGAAGCACAGCCCAGATCCCTGCTTCTGCTGCTCCCGGTGCTCCTTAGGTGCTCAGATCCTGCTCCTGGTGCTCATCAGGTGCTCAGATCCTGCTCCTGGTGCTCACGAGATGCTCAGATCCTGCTCCTGGTGCTGATGATGTGCTCAGATCCTGCTCATGGTGCTCATGGTGCTCAGATCCTCCTCCTGGTGCTCACGAGATACTCAGATCCTGCTCCTGGTGCTCATGAGATGCTCAGATCCTGCTCCTGGTGCTCACGATGTGCTCAGATCCTGCTCATGGTGCTCATGATGTGCTCAGATCCTGCTCCTGGTGCTCACGGGATACTCAGATCCTGCTCCTGGTGCTCATGATGTGCTCAGATCCTACTCCTGGTGCTCACGAGATACTCAGATCCTGCTCCTGGTGCTCACGAGATGCTCAGATCCTGCTCATGGTGCTCGTCAGGTGCTCAGATCCTGCTCATGGTGCTCATGAGATACTCAGATCCTGCTCCTGGTGCTCATGAGATGCTCAGATCCTGCTCCTGGTGCTCATGAGATACTCAGATCCTGCTCCTGGTGGTCATGAGATAAAGAGAACGATCAGAAGGGATTTTACTTACTGTAAATTTGGTGATTGAAGAATTAAATCAGTCAGAAGCTCAGCAATGAGATTATGTTGGTGACCAAAAGGGGAGCAGCATTTCTGGCCCACTTTGTCCTGCAAAAATTAGCGAGAGAATGTTTCAAGCTTCTTTCCAAGCAAATCAAGACTGTAGCATCTTTGTGTTCCTCTGGGGAAAAAAAAATATTAAAAATCCCCTTGTATTTTATTATCCCAGCACAAATCAAAAGCAGCTCACTTCCATAAGGTAGAATCAGAAAGGTGTGAGGGAATTAACCTTTTGTTGTGGAGGGCTGGCACCACAAGTGGGGTGGGATGGATTGGTGCACTGCTGATGTCTTCTTCCTCCTCCCTGCTCAGGTGCCAGCTTGGAATATTAAACATCCGTAACTCCAGGGGTGGTGAGACAGGGAATCCATAGAAGAAAGCCACAGATCACACTGTTATCTCACTTTTGGATGATAACAATGTTCTGCCTTCCTCTATTCACTTGAATTTCAAACTTTGTCTTGACAAACACAGGATGAGTACAATTTCTGATTACACTGAAAGTCAAATTTACGTCGTACTTTTATACCTGCACTGTGCCACTCTCCTAACAGAACAACTGATCAAGAGAGATGATGTTCCACCCATCATGCTGCTCCTATTTTTCCAAGCAAAACCAAGAAAGAATGGAAGAGTCAGTGCTGTTCTGCTGAGAATTCATCCCTGTCCCTCAGGGTTTTGGGGTTTCACATCAAGGGAAAAAGAGAAAAAAAAAAAAAAGCAAGCCTCCACTTCAGTTTTGAATGGAGATTTTTCAAAGTGAGCTCAGTCTGCCATAATTCTTCTCATGACACTTTCCCTCTTTTTTTTTTTTTCCACATCAGCAACTTTCTAATAACAGCAGGGAAGAAAAGAAGAGCTCCATAAAACAGCATTAAACAAGGAGGCTCATTGGTAATTAGAGTGGGAACGGAGATAAAGGAAGGCTGGGTAAAGCCTGCTGCAATGCCTCTTTGGGACATTTCAAACAGTTTTTTGAAATAACATTTCTGTCTTTCTGGAGCTGATTCTGTACATGCTGCGCACTGAGCAGAAGGCTAAATTAATTGGGACAACAAAGGTAATTTGTTGTGGGTTGGAATGAGGCCATGGAGGCTCTTTCCCCTGGTGGGAGAGGAACTGGAGGCATCTCCTTTTTGCCATGGACAGAAGATGGGATGCAGGAGCTGAATGTGCATCTCCACCCTCCCTGTGCCAGCCTGGTGCCACTGAGGGTGGATTTGCAGGATCCCTCTGCCTTCCCTTCCAGCCCCTCTCCATCCTTTCACCCCCTGGCAGCAGACTGCTCCCATCAGAGCTGCCAAATCCAATGTGTCAGTATTAATCACCAAAGCCCCACTGGAGTGTTTGTGAGGCCCACACTCCCACTGTGCCTGTCAGATTGATCATCTCCTTTGAGCTGGTTCTCCAGAAACAGCTGGAGGTTTTTAAACACCTTATTAAAATAGAATGGATCATCAGCAGCTGGAGCGTTTCAAAGATGAATGGGCTTTATGCCAGTAAATACAGTGCTTGCCAAAAAGCAGGTGGCAACTATAACTGCACCTCTCTACCAGAGTGCTGCCCCTCCTGTTGTATTTATTGATCTGGACAGGCAATACCATGTGAGAGACAGGTAATGAATGCTTATTTCCTTTTCCCAGCTTGTCAGAAGTTGCAAATATAAACCATGTGTTCTCAGGCTCCCAGAATGTCTGCTGAAATATGAAGAAAATCAGTAATTCCTTTTTCTGGTGGGGGGAAAAAAAAAAAAGTATAATAAAAAAAATCCTGCTGAACATTTGCAGAAAATCAATTTCTCTCCAGAACAAGAGAGCCTATAGTGGCAAACCTGGAAGCTTTTCAAAAAAATATACATTTCAGTTTGAGGTGTTAATGCTTTCATATCAGAATATACACATGCAGTTGGTGTCTTTAAACTCAATTTTTTTCCCTTGCGAGAAGGATTTAATTGGCCTCAAATAAGAAATCACTGTTTTACACAGCACAATCTACTGCTTGATACCCAGGAATCCATGTCAGGAGTTTAAATAGCAGGTAAAATCCTTGCTAATGAGCTAAAGTTTTGCAAACCCCCACAGAAATATTTGAACTTCACCACTTTCCTGTCCAAAAGGACAGGGTGTAGAGGGAAGGCAGCTTTCTTGGTGTTGGTGAGAGAACAGGGCTGTTAAACAGAATTGTGGCCCTTCACTTCATTCTCAGCATTTCCCTCTAATTCACTGTTTAACTTCGGGAAAGACACTTAACCTCTACTCGCCTCAGCTCCCACGTCTGTAAAATAGTAGATAAGTCACCTAATTCACAGGGATGTTATGGAGATTAATTAACTAACGTCTGGAAAATGTCTCCAGATCCTTCTGTGAAAGGCATTGTAAGGGCAAATGATAGCAGGATAACCATATGCAAAAGGTTTTATCACTTGGCACAGGACGGTTTGGTTTTATTCTCTTCCCTCTGCAGCATCACCCGGGGTTTTTATGGGGACCATTGGCTGGGAGCAGGCTCACAGCGCCATTATCTCGAGTCAAAGGACATGTTGTTTCAACCTCAGTGAAATTGTGCTTCGTTCGTTCCTGAGCGTGCTCGCAGATCCCCAGTGAGATCAGAGCCCTGGCAGGCTGGGTGCTGAACACGCAGTCCTTGAAAACAGCCCTGGAAAATGTAAGAAAACTGCGTCTATTTAACATAAGAGACGTTTCTGAGCTAATTTAACGGAGCTGACAAATGTGCTCTGCAGGCTGCCTTTGGCAGGGCCGCCTTCCCAGGGCCAGCCCCAGGCAGAGGCAGGGCAGGTGCTTGCCTGGGGCTGGGACTGCTGGCAGCACCAAAGCGGCCACGACTCTGCCTGGACAGCACTGCTCTCTGGCAGGAGAAGGGCTGGGATGGGCTGGGGTGTTGTTAGGGACCCCTCCCACCCCAAAAATCAGGCTCCCAGCCCTGCCCGTGCTTTTCAATTGCCATCGCAGTGCTCTGATGTGAGTTGGAGCCAAGTCAGACCTTGCATTAACCCAGCTTTGCAGCACCCACAGCCGCTGCTCTTTGGCAAATACCATATGAATGGAAAAAAGAGAAAAGTGGGGCAGAGCAGGGACCAAGTGGGGAAATGATCTGCCCTTCAACAGCACAATCAGAAACAATTCCCAGAGTCCCTCGTGCCTGGTGTCCTAATTCCCAGATCCAGATGCTTCCTACCACGTTTCACTGATCTGTCTTGGTCCACCTGCTTTTCCATCAACACTTTCTCGTGTTATCTGATAGAGCTCTGACCCAGGAAACTGAATTCCACATTGTCTCCCTCTCCCCAGAGCTCTGCATGCAGCCTGCCATGCTCCACTCCCCTCCCCTTGCTACCTGCTCTAAAAGTCAATTTAAAGTAGAAAAGTATCTGTCACAAACATCTTGCTTTCAGCTGCAGCACAGCACATTGCAGTAAATTTTGACATTAGGAAGAGATCTGGATAGCTTTGTTTTAAAGCAGCTGTTTATCTTCCTGAGCTGTTCTGATTCAGTTTCCTCTTTGGGCAGCAGACCTGGAAGGGCAAGGGAATGGCGAGAAAGGAAGATTTGGTCACAATTTAGAGTCATTTGTTCCTGTCAGAATTTATATGAGCTAAATCTCAAGCCTGGACAAGCCTTAATAACTATCATATTTAAAGTTCAACTTTACAGGGGAAGACTGCACGGCCCAAGGGGATAAGTAATAGAATACAGAATAGTTCACCTTTCCTGTGCCCATTCATACCCAACCCAGCAAGGACAGGCTGGGGCTGGCCTTTTCCAGGATACATGGCAGGAATTCAGCAGCCTGTGGCTAATCCCATCGGACTGAAGTGCTGCTAATTGGGATCCCTGCAGGATAAAGTCACTCAGGAGGTCACTGCCAAAGTCAGGAGAGCTGGCTGCTCTGCCAGCTCTGTGCCACAGGGATGGCAAAGCTCTGCTTTCCCCTGATAAACTGACCCACCCAAACAAAACTGCAGTTCCTGCCTGCTTTATCTTTACAAGGTTTGTTTCAGGGAAATGAACACCACTGAGACAGGAAGGTAAAAGGGAGAAAAGGCAAAAAACTGTGGGCAGGCAGCTTTGCTGCGGAGTGAGTGGCACAGGGGGTGGTGAAGACAAGAAACAGAGCCAGAGGTTCTTCACTAAGGTCAGAAATGGAAACATCCTCACCAAAATCTCAGGAATGGCTTTAGCATATTCTTACCACTGCAGACTGCTAAGAAATGAATGATGCCAATAATCTGACAATTCTTCAGAAACTGGCCATAAACAAAGAAGTGTTTCCCATTACCAGCTTCTCTTGACTCCAGAGCTTCCCTGCTCGAGATGACAACACATTCTTGTCCCACAGCAGAAGGACACAGGCAGAAGGCCTTGACCAGAAATATCTGTTTTAGTGGGCAGAGGCCAGTGCTCTCTGAGGGGAAGGTCCCTGAGTTGCTCCCTGCTGTCCTGCTGCTGTGAGGTTTGCCATCCTTACAATCAAACAACACTGCTGAGAAATCCCCCTTGCCAAAACCACTTCTGACCTTAAAGCAGGATTCAGAGCAGGCCTGATGAGCAGTAACCTATTTCTTGTTAGTGGCTCAGGCACGCAAGGTCTCCACAGCAGCAGCAGCAGCAGCAGCCAGCGTTCCCTGTGGAACCCAGGGCAAGAGGCAGTTGGTACAGACTGGGGGTTTTGTCAATAAGAGAGGGAGGTAGAGTGTAAAAGAGAAAAAGAAGAGGGGGAAAAAGGGTAGTTAGGAAAGAATATGTAGTTAAAAAGATAGGAACAAGTTCGTTTGGGCAACAGCCTCAGTGGGAGGTGGATGAATGCTAATGGGTTTGAATTATTCATGCATTCTTCTGGAGTGGAGAGGTTCAGACCAATGGCCTTCTGTGGTAACTCTCTGGAGCAAGAAACCTCATTAAAAACAAGATCTGAGAGAGACTGGTGAGAAAACAAGAGTGAGAGGATCTCCCAGAGCAGCTGTACTACAGAAGACATATTTCTCCAGCACCAGGAGCTGACAGCTTTCCCCAGCACGAAATCTGTTTTGGCAAAAGGACAAACACAGAGCAGAGGTCTGACATTCTGCAGGGAGCCTTTAACCTCTCTGCCTGTGTCCCAGCCCCTGCACAGACGGGGAGCAGGTGAATCCTGACAGCAGCAGCTTCCACACAGGAGTTGCCCTCCCTGCTCCACACTGACACAGCCCAGAGCTGCACTGTGAGCTGTTATTGATGGCCAGAGCTCCCCACTCCCTGCCCAAGCCCAGTGCAGGGTATCAGTCACACAAACCCTTCCTCATTTTATGAGTCTGCTGATTGAAACCCTTATTTCATGAGGCCCCTTTTGTGTTTCCCCAAATTTCCTTCAGGTGGAAGCTGGGACCCTGTGAGGAGCTTTAATCTATAATGTGCTCACGACCCTCTGTGCAGAATATGTCTGCGTGAAAGGCAGCATAGAGGAAAAGAATCATTCCTTATTTTAAAAACAGTTTTGTACTGTTTTGAATTCTGTGAGTTGAAGCTGGAGCCAACTTACAGTTGGTAACACCAGGTTTGCATGGAAGAGAGATGGGAACAGCTCTAAAATTAGAAGACTAAATAATCTTGGGTTTCAAAGCATCACAAATGCTGGTCTGGCAAACACTCTGATCGAGAGGAACACAGGTACATTTGCCATGCAATTGTACAGTCAGAAATAATATGGAGAGAAGGAGCAGATCTGTAAGGACAGAGTTCACCCATGGTCCCTCATCCTGCCTCCAGGGACACCTCCTCAAAGACAGACAAACTACTCCCTGTCATAACTTCATTTCCTGAGGCCTCCAGGCTGTGTCACATCCAGACAAAATCCTTGCTTTTCCTCTCTTTTAGCACTAACTCCAAATATCTCTCCAAATCCTTTGCACCCTGAAGAAAAATGAATAGGGAACAATATTTCAAGATGAGGGAACAAAAGGGGTTAAAATAACCTCAATATTCAAACACTTCAGGGGGCTGGTGTAGGCTAAAACTATTCCCAAATATCTAGGATCCAGATATGAATTTAAGTAACAGTCACTTCTGTCTCTTTAAACAAATATATTTCAAGTTTTATGAAACTGAGGTGCTGCTACTGCAATGATCTCAGCCCAGATCCAGCTGGTGGATGCTCAACCTTCAGCTGTTGCCAATCAGAATTATCTTCTTTTTTTCCCCACTTACATGTAATGTTGAGTAGGGGATGACTGAACAGAGGAATATTAGGAGGTTTTGCAGGAAGCTTCATCCTGCACTTCAATGTCTCAAAAGGATATTTGCTAAAATAAACCAAAACACCACAATTTTAAACTTCTGCTGATGGCTTTCACACAGGTCTAGGATCAGCACAGAGCTGCCAGATGGTGTCACACTGAGCTGCAACACAGGGACCAGGCTGGATTGACTTAAAAAGCAATGAAGAAAAACCCTGTGTCTGCTGTAAATATTAGATTTGCAACTCGTGCAGCACATTCACACATGGGCATGTTCTTCAAACCAAATCTGAATCTCTGCTACAATCAAAGGATATTGAGCAGCACATTATGCAGCTTAAAAATAGACCCAGAAGCTGGTTGTAGCAGTTACTGTAACTTTAATCTGCAAGGAACTTTTTTACAGAGGCATAAATAGTACCTGTCAAGAGCATAATACAAATCCCATCTCAGAAACCTGAGCGTTTAGATCCCTTTTGAATATATGACCTCATTTACAGTATGTAGGACCCAAAGCTTGTCCTGCTGAACAATGTTTTCCATGTTCAACTTGAGCACTTATTCTTCCAGGCTCATGGTAGTGAAATATTGGTTTATCAAGGGAAACTTCAAATAAAAAAAAGAAAAAAAAAAAAAAAGGATGGATGCATTACGTTCTCATTGACTTTATTCAGAAACACAGTTGATGCATTTTTAGGAAAAGGGAGATGGAAGCTTGGAAAAAAACTCATTGAAAAGACTTCAGTGGGCAATTTCTAATGAGATTCATGTGATAAGATCTTGTAATTCTGTCTCTGCAGCTGTGTCACTCCGAGAGATAGGGAGTGATAGCTGCAGCACTGGAGGTCTCCAAGTGTTTCCAAAAGGAATTCTCCATTTTATCTCTTCCCGTGTGATAATATGTGCTTGTAACAGTGCCCAAAGTCTTCCCAAAAACCACCCCGAGGGCCTGCCATGCTAAATTCTCCAGTTTTACCTAGGAAGACACATGCCCTGGAAAGCTCATTCTTATTTAGCCTTGCTGGGGCAACATGCAGTGTCTGAACTGGGAATGGGAACATGGGGTGAACAAAGATTTCACTGGTGTGAATAAAGATTTCATTGGTTTGAATAAAGATTTTACTGGTGTGGATGAAGATTTCACTGGTTTTAATAAAGATTTCACTGGCATGAGTAACGATTTCACTGGTTTGAACAAAGATTTCACTGGCATGAATAAAGATTTCATTGGCATGAGTAAAGATTTCATTGGCATGAGTAAAGATTTCACTAGTTTGAATAAAGATTTCAGTAGCATGAACAAAGATTTCAGTGGCATGAACAAAGATTTCACTGGTGTGAACGAAGATTTCATTGGCATGAGTAAAGATTTCATTGGCATGAGTAAAGATTTCACTAGTTTGAATAAAGATTTCAGTAGCATGAACAAAGATTTCAGTGGCATGAACAAAGATTTCACTGGTGTGAACGAAGATTTCATTGGCATGAGTAAAGATTTCATTGGCATGAGTAAAGATTTCACTAGTTTGAATAAAGATTTCAGTAGCATCAACAAAGATTTCACTGGCATGAATAAAGATTTCACTAGTTTGAATAAAGATTTCAGTAGCATCAACAAAGATTTCACTGGCATGAATAAAGATTTCACTAATTTGAATAAAGATTTCAGTGGCATGAACAAAGATTTCACTGGTGTGAACAAAGATTTCATTGGCATGAGTAAAGATTTCACTGCTTTGAATCAAAATTTCACTGGTGTGAATAAAGATTTCACTGGTGTGAGTCTGAGCTGAGCAACGATTTGACACAGCAGCAAGGTTTCCTAGCTGTGTTTAGCAGAATCTACCCCAAACCTGAAACCCAAATCAAAGCCAAACCTGTGGCAGAGGTCAGCAGCATGCAGGGATGCCAGAGATCACCCCGGGAGCTCAGCCACCTCCAGGCTGCTCCCCACTCTGCAGTGCAGGCACTCGGAGCCAAACCCAAGAGCGCCGCTCCTCCAGGGCACTGCCTTTGCACAAACAGCCCTGCTGCTCCCATCCTGGCCCAGCCCAGCGCAGCACAGGCTGTGTGAGCCCCTCCTTTGGGGATTAACCATCCAAACGGGGCTGCCAGAGAGCCTCAGCGGTCCTCAGTGCATCTCCCTGCCCCGGGCAGCCTCAGCTGCACAAACTCTTCCTGGCAGATGTTCCTCTAATCTGTTCTCAAAAGCCTCTAAGGAGAAAGGCTTTGCTACCCCCAAGGAAATCTCTTCCATGCTTAACCACCCTTGCAACTCCAAAGTTTTTCCCAGGAAGTGAAGTCTCCCCTGATTTCAATGACTCATGAAATAGCAAAGCAGTGCAAAGCATCTCCATCCTGCACGTTTCACTGCAGGGGTTTGTTGGGTTTTTTTTAGCTGGAACACATGGCTGGGATATATTTGATTCCTGTTCCTCTTCTGTCCAAGACACCAAAAAAGTGATGGGAGTTTTGTGATGAACTTCCTTCTTTATCTCTCACATGGCAATGGGACAATAGAAAAAAAGTTTAAATTAGTGCATCTATGAGCTGAAATTAATTTACATTTTATCCTGACCTGATTCTTAACTGTTAAATGTTTCACATTTAATGTTTCCACCTGGTTTTGCTGTCACAGAGACATTGATTCCAAAGAAATCCTTCTGGAAGTCATGCTTATATGCATTCAGTTTTTAAAGACAGACCTTCCATAAGGTTTCTCTTGACCTGAACCAGCACCAATTCTATCCAAATATCTCTCTCAAATCTTAAATCAATGATATAATCTCATATGGGATCAAAAGGAGGAGTTGACAGGATTTCTTCTTGAGGTGTTCAGAGTGTTTCTGGATGAGACACACTGATTTTAGTGGTCAGAAAGCAGCTCTCAGGAATAAAATCAAGCAACCACATAAGAGCCCAGAAGTGGGAATTCACTGCAAGAACATCAGGAACAGCAGGAACATGCAGAGAAGTGTCCAAAGTCAGCCAGGAATTACAAGGAATTCTGAAGACCCTCCCCAGCTGTGCCACCAATGAACAGGCCACGCCAAAGCAAGTGAAAATGGTCCAGAGAGAGCTTTGGAGTTCTTAAATAGGAAATGACGGCGATTGTCCCACCAGGCACAGCTTTGCCAGCTTTAACTTCCCCTCACCACCTTCCCCTTGCGGCAGAATTTAGCTCCCAGGAAAGGAGAGCCAGAAGATGGTGCTCTTGGGCAAAGCACAACGTCTGGACCAAATAAAATAAAATAAAATTAAGGTTCCCCTGGCTTTCATGGTGTAGCAAGGACTCCTGCAGAGTTTGCTCTTGATGCACAGAGGAAGGCCCTGCCATGATCAGCAGAGAGGGAGGCACAGGGGGCACAGAGGGAGGAAATGGGGCTGTGCCACTGAGAAATGCCCCTCACCCCTTCGGGTCTAACTAAAATAATAAACCACAAAGCAAAAATAATAAGCAGCTTTGCCGGCAGCTCGATCAAGATCTGTTCACAATCACGGGGTGACTTGGAGTCCCCCCAAACCCAGAGCAGGAAAAGAGGCAGAGATGGTGTGGGGAGGGGAAGGGATCAAACACCAGCAGCACATCCCGCAGCTCCCTCAGCCTCCACAACACTTTGCTGGGATGCTCTGGTGTGCAGAGAGCAGCACCTCTGACTCTTCCCAAGAGGAGAAGGGGTTACTCCCAAGGAACCAGGAAAAGAAGCCTCGTGGATCAGTGTTATTTAACCAGTGTTTCATAAATGCATCATAATGCAAAAAAAAAAAAAAAAAAAAAGTTGTGGGTTTTTTTGGTTTTTTTTTTGATTGGTTGTTTTTTTTTTTTTAAATTACGTGTTTTTAAAACGCATCTCTCAAATAAGCAATATTTTCTCTCGAGGATCCTCAAGTATTTTACATAAGAAAATAAATATAATTATCCACATGCCAGAGATTGAGCTGAAATTATTTTCACTGCCAAAGAAATCTGTTTTCTTTCCCTTTTAAAAGGGCAAAACTGCTATTGTGCTGTGGAGATGAAGCCTTGGAGTAGGAGAATGTGCCTTGTTCCTCGATTTCAATACAACATATGCACACTCCAGAAAGGAAAGGAAACAAAAGAAATGCTTAAGTAGATAAAATCTAAAAGCCTGATTCACAGGAGACCTGGTTGTGCTTGCATCCAAGGCATGGTGAAATTAAAAGCAGACAGAAGAGTTAATGGATATTAAGGTAAGTGTCCAGAGCCTTCCAAGGCCAGAGAATGAGTCTGTGATAGGGCATCTCTCTATTCAGCACTTTTTTTTTTTTTTATTAAAAGTATAACCTTGTAGCTCAGGTCTAGACTAGAAGAGAAAGACTTCACCAAAAATAAATTAAGATCAGGCTCAGAAACCTCTATTCCCTGAAGTGAGAGTCAATTAGTTATAATCAATTAAATAAAATTAAGGAAAACAAAGTCACATGGGCTTGGGAAAGGGAAAAAAAATGATAAATGAACCACCATTGGAGCCACTTGGGGAAGAAATGTCACCATCAAGGAGAAAAAAAATGGAAGCAATTAAAAAAGTTAAAGACTTTCCTTATTGCAGGGGGACGAGGGAGAGTGCCAGCCCCACAAGGTTTTCAAAAAACTGGAATTCATTTAATTTCCTGCCTTTGCTGGCAGTTTGGGGTGGGCTGAGGGCAGCACAGCAGCCTGAGCCCTGCCCTAATTTGCCAAGTACTACCAAGAAAAAGTGCCTACTTTTTAATCACAGGACAATTCCTCACCAGCCTCAGGCCAGGCATCCTTTCTACTCAAATTCCCATTCTCACCAACCAACCCTCTCAGGCTTTCACCCCTCAGGGAATTAGGTGAGGCTCTCACCTCCACTCTCAGCCAGATGAAATATCATTTCAGGGGTCCTGTGCTGTGTGCCTCGGATCTGATTTTCACAATATTTCCTAATCTTTCAGTGCCACCCCCCGTGCTGCCCCAGCCAGGGGCTGCAGCTGACCCCAACCCAAAAGTTCTGTCCCCATTTGGTTCTGGGAACCAGCCTGGAGCCCTCACAAGTGTGAACTTGGGGAAATGGACGCTCAGAAAAGGCTGCTGGGATGCTTTGACTGCCCTTCCAGGTAAGAAAGGAAATATTTCAGATGATTCCATGCAGATTAGAGTAAAAACCAACTCAAGGAAAGCCCAAAATGATGGGCCCACTGGAGCCTGTGCTGTCTGGGTGGGAGTGCAGACACATCTGACAAGCCTGGCATTAATGCATCTCCCTTTTGCCACGGATGGAGCTTCCATGACGTGCTGCCAACAAGGATGTCAATGAACAGCAGCCTTGGTGGTAGGTTTCAGAATCAATACCATCAGCACAGCGTTCTATTCACAGCTTATAAATTGCTGTCACAGCAGCAAACTCTGCAGTCCCCTGGGTTCCAGAAGCCTTGTTAAACCTCCCTGGGAAGCCTGCAGGACGTGGCACTGTCAAAGGGAATTTCACCTGCAGCACACACCGTCCTGCACGCCCCTGCCTGCAGACAGAGAGGGGCCGCGGCAGGGGCAGAAACCACGCTGACAGCATTTCAAAGGATGAGGCAGAAGCAGAAGTGGCGTGTTTGGAAACATTGGTTGTTTCCCCTGACCCCCCTGAGGAGGCATTTTTAGATTTGGGAATCTTTGAACAAAGCAAAAGGTAGAAAAAGAAAGCAGATGCTGTGTAGTGTTTTCAAGTGTTTGCAATTTTTCACCACAGGACAATTGCACACCAGCCTCAGGCCAGGCATCCTTTCTACTCAAATTCCCATTCTCACCAACCAACCCTCTCAGGCTTTCACCCCTCAGGGAATTAGGTGAGGCTCTCACCTCCACTCTCAGCCAGATGAAATATCATTTCAGGGGTCCTGTGCTGTGTGCCTCGGATCTGATTTTCACAATATTTCCTAATCTCTCAATCACCACTCCACAAGTATCTCATTTTTCAAACAATTTGAATAAATCAGTTCTTGGGAGAGCTCCCTTGATTTCAGTTATGTTGCACCTCTCAGTTTCGAACTTGTCGACATTATTCTAGAAGTTCTGAGGAATAAAGCACAGTTCTTCCACCAGAAATTCCTTGAGGTGATAATATTTCCTCATGGCCCTTATTGATGAAGTGTCATTTATTAAAATATATTTCCTGTATTGTGTACTTTACCTTGCTACTGTTAAGATCTCCAGAAATCAAGCCAGCACCAGAATAAAGGCGGAAAAGCACTCCTGCAAATCTACAGAGGGGAAAATAGACAGAGACATTAAGTGATTTGCCTGAGACAGCTGGAGAAAACTGTATCAGGGCTGGGAAATGAAGTGATGCCCCTGGGCTCTCCATTCAGTACTTTATTCTTGGGTTCAGTCTAATATTTCTCAGCTTCAATAGCCTGGAAAGACAACATTTCAGTGCCTCGGGTGGCGTCATCTTCTTCCTCTCAGCCCTGCAGCTGCCACAGCACCGACAAGCTCAGAAAGCAGGAGGCCCTTCCACAGACAAAGCAAGTTTTGGCTCTCAACAAGGACCCTTGCCTCAGTAATGAGTTTTAGTTTCATTAACTCTGAATTGTTTTGAATTACTCTTTGAATTTTCTCTTTTATCCACAGCGTTGTGAAACAAATTAAATCTGTTGTCAAACTTATGATGCCAAAACACCAAAGTGCTACAGCTTTGAACTTTGTTGGGTAGTTTGGTATTTATTCTGAAAGAAAAAGACCGTATAGGAAATATCCAGCAGGAAACCCCCATCTATATTAAAAATATCAATATAGTTAAGACTCCTAGTATATGAATTTAGAACTGAACTGGTCTTTCCTCCATTTCTTTACCCAGAAATCCTGAGAGAAGTTGTACAGAAGTACAAGATGGACTTGCTGGAAAAAGGAATCACAGATTGCTCTCACCTGTCTGTCGTCTTTGCTTCCCTAAAGGGCTGTAAAGACACACAGTCTGCACTGGTGATATCCCACTATAAATGCAGGAACACGTCCTGGCTTCCTTACCCCCACTGATTTGTTTACAGGCATCTCTCACCTGCAAGAGATGGACAAACACTTCCCCTGTTGTACTTAACTAAGTGGAAAGAGAGTGCCTGCCATCCAGCCTGCCCAGAAAGCTGAAACCCAGAGCTCCCATTTGCACCTCATTCCTCTGCACTATCTCCTCTGAGCCATCACATATCTGCTGTGAATTTGCTTCTATACACCTGCCTGAGCTTTCTCATTTTTTTTCTGGAATATTTTGCTGCATTCAGAACGGGAGGCACAGGGCTGTGCTTTGATCAGATCCCTCTGCTTCTGTTATCTCATCGTGAGCATTAAGGACAGATGCAATGCAAATGCTTCCAAACATCAGCTGCCACTGCTGAGAATACCAAATCAGATGAAAAAAACCAGCTCTTGCTAGATTTTCACCCCTTTTCTACACTATCCCCCCACTTGCTCACAGATCTGTATCAAGATACTTCAATTTAAAGATAGATCTCCACAACTCCTGCTACAATCATCCCCCCTCTTCCCCAAAATACAAGTTCTCACTACTTCATGACGTAGTGTTCGTTTTCAGTGCGCCGAAGTCTCTGCTGTCGAGGACGTTCAGGCAGGCCCGGTTCCAGCGTGGGCAGCAAGATGTCCCCACTGCAGCCTCACACCACACCTGCAAAGGCCTCTCCGGCGGGAAGGAGCACGTCCTTCCAGCAGGAACGCGGGACACCAGCTCCCACAGTGTCCCTTTGTCACTGCGTGAGCCTGCGTCCTACCTGCCTTGAGCAAACCAGGGGCACCGAGGGCTCTGCCCCTCCCTCAGCGGACGCCTCTGAGGAGGCCTCTAAGCACTCTCAGCACGTGCGAGGAAACCGAATCATTTGGAAGCTCAGGGGAGCTGAATTCTGCCTTAAATGCTGGCTTGATTGATTTACTGGGAGCTCTTTTTCACCGCTGACTTTGCTGGGAGTGAAGATCTTGGTTGTCTCTTCAGGGTGAGTGCTTTGTGTAATCTTGGTCCCACGGTACCAAGTCCAGCCGGGATTCTGAGGCTGTCATATAGAGGACTGACACACTTCCTCCTCAAAAACATGAAAGTCCTTTTAATCCAGTCATAAGATATGGGATGCAAAATGTTAGTGAAATCCCTGGTTCATTAAACTTATCTTTGATCCAGTCTGAGTTATGATTATTCTGTAAAAACAAACCAAAAAACCAAAACAAACTCAAATATTGCAGGTCGCTTACTCTCCATACTGAGAGAGGTGACCCCTACAACTCATTACAAAGGAAATTCACGTTGCCAAGAAAAGTCTAAAATTCTTTATTCAATATCTTCTGGGCACTTACGTGTTTGCTAATGTACATCCATTAGCTTCTTTTCTCTTTTTCAGGAATAAGCTTCTTAGCCTGCATAGTGAAACAAAGTAATTTTGTAACTGAGCTGAGCTGGGCGTGGGGGCTGAGCCACCCTTACCCAGAGCCCCCAGAGATGCAGGGGGGCTTCCAGGGAGCAATCAGGCACTCCCTGGGCATGGAATCAGCACCTTCTGGGCTCTCTCCCATTTGCCAGACCCAGCTTAAAAAAGACATCTGAGGACAAGTGAAGTCAGCTGAAGGATTCCACCCTTCCCTTTTAGAGAATCTAGTAAGGAGTTCACACCTTTCTGCAGTGCTGAACGTGATCCCGGACCTGGGCACGGGATAAAGACCTGTTTTTCCAAAGCAGTAATTGAGGTAAAATAAAAATCCATGTTCTTTGTCACTGACTGTGCACGTCACCCTGGGCAAGGCCCTTTATTTCCCTCAGCTGGGTTTGTATCCCAAGTGCTTTCCAGAAGTGAAAGTAATAAGAGGAAATAGCAGTGCCCAGTGTAAAATTAACGTCTGCAGCCAACATTGAATCCCAGGGAAGAGGCAGGGCCAAGACAAGGCATCACTCACACCTGTATTTTCAAGAGGCAAAGGCTATAATGCATCTTATTCCACCTGACAGGCATCACAGACCCCAATGCTGGGTTCCAGCACAGCACTTTTCTATAATTATGCAAATTACCCTAGTTCCAACCACTGGATATATTCACACAAATGACCCTGATTTTTCAGGAACACTCCCCTTTTTCAAGTGTAATTTCACATGCACAATAAACTGTGGATTTCAGAGCAGCACTTTAAGCATCTAAATATCAGGCTGCACCTACAAATTGTTTAGACAGACGTTTTAATACTGCAATTTGTTAGTGCAATTACTTAAGTGGGGAAGGCTGTGTGCAAGGAGGCAGTAAATAATTAAGACCACCAAAGTGGAGCCTAGGGCACCATTTTAAAATCTTTTATCTAATACCTAAATTTGGCAAGCAGGGGGAAAGAAAGATGCTTGAGGAGAACACACAGAGCCAATCAGCAGATAAGCCTCCCATTGCACCACACAATCTAGTTTTGCTTATTGCTGGAGATTATTTTTGAATGCTCTGATTGTAAAGTTATCAAAATTGGCTATTGTAAGCAGTTGATGCTGCTTGGCTTTTCAGAGGCTCATCAACACTTTAAAAACACAGATGGCTGTTCTACAATAAAAGAGAATCTACCTGCAGTGGTGCATTTACACGGGAATAATCAGGCTGTAACAAGAGCAGGAACAAGCCATATATTCAATATGGGAATGTTACACCCATGGACTCCAGGGCTGGCAGTACAAACAGGTGCTAAGCTGCAAATATAAAGCCTCATTGATGCATCATTTTAATAAAATGCCCCATTTTCTTGTATTCCAGGTCTCTTTACATCTTCCATAAAGATGTAAATTTCTCATCTCAGCTCGGAGATGTGATCCATCTCGAATCTCAGAAATGGGTCTGACTACAGTGGCTGACATATAAAATACCACACAAAAGAAATACTAAAAACCTTTATGTGTGTGATTAAGGCTACTCAGAATGCTGCATCTATAGCCCTGGAAATAAAAAGCTTCTCTCTGATTGAAAATGTTGCTCCAGCAGCATCTGAACTCCACGATGTTGTAGGAAAATCAAGAGACAAAAAAACCTTCAACAACCCCCTCTTGCAGAAAGCCCATTAAACACAACAAATTTCACAACGTCCAATTAGTGACTTGCAGATTTTTTTTTTTTTT
>WEKY01037145.1:20401-64252 GCA_013390045.1 Picathartes gymnocephalus
TTTTTTTTTTTTGCAGGCACAGTATTTGGAGTGGGGAAAGTGTCCAAGCCAGCAGAGCATGGTAGGAAAAACCTTGCAAAATCACTGCAGGAGAAATCCTGGAGCCAAAGAAAATGAGAGGCAGCGGGGTGGAGATAAAACCACTGCTTGCAAAGTCATTTCTCTGTGGCCAGCAGAGAAATCCCTTCAGACAACAAAGCTCTGTGTGCTCTATCAAGAGGATAAAACAAGGCAGTGTGGTCTGTGCCTGTGGATTGCACAGGAACAGATTTCCAGCCCCTGGACACGAAGGGAAATTGATGACTGGCTTGCTCTGAGGCTGTTTCTGGGAAGCAGCTGATCTACCCCACAAAAGTGAATGGCAGTTGTAAAACCTTGTTTTTCCCTCCCTTCCTCAGGTTGAAATAAGCTGCTGAACTGCTTCTGGATTTCTCAGCTTGACAAGCTGACACCCTGTAAAGCTGAAGGAATCTGCATTTTGAGATGCCAGCATCCCCAAGGATTTCAGATCTTTGAACAGGAATTTTCCCAGGGAGTCTTCACCTTCTGCAGTTTCTATAAAAACTTTGTATCAGGATGATCAGTAACTTCCATAAGTACATTTAGGTTTCACAAGATTTGGATTTAATTGCCTGGTAGAACATTCAGACTTGAATCCTGCATCCTATGGAGCTGCAATACCTGAACAGGACCTGCTTTTCAGTCATCTCCTGCTTTGTCTTTCTACGTTCCCTCAGTGGGCTGGGCTCCACACAGCCCTGATGCATGACAAAGTTGGAATTCTATCAATTATCACTGTCCTCAGATCTCTTTTCCCACCAAAATCAGAGGAAAATTTCCCCTGACTTCATGTAGGAGTTCCACAAAGGACAGTTTCAAATTCAGAGAAAGGCAGAAATGGGAATATTTTAGAGATAAATTCAAAACACGGAGCACCAATTTGGCAAGATAGTGTAGGAAGTCTATAGATGTAATAGGAGAAGTAGATACATGTCATATCTGCATAAAAATGCTCTTTATCTTGTTATCCACAGGAACTGTTCCTTCATGAGCCTTCATAAATCTCCTTCATAATCTGAACCTCCACTGCCTCGTGCAGATTCGCTGGTGCCTGACAATAAAAGACAGCACAGAACCAATCCCAGGATGGTTTGGTGGGAAGGGAATTAAAGATCACCTCACTGCAATCCCCTGCCGTGGGCAGGGACATCTCCCACCAGACCAGGCTGCTTTTCCTCTCCCTGCCCAGCTGCCTCCTTTTGCAGAAGTGTTAACAGAAAATCTCTTTGATGCCACTGTATCTTTATCAAGTTTCACTGAAAGTGGCTCATAGAATCCAAAGTGATTAGAGGAACAAAGAGACAGTGAATTCATAAATCTTGTTTCCTTACCAAACCAAAAGGAAAGAGATAACATGTTGTATTAGATAAAAAAATGACACCAGAACATGAGGATTTCACCTGTTGATGATAATGATTGATGATAACATGTATTTTAAGAAGTGCCTTTCCGTCTATTTCCTTGAGGGAGTTTGTTATCATTTCTCAAAGTTATAATGTTAAGCTGTGGTGTCCCAATAATTTCTTAGAGAGCAGGTTCTAATTAAATGAGCTGAAAATCTTTCATTGAAAGGAGGATAAATAGAGGGATCAAAAAGAAGAAATCTTTTGTTTAAACAGAGATCACAATCATCCAGCAGGTACAGTAGAAATATTCAGGCACTTGTTACAGCTGGGCACAGATTTGTTTGAAGTCATGTTCACAGCTCCCTCTAGGAAATGAAAATTTTCCTTCTATTAACTCCTTGTGTGCTGCACTCTTATAAATAAACAGGGATTGATGTTTTAAATTGTATTCTTAATACAAAAATTCTTCAGACTTCTAGAGACAAGCATACTACAAATATATAAACATATTCCTACCCTAGTATTAATTAAGAATCAGTGAAATCACTCTGTATTAATAAGGGTGGGGAAAAAACAGAGTGTTACCATTTGCAAATTACTCAGAGATCTTCAAGTGAGATCTAAAGTGGTTCTGCATTCCTACAAATTTTGCCAGACAAATCCACACCCACCCTGTGATGAAGGAAGCTCCAGGAACATCAGTAGTGCTGCTTCTCTGTCAGACTCCCTACAAGCTGTCAGGTTTTGTACACTGTGCCTGTCATGTTTCCCCATTTCAATGCTCCATTCCCTTTTATCCTCTCATCTCCAGGTAAAAATAAACAGCATACATGTTTGAGCACTCACAACATCTTTTCTTAGAGCAGGTGTCCTTGGAATGCTAGCACCTGCTTGCAGTAGGTGATGAAAATATCTTCAAGCAGTTTGCTGGGGATATTTCCCCCTCCCTGTTTTTGTGTGGGGTCTTCTTGAGTTCCTTCTTTAGCCTTTTTTTTTTTTAGGGTTATCCCCTTGTCCTCAAAATAAGTTAGGAATGAAAATTTAAATGATAATGAACCAGGACAGATCCCTGCACAGCTTTCCCACTTGCTCCCTTCACTTCCTCAAGGAAAAAGGAAAGGGGGATATTTAAGACAACCCAAACCCGTCCACAGCTGGCTGTTCCATGTGCTCTGATGTGTCTGAAAATTCAGGATCACATCATGAGAGGAGCCTGAGGAGCCTGTGCCGTGTCAGAGGGAAGACAAGAGCAGGAGGGGAAGGAGGAGACAGAACATGCTTGAAGGAGGAGCAAACCAGACCATGCAGCAGCTTTAGGGTTCCTACCCTTTAGGGTATTTCTGGGAAATCCTTTGTCACCAGACAACCCACGGATATTCCAGCTGGTGAGGATTGCTTCTGAAAGGCCCAGAAATGCCTCACCCCAAGAACTCTGCAGGCACTTTGTGTGGTCACTGGTGGCTGGAGAGGAAAAGAGAGGCAAGGACGTGCTGTGCCAAACTCGCTGCTTTCGGTAAAGTTGCAGCTCCCCTTCGCTGTGAAACATTTAAAATTTTAAGCCAGAACAAAAGATGTTTCCTCAGAAACAAAGCTCTTAAAAGCTGACACAGACTTTGAGTCAGTGTGTGGTATTTCTCAGCAAATTTCAGAATGGAGATAATTTGTACATGTTAACTGAAGTATTTGGAGATGAGGGGAAGGCAATGAAGGGTCATTAACTGATAAACCTTTCAAATGATGAGCAGAGCTGCAGACAGATTTGATCACAAAGATGGGACCCACAACCAGATCAATTCTTGCTAAAGTAGAGTCTTTGATAATGGGTATTAACAGCAAATTAAGCAAAAACCACGGGGAACAATGTCCCCCTTTGCTTGCATTTCCCTGAAGTTTATTCTTTTGTGCAAAAGGTTTAAAATCATGCTGAATGCTATTTTTACTTTAAATATAATCAGGGAGAATGAGAAACTAATATTCTCAAATTGCAATTATGAAAGAAAATACGTAACATTTGAGGTGCTTCATTTAGAGAACACTCCAGGTTAATTATATGATTTTTCTAATGAAGATATTTCCATGAATACTTAGGATTGTTGCATTCATCTCATTTGGTAATGAATAGATTGATACGCAGATTATTTCAGCATTTCATTAAAAGAGCTGCAGAATAAATGCTGAAACTCATTCAAGTGAATTGAGAATGCTACTTCCCATTATGCTGCTTCCCAAGTTTAATTAATAAGTTGTATTGTTACAATTAATCATAGTCAGATGGTTATGAAAAGTGAGTTTTTATGATACCGATGCTTTCTAAATGCACACTGTGGTGCATCTGCATCGCTCAAGTCCATGTACAGTAACCCCAGCAATATTTACAATAATATCTCAGTACCTGGCATCATCGTGGAGCTCTTCATGCTGAATTAATGCTGATCTGCTTTATTTAGATGCCCACTTGAATGGTGTCACCTCGTGCAATGGGAAGCTGTGTGTAAAACAGGCAGGACTGGGGGCCCAGGCTCATCTCCTGCCAGAGCAGGATCACAGACAACAATAAATTGGGGGATTCAGGGGTAGAATAATGGGATGATATTCTGCCCAGGTGAGCAGAGGAACAATGCCAGCGCCCCCACCAGTGGTGCTGCTCGTGTGACCGAGGGGACAGTGACAGGGATGTGCACAGTGGGAAAACAGGCTCAGCACCGCTTCTGCCTGGGCCTGGGCACACAGAGTCCTCACCGGGCAATTCTAACACCAGAAATTTCCATTCAACCTGCTCAGGACAGCTCTAAGTGTTCCCAGGGAGCAGGAAACTTGTGTGGAGAATGTTTGCTGAAGGGAAGCAGGAGCTCTCCCCAGCTGGGGATCCTTTCCTGCTGTTCTCTGTGTGCAGAGAGGAGGAAGCAGGGAATTTGCAGCCTCCTCCCAGCAGCTGCCAAAAGTCCTGGCAAACCCACTCTGGCCATCCCAGACACCTCCAGACCTGCTGCTCCTGGACTTCTGCCTTCCTAAAACCCAGCTCTTCTCACTGTTTCTCACCTGCCCAGCTTCTCCCCTCACCTGAATTTATATCAGAGCCCCAAGAGTGGTGAAAGCCCTTTGGAATGCTCTTTTCCCTGACAGCCATCGCTTTCCATGGGCTGGAGGAGTAAAAGTCTTCCTGTCACTCTCAATTCAGGGCTTATTTCTTAACTGTAAAACAAGTGACCTTCCTCTGACCTGCTAAAAAAGCATCTGCTTTTCTACTTTACCTGGTCATTCGGCAGCTTTCTAACCCTCCGTGCTTTATGGGGTATTAAAAGGAAACCTGCTTTTGACACGGAATATGAAATTTTAAGATCTTTTTGCTGGTAATAAATCAAGGGCCTGATCTAAAAGCCAGAGATGTCAATAGTAAGAATCCCATTTTTCCATTTCAGTGGGCTTTAGATCATAATTTTGGTTTACCAGCAGGTTTTCAATCCTTTCCATGTGCACTTTTGTCACAGTTCTGCATCACTGAGGGACTTGCATTCTGAGGAAAGAACATTATCACAATCAGAAGTAACAGTTTGCTGTTTTCCTTCTTTCAGGAGTTGAAGCTCCCTGAGAAATACAATTGAGAGGGATTATTTCAGATTATCTTCCTCTTTTATTTCCAATTACAGTCAAGATATTAAAGAACACCAAAATGCAGGCTCTTCGCAGAACCTCAAAGATAATTTGCTGTCATTGGATTCTCACTGGTTGAATTCAAAGTGTCTTAATTTTGCACAAACCTTTACCTGCAAAAAACACCACCAAGGTTTCATTTCTTCACCACAGGAATACCAGGATTTCTAATAATGTTTCTTGAACTGATACAGTTTGTTCCTCATTTCAGAAGTGCCATAATTTGGGAGTTTCTGGTCCTGTAATTCCTTGAAGGCTGAGCTGTTAACAATGTGTTGTTTTGACAGGCTTTTTATTGTAGAGTGGACTTGGAACAGCAACGATGACTCGAACAACTGAGCTGAAGTTATTATCTGTTAATGATTTCTGTTTGAAGTTCAGGCCAAATTAAATTTAACACCACTGTGATTTATTTCTGGATGCTTTTGTGCCTGATGTGCTCATATTATTTCTACTAAATTATTTGGTGATTAAAAATATATCTACTTTTAATGAATCAAAATATTATGAGTGACTTTTCATTGTGGTCAGAAATGACTTGATAAATATACAAATATTAATTTTTGCCTCAAAACTGACTAATGAAAAAGGAGACTACAGAAGGGCTGTTGCTTTCAAAATTGAGAAATACAAAAGTTATGTAGGGAAAATGTTGATTCTTTTATGCGAAACTTTAAAGATAAGGAAGAGAAGAAAAAATCCCTCCTTTCCCTGCATTGCTTTTGCAGCCTTTTAGAAACAAATGTTTGCTTTAAAGTTGTCAGTTTATAATTTAATTTCCCATGATCAGATTTGCTCGTTGAACACACCTGGGGGTGCCTGGTTTTGGTATTTCCACACAGAGCTGTAATGAGGGTCAAGCAAGAATATTTTAGATAACTTTAATATATCCCAAAAATCTGAGTGTGAGTGAAGTCCTGGACTCGAGTATCCCAACCAGGATTTTTAGTTTCAATGTTCATCCACAGGAGATTTTGGACAGAACATTAAGTAGGGGGTTGAGGAGGCAGAAGACAACACTTTAATAAGACCTCTAAACAAATAAAAATTAAAAAAAAAATTAGAAAAACACAAGGCAGGACCAATAAGCTCTTGTGAGAGGTGCCTTTTAAGACAGCTGGGAAACAAATGAAACTCAGGATTGCTTAGGCACACTTTTAAATACACAAAATGTAAATACTTTGGCAACATCACAAGCCAGCTTTCAACATTTTTCACCCACAGGAAGTTAACTTCACCCTTGAAATCTTGATGGTGCTGCCTCATAGCAGAAATGTTGTTTCTTCTCCCTAATAAGCAAGGGCAGCACAGCAAACCCAGCTCTGAGTGGTCTTTAACAAGCACTTCTCTATTTCAGAGAGCTGTTGGTGACCCTGGGGTGCACAGAGGAGTTCCAGAAACTCCATCAAGGGCAGGAAGCAGCACCTTGGTCCTACTCAAATGATATAAACTGAGAATTTACTCTCTGCAGCAGCTCCTGCAGGTCATTAATGCTAAAGTGCATTCCAAACCATTAGTCCATGAGAGGAGACCTCCATTTCTGGGAAGCTCCATTAAAAAAAAATAATAAAAAAGCGATAGTTTTGTGATGGCTCTCCACGTTAATTGGTTGATGTGGAAAAGGATGTGCAATCAAACCACATCACAGCATGATGATTTCTTAATTAAACAATAAATTAACAGTGCGGAGATCAATACTCAATTCCATTTGAAAATGCCAGATGGGTCCAAATTTGGGAAAGGTCATTGTAGATTAGCTCTCCTGAAATAACCAGCAAGAGAAGAGGCAGGGTAGCTCCTTAATTTGGATCACATTTTGAAAAATGTGAGTAATTACTTATTTCCAGTGTTAGGAAATTAATACAAAGATTATTGAGAGGCTGCAAATTTCACAACAGCTTGAAAAATGTGAACTGAGCAGCGCAAGACGGATGCTAAATTTAAAGGGAAAATTTAAATCTGGCAGGGCAGAAGTGGGAGAGGAGTGAGGTGTTTGCACTTTTGTCCTCACTCTCTTTAGAAGAACTGTCCGTGCTATTTCAAGCCCTGCAGAATTTCTCCCTTCCAGAAATGTACAGCCAGAACCCAAGCTTGCCTAGTTAAGCAAAATAATAACTCTGTAGGAAAACAGCAGGGAGGAAGCTGAGTAAAATTCCAAATAAACATCACCCACGGGATCACAAGTGATCGGGCTGCCTGAATTTTATAAATATCGAGGTGGAGAATGCAATTCTCTGTTTGATACACTGTATTTTAGTACATACGTAAAATTACAGGGCAAACCCAAAACATCCACCCCAAGTTCCCAAGGCTGGAGTCCAGTCCCCTGGAAGAGAGGGAGGTTCCTATGTCAGGCATTTCTGAGCTTAACTACAGAGTTCTCCTCCCTATTTATCATATTAGAAGATTAATCTCTCTGAGCTTCTAATATATATCACTAAAATTAGGCAGCACTAATCTCTCTGCCTTTCCCCCCTCTCCCAACTTTTCCCTGCTAAGGTCTCACATTCCCTAAGCCTCGTGGATTACAGAGAAGAAAGAGGCTCTCATCCCACGGAAAAGTTCCTGAGCAGAACTGACAGAAGAAGAGATCCCCAATTATTTTCAGGATCTGTATTAATGGGACGCCACTGCAGGGTGCTGGCAGAATTCTGGGGCTCAGGCTAGCCTGGGAGGGCTTTAATTTCCTCATAGGAAGGACCCAGCTCCAAATTCTGAGCATGGCTCAGCTCTGTGACTTGAGATTCCTTCTGCTATTGATGGTATGGAATATTGTATTATCCAGTTGAGCTTAATAAAGGGAGTAATTGGAACGGGACACCTTGCAGAGGATTTCTTGTGTTCCACCAAGCCAGAAGCACAGCTTCCATCCCTTAACTATCCTCTCAAAACGAGTATGAAAATACTACACACAAAATGCAACAGTAACCAGTCCCTGCAGACAATCAGGGAATGACTGACTTAGCAATGCCTCCATCATTAACAACCTGGCTGCTGCACGTCCTAATTAATCTAATATTTTGTAGTCTATTAAGTATCTGATGCAGTGTTGAAAGAAGAGTGCCAAGAAGGATGCTGAGCAAACCCAGAAATGGAGCATCTCTTCTGAGAGGATTTTACCCTCCTCTTTACAAAGCAAGGCCTGTCCTACACCAGACTGGAAGATTGATTTCACACAGCAGCTGATGCCCTTGGTTTGTTTCTTTTTTTCTTTTCTTTTCAAATAGAAAGTGCCACTTGACCAAGAAGTAGGTGCCAGTCTGTCTGACACCTTTGGCAGAGTGAGCACTCCTGCTCTCTCCTGTTCCCTTTAATGGCCTGGAAAGAGAACACAATTCTCAGCTGAAGGAAGATACATGCACTCACCTAGAGGGAACACAGATTTAGCCTAAAATATATATATATATATTTTCTCATTCCAGTTCTTTAATTTGTACTGACTTAAATAAAGCTTGGAAGAAAACAACCTTTTCCACAGGGCATCACAAGGAGCTGAAAAGTTCCTTAAATAGAGTTATTATTTAAGCAAAACCAAAAAAAATCCTTTAATTCAGTTCCCAACAAACTAACAGAAGCAGACATTCCTCTGCCAATTACAAAATACACAGGCTTTTCCTCATCTTCTCTGTGTCACTTCAGTGATGTTGGATGGAGAAATCCATGTTGGAAATTCCTGCATCTTTAAGGAGAACAAAAAATACAAATAGCTGAGCAGGCAGGAATATTTGGGAAGGGGCAGAAGGGACCTGTTCATGCTGAGAACATCAGCACCAGCAGGGTCTGAGACAGGGACAGATGTTCCATGGCAACTGAGGCTCCCCAAGGGCCACTTTCCCTTTCCAGCTGTGTCCCTGGGGTCCCTGTCACACAGAACATCCCTGTCACACCCAGAGCATCCCTGTCACACCCAGAATTCCTGTCACACAGAACATCCCTGTCACACCCAGAGCATCCCTGTCACACCCAACATCCCTGTCACACCCAACATCCCTGTCACACAGAACATCCCTGTCACACCCAGAGCATCCCTGTCACACCCAACATCCCTGTCACACAGAACATCCCTGTCACACAGAGAATCCCTGTCACACCCAGATCATCCCTGTCACACAGAACATCCCTGTCACACCCAGATCATCCCTGTCACACCCAGATCATCCCTGTCACACAGAGCATCCCTGTCACACCCAGATCATCCCTGTCACACCCAGATCATCCCTGTCACACAGAGCATCCCTGTCACACCCAGATCATCCCTGTCACACCCAGATCATCCCTGTCACACAGAACATCCCTGTCACACCCAACATCCCTGTCACACAGAACATCCCTGTGTCACCCAGATCATCCCTGTCACACAGAGCATCCCTGTCACACCCAGATCATCCCTGTCACACCCAGATCATCCCTGTCACACAGAGCATCCCTGTCACACAGAACATCCCTGTCACACAGAACATCCCTGTCACACCCAGATCATCCCTGTCACACAGAACATCCCTGTCACACACAGAGCATCCCTGTCACACAGAACATCCCTGTCACACCCAGAGCATCCCTGTCACACCCAGAATTCCTGTCACACCCGGAACATCCCTGTCACACCCAGCATCCCCCAGGCTCACAGGGGACACTGCCACGAGCAGCACAGACACTGCTGCTGTCAGTAGGCAAAGCCATCTCTTTGTGAAGTGTCACCAAAACTCAGCAGGACATTGTCACCCGTACCTGGAGCTGAGGCTGGGCTGGGTGTGCTGCCCTGAGCCACCCCCTGGCTCTGACAGCCCCAAGGTCTGCAAAAGCTTTCTGGGGTGAGCAGAACGGCGCTGTCCCAGGGATCAGCCTGAAATCTGGGGATGCCTGGCAGGTTTTGAGCTGTTTCCACCTGCAGAGGGGATGGAGGGACGAGGGAGCAGCTCGGGAGCCAGCAGCCACCTGGGCCGTGCTGAAGCCTTGCAGAGCAGCTTTCCAGAAGGGGGGACAGCTCCTGCAGACACCAGACTGGCACAAGGACTGACCCTAAACAGCAGGGCAGGGAGGAGACAGAAATGCAGGGCTTGGGGCTGACCGATCCCTCCCGAGGGAGTGCCCAGCAGCATCTCTTCAGCTCCAAAAGCAGAACTTGCTGCACCAAATCTGAGCCCTCCTGCAGCCAAGGGTCGCGACAAGGCAGCCTGAAGGGCAGCCAGCAGCTCAGCACTTCCCAGGAGAGGAGAGAGAGGAGAGAGGGACATGGCCAAGGAATTCCTGGTGAGCAGTGGAAGCGGGCACAGAGTGGAAGGGAGGGATGGCACACGGTGGCTGCCAGTCCGAGGGCTGTGACACGGCAAGGTGACATCCCCCAGCCCCCTGCTCGTGGCTTAGAGCCTCACCCCCAGCCCAGCAGGGGCCTCTGCCAGGGGCAGGAGTGGTCCAGGAACCTTCTCCTTGAGGAATTCCAGATGAGCCCGGCACAGAGGAGAGCAGCAGCTGAGAAGCCTCACTTAAAACCCCAAAGAGCAGCAGGAGTTGAAATCCCACTGTGAATAATGTCCTCAGACATGTCCCATTGTGAATAATGTCCTTTGGATGGGAACAGGGAGATGGACACGGACAGCTCTGTTTTCAAGAGTTACAGCACACTACTTTGCTACTACCACTGACACCTTTTCAGCTTAAAATGAAAATAGCCAACACAAAGAGCTACAATTCAACCAGGAGGGACTGCCAGGAGGAACCACAGCCTTTGACTGCTTTCATTTAAGCACCCTCAGAAAGCTCTGTAATTGTTCAAGACAAAGCAGTTTCTCTGCTACTCAAATTTTCTCCTCGGAAGATGGGTTCTAGGTGATAGCAGCAGCATTTGATTTTTCTAAATCCTAAAACCCTGTGTGTACCTATAATGATCAGTATGTTAAAGTAGGGAGTACTTTCTGCTGAAACTGTGGAATCTTTGTGCTTGGCTTCTTTTGCTCAGCCATACTCTGACTGCTATTACAGTAATGCCATTATGTCTATTGGCCTTTCATCTTTTTTTTCCTTAAAATGGGCCCATTTTTAAACCCATTTTATGGCACACCACTCTAATGTGTCATTTACACCCTTCCCACTTCAGTTTCAGGCTTTGTCCAAGACTCCAACTGCCCAAAAATCTGTTCAACCTTAAAGCAAAGCAAAATAATCCCGTTTCCCTTACACAGGAGCAACCCATTTAACTCTGAAATGTAAATAATTCGGAGTGTTGGAGAAATGGGAGAGAAATTTCCTCACACAAATTTTGCTATCTAACAGCTTACAGAAGAGAGTTGTCCCCACTGCCACTGAGCACCAAAAATTCTGGCTGCAGCCCAGCAGGAGGGATAACACACCCTTAAATCCTGCTGATCAATATGGGACTTATGTGCTTTGTCAGATCAAGATCTATGCAAATATACATAAGTTATTGGTGCCTCCCTATGCTTCACGTAAAAGAAAATGTAATTCCAACCTACAGACAAGCATGAATGTAAGAACCACACAGACAGCCCTGGAACAGGCATGAAATCATTCATATGAGACAGTATTTTGTGGATTGGTGGGGGTTTATTTTGTGCTGCAACAACTGCAGGGCATCACAGAGCTACAAATGTCCTCAAAGCTTTATCCTTGGGGAGCAATGGAAGCCCCAAATTATCTCAATTAAACCAGCCCCAGTTCAGGAGAGCCCAAATTAATCCAGGCTGTCAGTGAAAATGGCATTTAGTCATTTGGACACAGGTATTGCATTAATAAAACTCACAGCATTCTCTCCCCGGGTCATAATTTAATAGAATTTCAGACCAGTTTTTGCAAATAAAAAGTCCCCATATTCATTCTTAAACCACAGTTTTAATTGCAGGCAGCAAATCAACAGTTCCAGATGATTCCAGCATGGCCTGAGAAGCCACTCAGGTGCAACGATGTTGATAAAAGAAATGCTGCTGTTATTCTGCAAACCCCACAGAGCAGTTGGGGGAGCATTTGTTTACCCGCAGCATATTTTTGTTTTCAGTCCCAATCCCTCTTCCCTGTCACGGGCACTGAGCTGTGGAGATCCAAGCCTGGCAGAGATTATTCTACAGAAATATCAGATCAGGGCCCACGTTATTAATTGAGGCTGGCCCCAGTTCTGTGTTATGTTTATAACACAGGCAGAAAATGCCTTCACTATAAAGCCACTTGAATGTTCTCTAAAATCTTTAAAATCCAGTCAGACTATTGGCTGGAAATGTTTCATTATTGCTCCTTCACAGAAAATTACTGCAAGGTTTTTATTGCCTTTTCAACAGCTGAAGAAGATCCTGTTCCCTCTGCACTTCCTGGTGTATGGCTTTTCAGATTTTACGAGGCATTTCATTATGTGAATTATGGGGGTAGATCTGACCTTGTTGCAATTTAAATTGACCAGTCATGGGTCAACATTTGCAAAAAATGCTGAGCATCTGAAGTTTATATAAATTTTTGAAGCGAGTTATAAAATAATAAAATTAGTCAAGAACGGCAGCATTTTTTAATTCCAGCTGAAAGAAAGATGAAGTGGGAAATATATCAGGATTGATGCAGCTGAACTTAATAAAAATTTAATTTTTTTCTCTCCACCTGCATCACCTTTTGTTTAACTTTGAATCAATTGCTAAGTTCATGCAAAACTACCTGCTCTAAAAGTGCTCAAAGATTATTATCAGCAAACTGGGAACTGTTCTGTACCAGACCTCCCAAAACAATGGGGGGGTTTTATATTTTATAAAAGTTCAGTTTATATTTTACATATCCAAAGTCAAGTATGGCCCAGAACTTGTTTTGACTGAGCTCTACCATTTTTGGCTAAACTCCATTAATTCATTTCTTTCTCCACCTGTATGAGGATGTTCTGCCACATCTTTCAAAATGGGGGCCAGTCCAGTGAAAGGTTTCACCTTTCAAATAATGGATTTTCCTCCTACTGATCCCACGTGCAGTTCTTTTGTCAATTATTACTCTGGAGCAGAAAACACCTTCCTCGGCAGAGTAAAGGAATTAATTTATTTTCTTTTTTAATACACCATCGTTAGTTGATTCAGCAGGATCTGTTGGAAAATATCAATGATATAAACTTGTATCCGTGGCCAAGCCTGACACCCAATAAAACCCTGTCTGAAGCAATTAGTGCTCCCAAGCTCGTTACACAATGCAGAGCAAAGATAAACTCTCCACAGGCACCTCCTGGAGCCACCAGCAAGACAAACACATCTCTGGGGATGAAACTAAAGACTTTTCCCCCATTATTCCCTCTGGTGAGGATGGGATGTGCTCCTGACTCCCAGGAAGACAAATCCTCAGGACAGGAAAAGCCATTTGATTTACACCATGGATAAGTAAAAAGCTCCAGAGACATTTATCACGTTGAACTATCACCCAGGCCGACTTTAATATCACAGGAAATTGTTCTTACAACATATGAGATAATTATTTCTCCTCGATTTTATTAATGTTGAAGTGAAGCACAAGGTCAGGGCAGGTTCTGTCTCTGCTGCCTGATTTCAGCACTGTGTAATCCCTCCCCCCAAACAAACCCGGTCCTTTCTGGCTCACTCCACACTCCACTGGCCCTCTGTCAAATTCAGCTTGCAAAGGTTTTTATGCAACACCAAGTCAAAGAATGTGATAAACCTTTCCTTTGTAACAGCCTCAAGTATTTGTTCTCAGTACAGAGAGTACTGAGGAAGGATCTTCATTTTACAGACGAGAGAATGTTTATTGATCACTACAGTGATACAGAAAATCAACTTTCCAAATTGCTGTTGACAGTGATGTTTCCAGAATAGCAGAAAATCACAACTTCCAGGATTATGTTCAGATCACCAAACAGTATCTTTGCATGAAAAATGAAAAAAACCAGAATTAATGTAATTACTTCACTGCCATATATTAACAACAATATGGCTGTCATTGGCACTGAGGTGACTCTTTCGCAGCTTTTACCAGGAAAATGATTCAGTACTCCTCAGAAAAACGTTCCACAAGAAGCAAACCCTGTAAATAAATATTGCTCCTTCACGTAATGCAGCAAATTAACACTCAAAGCACTGTGAGCAACCATCACTAAAGACATTTTCCTCTGAACTTTATTTTAATGTGCACAGCAGAAGGTTAACTGCGGAAAAAGGCCTGCTTAAAATATAAAGCAATTATTAGGATAACAGTACAAATCTGTAGGTTGTTTCTTTCTTTTCTTAAATAAAACTGAGGGTTTTTTTTTTTTTTTACTAAAGTGTGAAAGCCCTGGAAAACCCTGGGGAGCTGAATGCAGGAAATGCTTGATCATTTTTCAATAGAGAACTTGTTTAATCTGATTATTACACCAAATCACAGTGGGTGGGCAGACATTCAGCAACCTTGAGCCAGTCAAATGCAGCTTCATGAGATTACCTCTGAACTTTATAATCACACAAACAGGAAAGAAAAACGCTGCAGACACAGGTCACCCTATTAGCAAGGAGTGTTTTCCCCAGGAAAGATTTCTCAGCTCCCTCAGTCTGACTCTGCCACTGACTTGGGAGCCACTGCCTCCCAAGGATTCATTTCTGTGGCTCCCCAGGCAGGGAGGGAGTGAGGAAGGTTCTTACCCTGGACTCACCCAGGATCAGAGAGCCCAGTCATCCTCAAGCACCCTTAGGCTGCACTGCCTATTCTGCCTTGAGCCTGCACGGATGTGGAGTGCAGATCTTGATTTATCCCCAGCTCTGAGACTCAGCCACATGTGCCAAACTCATTGAATTCCACCTATAACCTCACACTCCAAGGAATAACCTAATTGGAAGAAAATATGGGATCAAGTTTGGAAGTTACAGGTTATTTATAGGACTGTTGTCAAAAGCTAAGTTCAGAGAGTTCAGGGGTTTTTTTTTATTTGATGAAAGTCAAAGCCACCATCGATTTATTTATAATAATAACAACCCATATTCCCTTGCATGCAACACTTAAAACTAAAACATGAGAAGAGAAGAGAAGAGAAGAGAAGAGAAGAGAAGAGAAGAGAAGAGAAGAGAAGAGAAGAGAAGAGAAGAGAAGAGAAGAGAAGAGAAGAGAAGAGAAGAGAAGAGAAGAGAAGAGAAGAGAAGAGAAGAGAAGAGAAGAGAAGAATCATGAAGGAGGTTTCCACATACAGAGTAGGGTTTAATGCCCTCATTTTCCCCTTTATGCAGGAACAAGTGCAATGCAGAGATGTGAAATGTGCACGAAAAAGCAGATTTGAACTGGCAGATTAGCACTGTGTAGCCAAACACAAAATCTCGTCACAGCTACAAGGTGAGACTCTGAGCAGCTGGACAGAGCAACCTGGTGCTCCTCAGCATCAACAGCAGGAATATGGGCACAACAAAGCTTGGTAACCCATGGGCACCAAGGAATTTGAAAGGTTTTCCCATTCCTTGAGGCAATAACGGTAAAGCTCCGTACAGTTCAAAAAAATTATTGTTAAGATGAGGGTAGATGGAAAATTCCACCATGTTTGAGGGGAGATGGGATAGAAGAAAGAAAACTGCTTCCACCTTAAAGCTGGAGAAGTTTAACAGCTACAGAGGAAAAACTTGGCAGATTAAGTAAGAAACCTGGTTTTGATTTGCTCATTGGGAGCTCTCTGAGGCCAGGGCCTTGTCAGAGTTGCCTTTCTTCTTTAAATATGTGAGGGCACATCCACAGAATGAGGAGGCTCAGATTTGCTGGGTCAGCTTTGTCTCCTGTTGTTCCTCCATCCTTTAATGAAGTGACACTGCCCCTTGTTTCCTTGTAACCAAACCCCCTCCAAAAAAGGCCCCCAAATTTGGAACGGAGGAGGAGAAAAATGTTCCATATATGAAGGAAATGGCACTTCTGATAGGAAGGAGAAAGCCAAACTGCTTTCAGTGTCAGGCATTAGGAATGCCAAAGCATTTGGGACCAAACCTCAATTACGAGGTTTCACAGGAACATGAATGACAGGAAAAACTTCCATCAGAATCTCAGTGACATCTACATCCTGGGAGATGCATCCCTCAGAAAAGGCCTCCAAAGTGCAGCTGGAGAGAGATCAAGGAGAGAAACTCTTCTCAAAACTGGAGGAGTCACGTGCAGCAGGAGTCCAGGGTAAATGTTAAACCGAGTTTGCTCCTTCTCAGGGCAGTTTAGCTTTCGTCCTTGTCCACTGGCAGGCCTGCAACACCCAGCAGAGAGGTTTAGGGGTAGATAAAAGTGAGTAAATGGCCACTTCCCAGCCTCAACGAGTCTGTAGGAATGATCTAGGGTGTCGCATCTCAGAGTTTTGCCAAATAAATACAAACGGGTTAAGCACGAAGGGCTGACTGTGCCAGGGTCAGAACTAGGCATTAACAACTTTGCTTTTTAGCTGTTGTCAGAAGAGTCAGGAAACCTGCTGCAAACAGCTTGGAAAAGTGATTGATATGCAACTGATCCACGATTAAAAACATTCCTTTGTCTTCTTCATTATAATTCTAGGGTGAAAACACAAAAAGTTGCTAAGTCAAAAAATTGCTAAGCCAAACCTTTGTCCATATTGTGTTTCCAAGAACTCATCTGACTCATATCTATCAGATTTGATATTGATTTAATGCAACAACCTCTATTTCATTCAAAAAAAAAGTGGCAGAAGCAGTCCCTTTACAACTGTGAGACAAGAAATAAAGGATATCAAAGAGGAAAGCCTCTACTTTGGTTCCTGTCTGTGCAAATAACTTAGGACTGAACACCTACTGAATAATAACTTGCTCCAGGGAAGAAATTCAAAACAAATAAATACAGGTGGGATGTTGTCTACAGGATAAGCATTTAAAGGAATTCATTAATCTGGGGATCAGCCCAGACATTAATTGTAAATGGCACAGAAGAAACACCGTGAAACCAAGGGAAATATGTGAGGAGTAAATCTGTGATGAAGAGCAGCCTTGAAAGCAGCTCACTGTGCCTCAGAGAAGCTGGGGGCTGATAGAAGTCCGTCCTCACGTGGGAAACGGGCAACTTTTCACTTTAAAAACCCAAGATCCTCCACGGAGATAAGAAAACAGTTTTCTTATTCCCCTTACTATGCATTGAATGGTGTCTCTGAAGTGCTTGGAGTTCACTGAGCTGCAGTTTATCTCCCCAAACACTGTGCAAATTTCTTTTCAAAACTCCTCCAGAAGTTTATTTGGTAAAATAGAAAATAGCAGCCACTTGTGCTGTGACATAGATATTTTCATCCTTGGTGGAAGACCTGTAGAGGTTACTGAGCAAGACCTTGTTTTTTCACTGTGCACACTTCCTTATTTTGCTTTTTGTTTATTTGTATATCCTCCAAAAGGACAAAGAACATGTTGGACTTGATGATCTTGGAGTTTTTTTCAAATGTTAATGATTCTATGTCTCAAATACAGATCAGGAATATTAGAGTTGAATCAGTTAATTCTCAAATTCACCTTTTGCAGTGACTTTAGAGAGTTTAGCCTAAATGCACCTTGGTGCTATTTCATTTTTTATAGTACCCTCACCAGCATTTCTGAATTTAAGTCAAGTTCCTCAAAAAGTGGATAAACTTTTCCCTCTTTTAAAGAGGCCTCACAACCCAAATCACATCAAAAGAAGTGCTGCATTCATGAAAATTTAGGAAAAAGTGTTCTTGTGTTCAGGTGATGGAGTCAAACATTTCACTGTGTTTGGAAATAAACTGATAGCGAGGCATCACATCACTCACCTCCTAAATGATAATGCAAGAAGCAAGTGGCTACAAACGAGTTCTCCAGTTCTGAATCGGGAGCAGGAGATGCACTAACCTGGCAATGAACTCTGGTATTTAGGGGTAATTGCTTTGTGAAAAAATCAAAGCATATTTGCATCGATTGTGGGGGCTGTGTGGGGAACACAATTCATTTCAAGAGATAACAGCAAGAAGCTGGAAAGGAGAATTTTAGTCTGCTCCAGTGGAAAAAGAACAAATAACTACAAATAGTCGAGTAATGTAGGAAGCAATTTGCAAATGCCTTTATGATAAAATGTTGCAAATTAATTCTTTCTATGCTTACATTTGTAATATCTGTTTAAATAGTTTCTAATAGATACTGGTTTGACTGAAAACATTTATGAACCCTGAAGCTGAAAGAATGGTATTTAATTTAAATACATTTTTTAAATGAGCTTTTTAACTTTCAGCTTTCTTTAGAAAGACTCAATAAGCCAAAATGTAAAATGAAGACCTTTTGAACTCAGTTACCAATCACACAGAAATGTCTGGGTTTGGCCAAAATTCATGCTTGGGGATTTATCTACAAATGTTGTCAATTAATGAGAAATACCAATTAACACTTTCATATTTCCCCTTCCTTATGGATGAGAGCATGGCAGACTTGCAAGATAAATGACTGAATTCATAATTATTTTATTAAGCATCATGATCTTTACTCATCTTGCTCTGAAACAGGTAAAGTCCTCAAGGTCCTTATACAGAAAACATTCATAGCCCTCTCACTGAGTGGAGAAAAACCCCTTTGAGCAGCAGGAACAGAGCCAAGGAGACAATTTATGGAATTACAGCAGGAATGACCTGGAATGACTGTGGACACGCTGCTCCCACAAATTGGAAATAATTCCTAATTCCAAAGGCAGCTCTTGAGGTTCCCACGATCCATTTCCCTGCTGCACAAACCATTACAGTCTCTGTCCCCCCACACAGAGGCGTTCAGAGCACCAGGAGAAACCTGGAGATTTCCTGGGAAGAAAACATTCCCAAACCTTGACCTAGCACCTCCAGCGCAGTCCCAGGGTGTTCAGGATTCTGTTTCACAGCCTCCAAACCCAGCTTTGTTTGCAAATGCTGCTGAGCCACTGAGCAATCTAAAATTGGGACACAGGGATTTCCTCCTGTTCCTTAGTCTGGTGTTTGCTGTCACTCTGCGGAAGGATTGCACATTATTTATTTTTTCCCCCATCCTGAAGCCCTCTGATGTCAGCACCAACCAAGAGTTTCTCCAGGAGCTGGGTGGAACATTTCCCCACATCAGCTTCCTGCTGTCACAGCTGATAATAACATTAATTTACACTCCCCTAAAACATCCTTTCAGAGGCCTTTGCAGACACTGAACCACCCACTGAGGTCACTGGAAACATGAACATTGACTCTCCAACTTCACCCAGCCAAGAAACAGCAGCACATCCCTTATTTGATGCAATTCCCATGAAAGTGTGTGGGGTTTCTCTCCCTAACAGCCTGAATGGTTTTGATTAAATGACATTTACTAACGAAGCACTTTCTCACTGGATTGTGGCAGGTTTTCAGTGCTGCTACATCTGTGGAATGGTTTCAAGTTATTCTCTTAAGTAAACACGCGACTATAAAATGTAAACATAAACAGAACAGTTCTATAACAGTAAAAGCATAATTTGAATAAATAGGGAAGCTAATGAAACACCATTACATGTAAAGACTATCATCTCCCTCTATGTGCTAAGCACCGATCTCGCAACTGCAAATTCAGAAGTAAAAGGATTCATTTGCCTTAATCTTTTGATTTTTATGTGAGTCACAAAAAAATTTGTTCCCACACATTGGCCATTAAAGCTACCTTGCAATTTTGTACCTGTTATTGCCTTTTCAGCCTTGACCCACCAACTGAGGGCTGATACAGGAACTGAATTATTTATTTGTAAACTTAACCAGGACAGTGGAAACAGGAAGTCTCTAACCTAAAGTCCAAAATTAGTTCAAAGGTAGCAAAGTATTTTTAAGGTGTCACCTGGCTCCCCAGCACTGTCCAGCCTGATCTGTCACGGACAGGACAGTGTTTACAAGAATGCAAAAACAATCAAGAAACAGCCAGAGCATCATTGGATCATTAAGGCTGGAAAGGATCATCAAATCCAACATCAACAGCAGCATCGCCAGGTTCACCATTAAACCCTGTCCTCAAGTGCCACCTCCACACGTTTTTTGAACATTTCCAGGTCTGCTGACTCCACCAGATCCCCACACAGCCCATTCCAATGCTTGACAACTCTTTCCATGAAAATATCTTTCCTGATATCTAAACTAAACCTTCCCAGCACAGCTTGAGGGCATTTCCTCTCATCCAGTCACTTGTTACCTGGGAGAAGAGGTTTATGTGCCTTACTCATAAAAATTATAGCCATGTATAGATAATTTTAAAAATAAGTAATCATTTCGATTTCATTATGCATTTGGATCAATACTCACATGGATTTAAGTGCAACAGTTCCATTTGCCCATCCTTTAAGACAAAAAGAACATCAACTTTAATGTTGAGTCAAGATTACTTTTGAACCTTCCTCCTCTAATAAATAAAAATTCAGTGTTCTCTACTATATATTTAAGCCTTTAGTTCAAGTTATCAGTTACAAGCAGATCTGAAAAGTGACATCTACAAACCCATACAGGGTTATAATTTCTCCCACTAATAATTGCTTCTTCAAGGTATTGATGCTTCTGTTTATAGCAGAAGCATCAATATATATTTATATTTTATATTTTATAATTTAAATATTATATTTTCCTAGATAGAAAATACAAAACCACACAGTATAAGAAACTGCATGTGAATGTTCTCCTTACATTTCCTTACAAGAAACTATAAACATGTGGAAAGAGAGAGCATCAGAAGAACAAGACATCTCACTTTGTTATGAAACTTCCAGGATTCCGTGTTACCATGTTTTGATTCTGCTTACAAAGCAAAGTGGTAAAAATCTACTGTTATGGGGACATTTGGGACTGTTTGGGGGAAACAAAAAAAGGCATAAACCTGCTACTTTCGGTTAGAGAAAGCAATTTAAATCCGAGGAAATAATTAGATATGAAGCATATATAACTGTTCCTATTGTTTTGATAGCTTTTATCACAGTGATAAATTTGCAGAGAGGTAAGTGTGCTAAAACGAGGTTTTTAAGTGTAACTGTGATTGTCAATTAAAGAAGAGATTATATTGTCAACAAAAGACAAGTGGATGTTTTAAGTGGCAGTTTGCATATGTTTACCTCGAGTGCTGCAGGATCTGAGGCTGGATTCTCCTCATTTGGGTGCTTTACTGTTCAACCAGAATGTAAATTCTAATATGTACTTACCACTGCTTTTGTTGCTCTTTCCCTCGCTTCAGTTTCGAGTCAGAACCATTCCCTGCTCATCCCTTTGCTGCCTTTTTTCCCTGTTTGGATAATTCCACTCTCCCTTTAAGCACAGACACACACACGCACAAGTAAGAAAAAGCTCAGAAAGGGAAATGTGTTGTGCTGCCTGAAGCCATCCATCACATAAACCCCATAAAACCTATTGCTCTAAAAGACAATAAATGCAGCTTTGTTTTACAAAGTAACAGCGGAGAAAAAAACGGGAGCTATAAAGAAGTGGAATCTCTGGTACCTTGTTGTCCATGCTGCCTTGATGCATTAAGACAAATTTAAAGACACTGCTTTATTACTGAATTCTCAAACATGAAATGTTTGCTGTGTAAAACAGGCAAAGGGCCTTAACTTGATGAAAAATAGAACAAATCAAAGGCAGGAATGACCACCTGCTCCCCGAGACACAAAATCCTGGCCAACACAAGGGGGCTTTTGCAGAAGTGCCGATGCTGGCAGGCAGCGCTGTGCTGGAAACGCCAGTTCCTCAGCTCAGCACCGGGATTTGGGGATGCAGAGCCAGAATCTGCCATTGCAGGGAGCTGCTGGCACCGGGATTTGGGGATGCAGAGCCAGAATCTGCCATTGCAGGGAGCTGCTGGCACCGGGATTTGGGGATGCAGAGCCAGAATCTGCCATTGCAGGGAGCTGCTGGCACCGGGATTTGGGGATGCAGAGCCAGAATCTGCCACTGCAGGGAGCTGCTGGCACCGGGATTTGGGGATGCAGAGCCAGAATCTGCCACTGCAGGGAGCTGCTGGCACCCAGCTACAGCCCTCGGGCTCCCAGGGATACTCAAGAGCCACAAAAATCCTACTGAGAGGGCAGAAGAGGATTTCAGCACTGGTCCCAAGGAGTGGAGCTGCAGGGAGGAGGCAGATTTGGGGGCAGCCACTTCTTCAGGCAGTGAGAGGGCAGAACTCCTGCCCTTGGGAGCTCCTCTGTCTCCTCAAGGCCAGGAATAATCTGATTTATGGACAGATTCAGGAGAAAGTACAAACAAGCTGAGCAAAAGCTCAAAACTGTTCCTCTTCTCCCTCTCTTTTATTAGAAAGGTTGTCCTGATGACAGAAGGTTTCCTTTCCAAATCTGACACTGGCTTCAATCTACCTGTGAAAGGAATAACTTTATTTTTTAAGAGTTCTGAATATTTGTTCAGAGGAAAAGCTGTGCTCAAAGCAGTACTGGCTCTTGGACTTCCCACTGGCTGGGAAGCATGGAAATCTCTGAGTGGTAGCTCTATTTTTCATATGAATACAATTACTATAACAGTTGTTTCTCCTTTTTTTTTTTTTTTTAATGGTTAGGTGACAAAAGTGGATTATTTAGTGGGTTTTTTTTTTGCTAGCTTAGTGCCACTATTTCTACCCATTATATCATCTTCTGTTGTGAGATTACTGTCCTCTGGGGAGCAAAATTATAACTCTCTTGCTCTGGTACTAAAACACTTTATGTAAATTGAATACAAGGCAGCTTTTTTTACAAGGTATAGCACTTTCTACAAAATTAGAGCAATCGTGAGGCAAAGCCTTTCAGATATCACTTGGCTTCACTTCCCTGGCTCTCTCAGGAATATCAGTATTTTTATTTCTTTTTTAAACTCTATGCCCATTGAGGCACCTGCTCTCAAATCTCAAAGCCCTTCTGGAGAAAGGTCTCATGAATATTGCAAATTATGCTAAAGAGGGATGGATTATTCCCACCAAAACCACACCTCCATAAGAAAATTAACTGTATCTGCATTTTGCAGAGATCTAAAAACCAAAATATGTGGTTTCATATTAGTTTTGGGTGCAGTGATTAAGCACTTAAGTACCTGGCATTAAACACCAGGATAAAGCATTCAGCCTTGAGGTTTGGAAGTGAGAAAGCTTCCAAAATGGGGATAAAAGAGTAAAGACACAAAAAGCAATGGCTTTCTGACACTGACGTCAGATGGATTTTTCAAATGTTCTTTATCTCCCCTCTCTGTTGTCCCTTTGCATCTGTTCAGTTCTCCTGCACACCTTGCTTCAGCCTCTCAACCTTATTCTCTTTTGAAATATGTCAGATATCTCCTGATTGACTTTTGGTTGTATGTTTTTCCTTTGCACACACTCAAGGTGTAACTTTTACCCCAAAAGAGCACAAAATCCTGAGGAACCTCCATGGCAGTGCAAGATATTCTGGTTTTTAGCCCCACTCACAGCCAACAAAAACAGCCATCCTAAATCTAATTTTGATCCCAAGTCTCCTCTAAATTTGCCACTTAGAGTTCCCTGTAAAGCTGGCATGTTAGGCATTTTGAGTCAAGTGAAATATTTGATTTCACTACTATATTTTTAAAAGATGTAGTATCAAAATTAACACACTAAAAAAAAAAATTCTCCTTCAGATATGTTTTGACATTTCTTGAAATGACTCATTTTGACTTCTCTTTCACAAGTACATTCTCCTGAAGTGGCTATGAACTCGTGGAAAGTTTCTATTCTAGCAAAACTGGGTTTTTATTCTGTGAGAAAATGTTCTTGGAAAGGTTTCAGGTACTGATAATTGCACTGTATTTGCCACTTTTTTCTTCTGCTCCTCCAGGTCCCTGTTTGGATTCCCAGCTCCAAAGCAGCAGTCACTGGCTTCTGTAACTGAATAACCCCAAACCTCACTGAGGATCCCAAAAACCAGGTTGGATAAATAAATGCCCATTTAATAATAATAAATGGCCAGTGAGATGGGCATGAAACCAGCTCAAAAGTGATGATTTTAGTGGAATTTATTTTAAAAACCCAGATTATGGGGGTAGAAAAGCAGGCATTGTGCAAATCTAGAGCAATTAATTCCCCAAAGTAACATCTGAAATCAAACTGCTTGAAGGGACACATTCAGCCATAATTTTGCTAAAATGCTGCATTTCCAGCTTCATCCTTTTATTTCAAATAAAAGTGATTAAAGTTGGTGCTTATTCAAGCTTAAATATTTCAGTGTTTGAGTCATTTAAACTTTTTAAAAGTACTTAACTAGAAGTATTACTTTTAAAAACTGCCACACGAGAGTTTTCATGTCTCTAGATGAATAACCTGTAGAAAAGAATGCTGTATTTGTTCCATGCTGTTGATAAATATCATAAATACAATTAGGAAGGGAGATGGCCTTCTGCTTTAATGGAATAACATCATAGGATCACAACAGAAATAAAAAAAAAGCCAGAGGTTGTCTGCTCCATCGTCTATTCTGCAAACACAACGTTTTTCCTTTTATAAATCAACGGTTTGTCTTAATCTAATAGAGAAATGCCTATGGATAAATATGTTTATCACATCACATAAATATCACACAGTCTGCAATGTACTGCAGTATCTCTGAACTCCCAAATGCCAACGTGCAATAAATAGCAAACATTGTTACAGGAATTAATGTCTGTCACAGCCAGAAGGATTTTACACCAGATTTATATTTTTCAGAAAGTTGCTTTCATGCAATTGTGTAGAGAAGCTTCTTATTTTACATTGTTATAAGATGCTCTTAACTGGAGGAGTCACGTCTTCCCTCAGACATGATATTACCAGGGTTAAAATCCCACAGAAACCACAGGAAGCAGCTTTGTGAGGCTGCTGAAGCTACAGAGAGCAAAACTGCCAGATCAGGGTGCAAAAAGAAACGTGTCAGTCCCAGTGAGAGTCACAGCAGAACTTTCACAGCCCTCTGACTTCTCTGCTCGGGAGCCAGAGCCTTCATTGGCAAAATCTCTGACCTGCCCTGGGATTGGAGTGAAAACCTGCAGCAATTTGTGCTGCTACAGCCATGGGGTGTTGCTGTTTAGGACTTTGGCATCACCGAGCATCCCGTGCCACGTACAAAAACAACAGGAAAATCCATCCAGAATCTCTCCCAGCTTTTACTTCAGGTGTTTTTCAATACCCCAAAGTCTCTTCACCGCTGGTTTGTGATTCGAGATGCAACTCCAGCATAACCTCATTTTAGGATAATGTTGTAGTTATATTCAGAGTTCTTCCAGAGCATTTGGGTTTCCTCAGCACAGGCTGCAGAACATCCAGACCTCTTTCACTCACCTAAAGCACAGTCTGAATGACTGATGGTGATTTCAAATTAACTTCCACAGGTCTTTCATCTCTGAAAGAGCCCTTGGCCTCTTTTCTCTTTGCTCTCTTTGGACAGGGATGAAGTCAGAATCTGCTGTTTCTTCTTTAATTGGTTTTGAACTGGAACCATTTTAGGCTTTGACAAGAAAGGGGAAGGAAAAAATGTCCTTTCAAGTAGTAATTTTCTACTTCATAAGGATCAAATTCTTAAGATTTCTGCCTTAAAAGAGAGGAACACCACAGGAAAGAACTGAGGTAATGAACATTTCTGTCACTCACCTCACAAACTCATTTTTCTTCCACATTTTATTAGATGCTGCCTTGCACTCCTCCTTAAACACAAATGACAGAGTATATTAGATGCATAAATTATATGGATTATATTTCTGTCACCAGTAAATTAGCTGTTAAATTTAGTTTGCATGATGCTATTGACAGGTTTCTGATTTAAGAATGTTTTTTCCTTTTTAGCAATTTTTTTCCTCTCTTCTTCTTTTCTCTTTTGTCAAATTCTCCATCACAGTTTGGAAGAACCCAGCAAAAGTTTCTGATGGATGTCACAGAGTTACAAGGACGCAGAGGCTGTGGTTCTCTTAGAGACATGGGGAAATGAAGGCTTGTGAGAAAACAGTTAAATATTTAAGCCCAGAGAATTTGTGGACTCCCCATCCCTGGCAGTGCCCAAGGCCAGGCTGGAAGGGGCTTGGAGCAGCCTGGGACAGTGGGAGGTGTCCCTGCCCATGGCAGGGGTGGCACTGGATGGGCTTTAATGTCCCTTCCACCTCAAACCATTTTGTGATTCTATAAATTAAATAAATACGACATAAGCACGCTGCCCAATAAATGCAGCTCTCAGTGCAGTTCCCTGTTTCAGTGCACTTATTTTCTTACTTTTGGTGCAAAATTTTCCTAAGCCTAAAGAATGTCTCTGTCCCAAGTAGGAACCAGACACCTGATAGATTTAAAGACTTGAGGTTTAAGCTGTACTGTTGGCTCCTCAATTTGGTTTTGTTTCCAGACCTCTCAGGGAACAAACCCTCTGCTAAGAAATCATTTCTGCAGATCACGAGCAGCTAAAGTTAAAGCAGAGTTCATCCCAGCTCCAGAGTTCCAGAGTTCTGCCATGAAAGGTGCAAGTCTCACTTGCTTCAGCAACTTGGAAAAACAGATTCTTCAAAAATTTACAGATTCAGCTCACTCTGCACTCCTGTATTTTCATGCCAAATCTTCAAATCAGCTCCCCTTCAATTAAATTGTTGTTGTGGAATCCCCAGGAAGTTATTGACATAATCAAGCTCTGCTGATGTTATTATATTTGCAAACCAGTAGAGTTTCTATAAACACAAAATTATAACCAAAAGATCCATTTGAAGATGAATAGTTTTTCCTGGGGTTCTCTTTATCAAAAGTCCTAAATAGTCCATCCCAGGAATTAACAAACAGGTATTTCATGCAGCTCTTTTTTCACCCTCACAGAAATATTTATTCTTCCTGGACTTTTGATGAGCTATTGCATAGCCTGAGGGTAACTGTGATTTACAGATGCCATGAATAAATCGATGTTTTAATGTCTGGGTTGCACTCTGCTCCAACATACAATAACAATCTCAAGGCATTTTATGCTACCAGGAGTTTCTACTTCTGGAAATAGCCACATATTCTCAGAAATTTGACAGCACTGGTATTCCTGAGCCACAAGAGTTGTCAGCTGCTCGTTTGATTTCTGGGTGATGCTTGGAACTATTTATGTTGCTTCTGGTTTTCCTAAGAAGGGAAATTCTGTGTCATGGCACAGCAGCGCAGTGAAACAACCAAGGAATCCCCTTGGTAACACAACATAAAACTGGAACTTTCAGCATCATGATGAAGGAACTGGGCTCCAGGGCTCTTTGAGCAAGGAAAGGACAAAAATGCATCATGGAGTTCACAGGAACAAGCACTGGAGGGTGAGACGGAGCCTGGTTTGGAGCTTCTAAATGAACCTATAAAGAACGCTGCTCTAAAGGTTTGCTCAAGAACTATTCATTACCAAACATTTTAAAGTTGGAACCTTAAATGTGGTTTTAGCATGAAATAAGTGCAATACAATTTTAAAACAAAGCAACCCAAGTACTTTTGTTCTGTTAATGCTTTCACAGATACTCTATAGACATTTGGCAGGCTCAGCTGTTTAACAGTCATCTCTATGCTCTTTTTAGCTTTTATGTTCCTTTTTTGTCAGGAGGTTTGCTTGAACTCTGAACCACAATACAGACTCTTCTGTCCCTGCACAGAAAAACAGGGGCAAACCAGCAGCAACGAGTGCTGATCGAGTCTCTCCCCTCGTTTGGCTTCCTCATCCTTCACCATATTTTACTGGATAAATAGAAACCAGTCCCTGCAGGAACCACCCAGAGAACCACCGGGATTTAACCCCTGCAGTTCAACAACAACAATCACCTCACTAATGACACACAGCCCTTGCAGGGCTTGGATTGTTTCGGGAGTACCCAGGTTTTGTTTGGCAGGAGGTCACCAGCAGAATCCAACTGTATTTGGCAGAGAGACAACTCGAATTATCAAATCAGACTTATAGCCAGGCATTTCTTAAACCCCTCAAATTTCCACACCGACTCTAATCTTCTCACAGCAGCAATTTATAGGAAGGTTAAAAATAAAACACCCAGAATGATGAATTTTGAGGCAGGCTCAAGGTTTAGCATTCCCCTTTTATGCAAACATGAATACCAAGGCGAGCATGAGAAAAGAAGCTTCGAAGAGTTTGGCCCTAACAGCTGATTTGAAGCACCACAAATTAAAGAGGAAAGCCAAAAGAGAACAAAAAATGCCATTTCTTTTCTTGGGTGCCCACGTGATTTGCTGTGGACACGACAAGCTTAAAAGAAAGCGTTTCAATTTTGTTACAATTCATGAGAGATCCCCCCACATCCACACTTCCAGACCTCTTAAAAACGCTCATCTTTTAGGATTTAAAAAGTAAGTTTCAATCCTGGCTCTGCCAATAATCTTGTGAATGACCCTGAGCAAATCACTTTGCCTCTGTTCTTTCAGGCCAGCTCTAAAGGTGGATTAATTCTGACCCACTCGTGGTGCTGTAAAATAAGGATTGGCAGGCACGGCTCTGAAGCACCACAACATGAGAGATAAGCGGGACAGACACCAGGCTTTGCATCGACTTTGCAAAGATAAGCTTAGACACTACTCTCTGTGAAGTCTGAAGGGAAAATATCAATATTCTGTTTCAAAAAGATTTGCATTTTACATTCCAAATGAATCCTACCTGGAACTTACCCCAGTTGGATTAAAATTTAAGACAGTATGTACATCTTTGATTTGTGTCAATAGGAATGAAAAACTAATTACTTTTTTCTTTTTTTTTTTCCCCCTCCTTTCACGACATAAGGCTCTAGACTTCATTAGAAGTAAGAAAACATTGAAATGGCTCAATTTTGCAAAACTGGCCATGCAAAGTGAGCACCTGTAGCATGGCAGGACACCAAATGGTGCAGGAGGATGGCTCAAACACCCACTCATCTCAGTCATTTTTCTAGCCAGCAACCAATTAATTTCTGTTTTGAAACACAGTCACACACTTGTTTTGCAAAATATTCCTATTAAATGCAAAGCTATATTACCTAATGTTCCAAATAAGACTTTTAATTAAACTGTCAGCTTTCTGAAGGCAGAATTATCTAAAGCCTGTTCTTCCTACTGGTCTCATTACAGCTGGATTTTGTTTTCATTAGTTTCTTTCTTGTGGTGGCTTTATTCTCTGCTCTCATTACAGTGAAGATTCATAGATCAAAATGACACTTTTGCAGGAAACCCCCAATTCAGCCAAGGCCCTTGTTGCTCATAAAAGATACAAACCTGCTTATGAGAGCCTGATTTCCTCTGCATAAATGAACACGGGAGAATCACAGTGACCTGCAGCAGTGAAACCATTGAACATCAGTCTCTGCATGGGCAGAGAAAAACTGTTCCAAAGGATTACAGAGCTGATCCTTCAGGAACTTATCCCAGGGGAATAATGCCCATTCCCACACAGGAGTCTGCAGGAACTTTCGTGACTTTAAGGTGATCATCCTCTCACTTAGCTGTTGTTTGCTTCTAATTAAGAAAGCTGCAATAAATAGCTGAAAACCAAGCCCAAAATCCCTACACACGTGGATTATGAACCAAAGAGTTTGATCACATGTCAGCACACAGGACTGCCAGAGATTCCGGTTCTGGTGATCAAGGAACTGTCCTTTCATTAAAGAATCCTCTCGCAGCCACACCTCATTCTCACTGTTTGGCTCTATTTTGATGCCTGTTCTCAAAACTCGGGTTTATCCATGGCAGGGCACTCTGAATACACTCAGGGTACAGCTGTGACAGTTTACTGAACAACATCTGTAAGGTGAGGAGCTTCAATCCTCAGGCTTCAGAACAACTGCATCAAAAGGTCTAAAAACCACCACAGTGACTGAGCAAGATCTCCTCAGTCCCTAAATGAACACAGCTTTTATTCAAAAGTCCTTTGACCTGATCTTTTCTGTACAAGCCCTTGGGAATAACTGAACACAGCACTGAAATCTTGTGCGGCTTTGGATTCTACCTGAAAGTGTTTTAAAATCTCAAGCAACGGTGTCTCAAGGGAACAGGGCAGAGCCAGCACCAGAATTGCTCTTCTGGCTGCCCCTGAGTTGAGTTTACTGACAAATTTACTGACCTCAGCATCACTCCCTCCTTCCCTTCCTCTCTCCCTCTGTCCCTTCCTGCCAGGTGTTACTTTCTTCTCACACCTGCTCAAAGAAGTCTTTGAGTGATTGCCCTCTATAATAGTAAAACTGATTTTTCTTCTCTTGAAATAAAAATTATTTTCTATTTCAACCACCTGTTGTTCACTTTTAACAACACAAAGAATGTGCAAAGTGCAATAGAGTTTTAAAATTATGGTATTAACAAATACAAAGTTACAGAAGAACCAATAATTATACATTAAGGTGCAAAGTTTAAAGTTTTAGGGGCTGAGAGATACACCAGCTCTGTATTTAGATATCCTTTGGACTGCAAATTCCAACATGTTTGCAGTGATGTGACTCAGCCACACTTTTCATGTGGACACACCTCAGGGACAGCAATAACTGGAGCAATTAATCCCTGAAAGGAGAAAAGTCAGAGGGATATTTAGTGTGGAATGCGTAATTTTCCAGATGAGGTAATTAGTTTTTTTTCCCCTGCTCTGTATTTGTATTTTGTAGAACATAACAAACAAGAGGCCATCTGAAGTTCAGAAAGGCTACAAATGTATAAAGAGCAACATTGGGGACCTCATTATTGCAGAGTCTTGGAGGAAGGTGGTGACTTCAAAACAGATCAAATGAGAGGAAGATAAAACATTATTGACTTGCTTCTTCAGGAAGCCAACTGAACCCTGCTCCAGCAAATTGACTGTGGACACAAGAACGTGTCCTGTGCTGATTCCCGGCCCCAGCCTGACGTGGGAACAGGCCTCAGACAATGAGGGAAAGGCTGAGCTGGGATTTAGGGGTGCCCTGATTTCAGCTGCCCACAGTTCGATTGTACTTCCAATAACTGGCATTTCCAAAGCTCTGCTCTCACCTGGGGTCAACGGCAGCAAAACTGGGGAAGTCACTGGGAATCTCTGTGTGCCATCAGTGCTTGTGGCCTCTTGCAAGCTGCTTAAACCAAGCTCTCTGTTTACAAAAGAGCCATTAATTTCCCATTTAAAGCTTATCTGTGCTAAGCTGCTGAAGACGATGACTCTTGGTAATGATCATTAATGTCTGGAAAGGTTTTGGCCTGAGTTTAGTGCATTTTGAGATAAACATTTCAGGAAGAGGGCTATCATTTAACTTTATGGCAAGCACGCGTGCAATAATCCCTAAGCAATGGCCTAGGAGAGCTCAAAAGTATGAAAAATGTATTTTTGACATCCTATGTGCATAACTGCTTTTATGGTGGCCCTTGAGTGCAGGCATTGTAAACCACTGAACACCTCACAAATAATTTATAGCCAATAACAGGCTGTGTTGACCTGAACTGCAGCACAAGCTTACACGGTGTCCAAGCTTGCTTGCCAAAGCACTGAAAGGGTGCTAAAAGTGGTCAAAAAAACCCAAAAAACCCATAATACAGCTGGTTTCACAAGCATCATAGGAGGGACCCTATATTTTTCAGTTATATGAGCTTGCTTTGAAGCAAAACCCATATTTTTTCTCTATTTTTTTCAGCTGTGTCCTTGGGCTTGAGCAAAAACAGTCTGTGTGTCAGTGAGTTACGACAATGCCCTCATTTTTTTACGTTAATGTAGTTAATGGTGCCTGGCAGTGTAAAAAAGAATAAAAAATGGTGCACATTTACGAATTGTTCTCTCCTGTACAACATCCAGACCATCTTCACACATTTCAGCCAGGGCCACTTCAGAGCTCAAGCACGGCTCTCCTTGAGGCCACTTTCCATAGAAACCACCCTGAGTGCCAAGGAAAATCACCCAGCAGAGTCCGTGAGTGAAAAAACCCCCTCCTGTTGTTGTTACCATGCCCTGATATATGGCTGGGATGAACACCAACACTAATAAAATATTTAACAGCCTAGATTTCACTTGGCTGGCTATAGGGTGCAATGAAGCTTTTGACTTGATTAAATATCCCACTTCCAGTGTGAGATGCAGGTTTAGCAGTTTTTAATTCTTCCCCAGAGCACCATGCCAGGTTTTCACGTAATTAAGTGGGTACATCCAGACTGTTTACAACTGGGATCCCTGATGGGACTATTGTCTGAAAACTTTATGTTCTTCTCAAAACTACATACAGGCTGTCAAGTTCCTTAATAAATTCCCTTGTAGTGGCTGTTCTAGAAAGAGTTTTAAGCAATTTATGATTGAGGAAGCCAAACAGGGACTCCTCGCCCCCTCTTTTTAATTTTTGTTTCTATTTTCTTATTTTATTCTCTGCCATGGGTTAATGGGTCTTAATTTCAGGAGTAATTGAGAAAAAGCCGAAACAGAGATAGCTTAATTTGAGGCATAGAAATGAGCCCATTTTCAATATATTAATCCATGGAATAATTAAAAAGCAAAGGCGAAAACTTTAGTTCATGACTGACAGAGCTACAGCAAGAAAATTAAGTTTGATACATTAAAAAGCCACTAAATCCGAACCACTGCCACCAAAATACCTGTGACTGTGAGGAAATAATCTAATAGCATATGAAACCATTCTCACTCTGGTTTTTTTTTCCCTTGCAAACTTAATAAGATGGAACAGTTCCTTTATTTACAGGTCTCCATGCTTTAGCAGTCTGCTATGCCCCTGTCACATCTCGTTAGGATGCAAGCAAAAAAATCAAATAGGAAAGGGGTTTCAAATAAATATTTCATTAAGGAGAGCACAACGGTAGTCAAGGGAGGAAGTCTGTACACAGAGCAAGTCCTGCACTTAGAAAAAAAAGGAAGTTACTGCCCACGTTGTCTCTGTTCAGTGACACAGCTGACCCAGCCAGGTGACAATAAGTGAATTTGTCTGCTCCCACACACCTCATCCTCGGCATCCATGAGGAAACACAGCAACCATGGAATAAATTGCACTTCAATTGCAGGTGATGAATTCCCAGCCGAAGAGAGGGAAGCAGAGCAGAATGTAACAAACACTTCCAAGGAGCAGTAACAAAACATCCACGAGAGAATCACAGCACTGAGCCTTCTTCTTTCCTTGGTGTCACACCAATAATTACACACTCGGAATGCCATTTCCAGAGAGCCTCAGCAATTCCAGAGACACACACTGCTTCCCAACAAGGGTCTTCAACTTCCATGTGCTGATCCCAGCCAGAATATCACACAGGTACCAGAATCAGCTGCTCTTTCTACAACCCATCTCTAGTGTAGACATTGGCTTATTGAGTGTTTTGAAGATAAAAAGTACAATTCTATTAATTTTAAAAAGATAATATAATTCATTGTTATTCTGCTACTTAATCTTTTAAGTGTTTTCTTGTCCTGAATGAACATTATACAATGTATTACACTTCATATTTTCTTCAAACTTCCATACTAATCTTTGTTAATCCATCCAAACTTAAACTGCTGATAAAAGCTTCTACTTTGAAGGAAACATCAAATAGTACAGCAATTAGTATGTAAAACAAGATTATTTCAGTGGATCAGTCTCCAGTTCCTATCCCATAAATCACTCCTAACCAGAGCATGTGGGCACATTGATCCACACACATCAAAGGTGATGTAAATATTCCATAGGCAGGAAGATCTCTGGGTTATCCATGGAAATACCTGAGCCCTGGGAACACACCCTGTTACCATGGCCTCAGCAGGGACATGTGCAGCATCACCCTCTGCAAAGCTGGAAAGTTAAAATCCTGCACTGTGACTGCAGAGAAACCCCAAAAATCCATCAGCCCCAATCTCTGATGCCTGGAAAAGGAAGGGCAGGACCACTGCACATCCTCAGGGCCACTGCACATCCTCAGGCCCACCCTCAGTTACAAGGGCAGGGACACAGACACACACCGAGACTCACAAAATCAGTGCCTTCCCAAAAATCTTTTCCATTTCTGATTTTGTGTGCTGTAAATTGAGGTTGTGTCCTCACTTATTTTACTCCATCCTTCAGAGATTTCACCAGCCACCAGTACAATATTTGCAAAAAGCCATCTACAGCATCAGAAAAGTGTCCTGAAGATGTTTTTCCCTCTGATATAACTGTATTTGCTATCACATTAAATGAAATACACATCTGCACAGTAGAGATTTGTGTGTTCCAATCTGTGTGTAATTTTTTGGGGTCAATAATCAATAAAAGCTTAAATGAAAACAATGAACTGTACTCCAGCAGTATTTAGATCTCTAAGCAATGGCAGAGCAGCACTTTCATAGCCGTTAATTTAAAATTCAGAAAATATTCCTCCTTAATTTAAAATTCATAAAATATTCCTTCTTTCCCCACATCCCAGTGCTGCTGGATGCCAGGCTGCTCCTCAGCTCTGCTCCCTGTGAAGCACAGAGTGCAGGGCTCAAGGGGAAAAGTGTTCTGGAAACTGGGGACAAGCCCCAGGCATCTGCAGCTCTGAGCTGCTGCAGGAGCTCCTGAGATGGGGACAAACTGGCTCCAGGCTGACAGCAAATTCTTCACAACTCTTGGAGGCTGGCACACCCCTGCACCTCTAATCTCCAAGATGCATTTTGTTAGTACATAAACTAGGATGAGATCCGTTGTTGGCAGAGAGAACAAATCTACTAATTAAGGACGATGTAAAGGTTTGGTAATAATTACCTCAGCACCCACTGGGCCCTGCTGATGGCTCCACACCTCCAGTGCTGCTTAAGTTCAGCAGTTTTTCCAGGCTTCCTCCTCTGGAGCCGAGGGAAAGCTCTGTCACTGTCCAGGAGCTCTGGCTGTGTCCTGTTCACGATAAGCATGGATTTGATAAGAATTTCCTGCCCTGCCCTGAAGGTGTAAGGGAATCAAGGCTGGCTAGTTTGCTTGGATAATACTGACTGCAGACAGCAGGACCTTCCTACAGTCACTGGAGAGAGAGGAACACCTTTAGTGACCTTCTGGAAGAACCTCTGTCCTACCACTGACTGCAGAAATAAACCCAGAGAGATCAGCTGAATGTATTTCCCATTCACCAGGAATAGCTCCTCCACAAACATCATTTTAAAAGGTTAGATTAACTGGCTGACAGAGCATTGATTTAGGGATTTTTTTAATGCCACATTTGTAGAAATGTTAAGAAACAAAACAAGCGGGATGTAGCAAATGCACAGAAACAACAGAAATGACCAAAATAAGCATCACCTTTTCCTCACTGTGATTCACTCCTGCAGAACTGTGGGAATAACGTGGAGACACCTTAGTGGTAATTGAGCTTTTAGAGGCCTTTAGAGTTGGTGACAGATTAATAGGTTGGTATCATAAATCCTGACATCCTTGCAATTTCTGTATTCCTGGATTTACACACAAACTGAACACTATAAACACTTCAGTGCCTCAGCTGCAGCCTTACACATCTGTTAAGATCACTGGTAACTTTATGAAATAACACCATGTCACAAAGCAAGTCAGTGTTCAGCAATTAAACTGAGTACAGGCCCCACAATGATTCCAACAGATAATTTTCTGAAGTAATTGCCTCAAGGAAACTCAGGCAACACTAAAAATCAGGTCTGTTGAAGACAACACTGTAAAAGCAGTACTTTCATTGCCAGTAGTATAAACACAAGAGATTTTAAGGGAGTTTGTTTCCTGATTATTAAGTTCCATGCTGTGTAAAGCAATTATTACAGCTCTCAATTTCCCAATCTTTGTGTTTATTAAAACTAATGAACGCTTTTAGCATACAAGAGACTAAATAAATTTGCATAGGACTGTAACAGTCAGCCTATATTCACCCCCTTAGGCTTAAATACTAACTGTAAAAGAAACATTTACCCAGTAAATAAGCAAGCTGAAACCTGAACTCCTCCTCCTTTAACTCACACAATGCCTGGAGCTGAACTGGAGTGGGCTGCAAAAATCCTCTGATCAGAGACATGGTTATCCAGGGCAGTGCCAAGGTCACTCATGGACAATCCAACACTTCCCACATGATCCAGTTACAAGAAATCAGGCCTTGACTTCAATAAAACCCCGGGACTGTCAGTGCTCCAGGTCAGTTATTTCCCTAAGCAGAGCCCAGCTCAGACTCCTCGCTCTGTAATGAGCTATTCATCCACTCCTTTATGATGGAGAAGGTCAAAAAGAGAGCAGTGAAAAGTGGAAAGTTCCCGAGGGGTTCTGTGCTGTTCACAGCCTGAGGCACAGCCCAGGGGAGTTCAGCCCCACAACAGATGAAAAGGGATGTCCTTCCCAAAGAATCACAAATGTTTTCTTGAATTTCTCATCAACTTCAGTGAGATTCCCTCCATATTTGGATCCTGCATCTTCCTCTTCCTGGTGTCCTCTGTTCCTCTTCCTCCTCACTCTCTGTTCCACGGTGTTTAAAAATCAAATTTTTACTGCAAGCTGGAGAACAGGGCGATTCTTACACCCAGCCTTCTTCTTCCTGTTTCTGCAGGCTGGAAGGGAATTTAATTTAGAACTTAGAAATTGCTTTGATGCCCAAATTCACACAGGTGTAAAAATCTGCCTCAGCAATGAAGGAGAAAAATTACAAACATCAGTTTAGAAATAACTGTTATAAAGAAGAATTTGCTATTACACTGTATGATTTGTGCTATAAGCATAAAACTTTCATGCAGGAGAGAGTGGCTTAATATTCTGCCCTGTAAGATTCTGTCCATCTTCTATTAGAGCCAGACATAATTAAAAGTATCTGCTTAAATCTTTACCCTCATTTTCATCTAATGTGCCATCTAAACCTGAACAAGAATTAATATCAGGAAGCTGAATGAGCTGGTAAATGCTAATAGAAGATTTATCTAGAAACTGAATCACCAATGAAGACTTTTCCAAGTGAGGAAAATACAAAATAAGGAAAAAACGAAAGGGGTATTTGTAAAGAGGTGGTGGGGAAACAACTCTGGCCAACATTTACCTTTTCTTTTTCATACTAAAAGAGAAATTAGGGGGTTTTTGCCCTTTTTCATGATACCAACATAAATGGGGGGGTGGGGTGGGGGAAGAGTGGCTTGAAGCCTCTGTGGGAGCAATCTCTGTGATAATTAAAGGATTCTGTGGTAACAAGGGTGAAGTACATTGACATATAAATTCATGTAATATATTCCACTTTCATTTACTATCAACCCAGAAAGAGAAAAATTGAGTATTAGACAATAAAGCAAATAAATTCAATGTTCATATGAATATTGGCATCCTGCAACATTGTATTTAGGGCCCATGGCTAAAAATAAAAAAATATTACAATAATTTTGACTATGCATTGAGATAGTAAGCACATTTCTTAAAATCTCCAAGGCCTTTGGTTTTCCTTTTATTAAAAAAAAAAAAGATAAAATAGTTGATAAAACATTAGAAATAGTCTAGTGTCAGCTGAGAGCACAGAGCTGATTCTGTAGGGTCTGAGTACAAGCCTCCTGTGCTTAAAGCCAGAGACTTCTATAAAACAATGTTGTATTTATCTAAATTTAAGATTAAAGCTAAACACTGGCTGCAGCTCTGACAGTGGAACGTTGCTATCTCATTTTAAACCCCCAGCTTTGGGGGCTGGACCAAAACAACCCTCAGAACTGCCTGTTTGGAGGGGCTGAATAATGAAGAGCAGTGCAAAAAGCTGAAAAGATCCTGCATTTTCCTAAGTAACTGCAGCAAGTTTGCTTTTTCCAGTACCTTGTGAGATTTATGAACTCTTCAAAATGGGATGCTCACTCATTTGAAGTAATTTTACAAACTCTGTTCCAAGCTACTACAAAATGTGTTCAGAGCTTGCAGCACAGCTTCCCACTCTGCTCTCCCACTGCAAGCACTGCTCACTCACCAACCCTGAAAGGAAAACAGGGGAAGAGACCTTTTATTTCCTCTTATCAGCCTGGAAAGGGCTGTTTTTCAGTTGATCACATAGATATTTTTAAGATTTCCTAATAGATATTTTTTAAAAAAATCTTTAGTTTGAGAGCTTAAAAAAAAAAAGAAATTTGTGTATAAAACCCATTATTACAGGAATAAGCCATCTTTAGGATAGGTGAGGAGTGATGTTTCCTGAAAAATCTCCCTTGGATGAATACTTTGCAGGCACAAACACAGATTTATTGGAAATCATTGGCTCCATCTTGTTTCCTTTGAAGTGAACTGAAGCTCTGCTATTCTCTTGAATAATAGCACAGTCAGTTTCTCAGCTCAGACTCTTGTCCTACATACATTTATGTGGCACTCTGCATGTAAGAGCAAATACAGAAAAGAAACAAAACAAACCCCAAGCCACAGGACTACCTTCATTTCCCTCATAAATCAGTTTGTCTTTGCTATAGTGGAGCTATTGAGCAGAAAAGCCAGGGCATGTATTTTATTTTTACCTAACATTTGAACAGATTAAAGAGAAAAAAAATAAAAGAGGCTCAGATTGACTGGGATCAGATTGACTTTCCATCTTTTATTAGCTTCTCTTTTTGCTCAGAGACAAAATTTACAATTACTGCAGTGCAATTAGGCTCTTTCCATCTCCAGTTTTCTAATAATAACAGTCAGTTTTCAATAATAAACGTTTTCAAGAATAAACACCCATAGTGGCAAAGGCAGATCCAGGGCAGAGGGGCTGGAATGTGGGATGAGGGACCCCTGCAGCCCTGTGCAGGGATGGCTGTGGCTGAGCTGGAGAGCCCCAGTCCCACAGCACAGCTCAGAAGGGACCCAAACCCCCAGGCTGAGCTGAAATGGGGCTCCTGCACCCACGGAGAAGGTCCCGGGTGAGGCTGGGCAGGGCCACTGACCTCTCGTGGTGCCCTCAGGTCCCGCCAGACAGAGATGTGTTTTCATTTGCCAAGCAGCAGCTGAAGCAGATAACAAGTTGTCCCTGGGGGGTGAAAAAAAGAAGAAGGAGAAGGGTTCGAAACAAATGTCTTACTTGACAAAGCCTTTCAAGCTGCACCACAGAGGTTTCTGGGGATGAACATTGCTGGCAGCTGGTTTTTATGGCTATGGGTCAGGCAAGAGAGCTCTGTTCTTGCAGGAATCCTCCCCAAGGCCAATCTGGGAGTGCTGTCAAAATGGAAAGAACAGAAGCATTTCTATATAGGATTTTTAAAAGGAATTGATCCTGAGAAATGCTGACCATTTTCTGGCAGGTTGGAGCCTTCATCTTCCATCTCCACTCTTCCCCATCTCTATCTTGGGCTTCTTGCAATTTCTGAGAATGTCTGAATCAGAAAGTGAGCTGGTCCATAAGGTTTTCAATGAATAAAAAGACTAACTAGACTCATTTTAGCACAATTTTAGGGCTTATGGCAACCAAATCAGCATCAGATTGTAAACTAGTTTATTACAGAATAATGCATCAAACAAACGCAGTAGATTTAAAATCATTAGTTAACATAAAGAAGGAAAAGTTCATTTTCTAACTGCCCTTTATTTAAAAAAAAAATAAAATCTGTTGTCCACCTCTCGTTATGAAGCATGGCTAAAAGATGGGGTTTTTTGGTTTTCAAATGGAAAAAGTTGTACTTGTCTAATGGATCCCTATTTAAAACTGCAGAATTACTATAAAGAGTGCATACAGAAATATCATCTTGATTTTTGGTGAAAGTTCTTGCCTACTCATCAGCCTCCAAAGACATGATCCTGGGAATCTGACATAGACAGAAGCTGTCCTTGGCAGCCCCTTTTCCTGGAGAGGTGAAGCCGAAGGACTGACTAGCCAGCTTTGAAGGGTTTTTATTTAGCTGAAAATGAAGTTCTAAAGGTGGGAAGGGATTTTCTGAAGCTTAATTTATTGCCAGTGTGAAACAAATGGTTTTTAGAAAGACTTTTTCATATATTTTAATGCTTCCGAGTCATGTTTTTCCTCTTTTAAGGGTATATTAGTTCATCTTATGACCCTAAGTTACCTCAGTTAGTGCTCACGTGGTTTTTTTTTTCTTTTGTCCCCCTCCTTGGGAACATATTGCTCCTAACATATTGTTCTAAAATTTGTAATTAGGCAGTGCTCTTTTTGACTCTTCACTGACAAAGAGGGCTTGATTCTCTCCTCAATTCTTATTTCAAACACTGCGAATCACAATTCCCTGTGCTTTTAAGGACAATTGCTGCCCAATTCTAATCTCACTGACATCAACACGACTGATGTGTTTTGCTGGTTTAAAGTCCAAAGGAGGCAAATCCTTAATGCCCAAAGGAGTCTTACCTTTGTAAGCCTGAGCAGGGAGCAGGATGGAGATGTGCAACTTCATCCACGAAAGATCCTGACATACCTGAGAGGACTTGGGGCTCATGATGAGTTTTTTGCTACAGGGCCCAAAGGACACAGGCTGCACTCAGGTCTGTGACCTCAAAATTGCACAACTAAATTCGTGTGGTTTCCTGCAGTTATTTCAGAGTAAAAACTGCAGCAGGGCTGGCCTGGGCTCCCTGGGCTGTGATCCCTGTCCCTGAAAGCTCTCCAGGAGCCACAGCCTCTTCAGGATGTGGGGATGCTGCTCAGGAAATCGGAATCACTCCCTGGTGAGCACCAAGCCAACAGTGACACACTCGAGACACACCTGGATTATTTATTTCAGAGCTGTGCAAGCCTGGGTGCTCAGCGGCGCTCCACAAACCCAGCACACCCCACCAGGAAATATGGGAGCCACAGGGGAGAAAGATAAGGGGACAGTGTAAGGGTGTAAACTGAGACAGGGGAGATTCAAATTAGGGTTTTTTTTTTAAATAATATTCATTCTTTGGGTGGTCAGGCATTGGGTAGGCTGCCCAGGGAGGTGGTGATGGAGTCACCATCCCTGGAAATGCTTAGGAGGTGTCTAGATCTGGCATTTGTTGCTGTGGTTTGGGGGTTACAGTGGAAGCGCTGGGTGAACACTTGGACTGGATGATCACAAAGGTCTCTTCCGAACTTGATAATTCACGGAATCACAAAACCAATTAGGATGGAAAAGACCTCCGAGATCATCAAGTTCAACTTGTGACTGAACACCAGCTTCTCGACCAGACCATGGCACCGAGTGCCACTTCTAGGGACGGTGACTCCACCGCCCCCCTGGGCAGCCCAATGTCCAACCACGCTTTCTGTGAGGAAATTCCTCCTGACGTCCAAGCTGGCGCTGCCTGGCGCTGTGTCCGATATGACTTTATGGTTCTAAAGTGCAGCACGGTGAATTCTGAGGGCAGGGCGGTGCTGGGGGGGCTCCGGGCCATGAGGAGGAGCAGCCGGTGACCTCTGCGCGCCACACTCAACATGGCGGCCGACAAACACACCCCCCCCCCCCCCCGCACCNGAGGCGGCTGTGGCCGCACCCGGGCCCGCGCCCGCTGCTCTGGGCCCCGCGGGGTCCCCGTCGCCTCTCGTCGGGCGCTGCCCCGGCCATGGAGGAGCTGCTGCGCCGCTCGGTGCCGCCGCTGCCGCCCTACGAGACCAAGGAGAAGGCGCTGCCGCCCGCCGAGCTGCGCGGCGCGGAGTTCGTGCGGTTCTACCGCGCGCTGCAGCCCGGGCCGCCCCGCGCCGAGCTCCTCACCCGCCTGGCCCGCGACTTCGGCGTGGAGCACGGGCGGGTGGCCGAGGCCGCCGCCAAGGTGCTGCAGGCCCGCGAGCAGCGCAGGGAGCCCGGGGCGCTGCTGCAGGCCGAGGACCGGCTCCGCTACTACCTGAACCCGCAGTACCGCGGGCTCTTCCAGCAGCTGGGCCGCCTCGAGGGCGGGCTGCGCTTCCTCGTGGAGCTCAGGGCCGACCTGATGGAGGGGCTGGCGAGCAAGGCGGTGGATGGGCCCCAAGCCAAGGTGAGGGCTGGCCTGGGGGGCTCTAAGGGAATATGGGGGGAGGTGTTTTGGGGTTTCCTGCTCGTGGTCCTGCTCCTGGAGACACGTTGGGCTGGGAAGTGTCCCCTGAACCCGATTCACTGTTGGGGTCTCTATGGGTGCCTCAGTTCAGTGCCTCAGAAGGACATTGAAGTGCTGGAGTGGGTCCAGAGAAGGTGAAGGGTCCGGAGGCCAAGCCCGATGAAGAGTGGCTGAGGGAGCTGGGGAAGGGGCTCAGCCTGGGGGAAAGGAGGCTCAGGGAGGATATTCTTGCTCTCTATAACTCGCTCACAGGAGGGGCAGTGAGCGGGGCTCGGGCTCTGCTCCCAGGGAACAGGGACAGGAGGAGAGGGAACGGCCTCAGGCTGGGCCAGGGGAGGCTCAGCTTGGACACACCAGTAAGAATTTTTCACATAAAGGATGATTAAACATTGGAACAGACCCAGGGAGGTGTGAAGTCCCCATCCTTGGAGGTATTCAAGAAACGACTGCTTATAGCACTTAGTGACATGGTCTGGGTGACAAGGTGCTGATGGGTCAAAAATTGGACTTGATAGTCTCAGATATCTTTTCCAGCATAAATGATTCCAAGATTCTCTAGAGACACGAGTGAACCCTTTCCCCCAGGCCCTGGCACCAGTGAGAGCTGCCTGTGCTGACACCCAGGAAGGAAGTGGCCCCTCTGTGAAGCAATGGGATTTCAAGAGTGGCAGGGGGAAGTGCTGGCACATAAACATTGTTTTAAAAGTCACTTTACAGCAGTGCTGGGCTTGGTTATTTTTCATGATGTTATTCCAATTTTTGTCCTCTCTTATGTTCTTTTCATGTCTTCTGTTCCTTCTTTTCACCACAGGACACTGATTGTCCACTGTGCTTATAAACAGTTGAATTTCTGATGAGCTCTTGCAATGCACAGAGTGAAATTTGCTGAAAATCTTTCATGGGTGCAGTTCTTCCTCTTGCTGTTCAGAACCCTCTCACCTGCAACACTTTACTTTTTCTGTGCCACAATTTCCTCTTGACATTTGTTATATTTTACTTGCTTACTTATATTTCAGCCCTTGAAATATGACTGGTGAAAAATTCACAACATTATGATTTCAGGTAGCAAATCATCCAACGATTGCTTTTAAAATATTCTTCCATTTCTCCATATGATTTAGAAAAAGTCAGTGAAAAGTTCAAGTTGCTGGCAAAAGATAATGAAAAAGAGAGCATTTTTGTCAAATTGATTTATATATAAACCTGCTGCCATAATTAAGCAGTACTTGGAGTGTATTTTAATCTTGGTCTTGTGTTGGCCTACTGGAAAAAAGGAAGCACCATCATTGTTAAAAGTTTTTCTATAAAAAAAGTGTTTGGTATTTGCCTATCAAAAGTCCTGTGTAGCCATTTCATTAGTGCAGAGTTGATTTCAATTCTAACATAAAGACAAACGTGCAACAAGAGTTTTATAACCTCTGTATATTCGTGTCTGCACTGACAGGGAAATGTGGGAATAAAATTAAATGGATCTCCTTGATGCTGGTGGAGAATTACAGAATGCATTCTGTGGCCTCCTGGGATTCTGGTTTTGCTCAAACTGTCTAAAATATTTCTTAGACAGTCCTTAGTTTTAACTTTGTAATTTGAAAGACCTATTAAAACAAGGATTGCCCATTGCTGTGTTGTAAATATGAAATATTTTTCTATTTCCTCAGCACTATCAGCATAAAAGCAGCTTGGACTGCACAGATATTGGGTGATGAAGGATTTCTATTTTGTGTTTGTTCAACAGATTGCAGTAAAATATCATATTTAAGTGATTAAGTCACTTGAAAGTGCTTGAGCACACTTTACTCATTGTCCAAATGAGCAGGAATGGGGTGGGGGGAAGAAATAATGATTTTCATTTTAAGGATAAGATGTCCAATAATATGAACCATGAGAGCCAGGAGAGTTTTCAGCACTGCCATTATCACTGCAGTAATTACTATTAGCAATAAAAAAGCAGAAACCAGTCCCCTTTAATTTGTGTCACTACTGAATGCTGTTTTGCTGGTGGAGTTATTTTTCCAATGTCTCACCATCTCTATGTAGATTCTGAAGGTAATTTGTGGGGGGAAAAGAAAAACCCAACAGACAAAACCCCACCCAAAATGAACCCAATGAACCCCCGCCCCC
>WEKY01037145.1:64351-101760 GCA_013390045.1 Picathartes gymnocephalus
GCACCTTCAAAAACTTGGCAATATCAGAGTAGATCTATAAGTCCCAAATGAAGTAAATCAGGTTGAAAACTTCAAACATTCCAAGAACATGGGAAAACTCAACTCTTGTGGGGGATATTTTATTGAGCAGTTCGAGAGGGAAAGCAAAATAGTTCCCTCATCAGAGAGGCAGTTCTTCTTAATAAAAAGTAATTAATTGCAGGTTTTCATAAGAGTTTTCCCATTTGCTGCCCAACAAATAGGTGCTTGATGTGAAGATTAAAAAGGCTGTTATTTGCTGTCTCGTAGCAAGAACACAGAACGAGAAAAAAAATAATCACAATTTATTAGACTTGGCTAATAGAAATTGAAGTATAGCTGGTAACTTGAAATACTAATCTGAGTATGTCTTGTTGCTCAAATTTAAAACTGGAATGCTCAATAATGAATGTGCTTTCTTTTCTTTTTAATGAAGTGTTGCAGATGTAATTTTTATGACTAAAAAGGGCTCTGAAATGAAAATAAGAATTTAGTTAGCACTAAATTTACAAAATAAGAGAACCTGCCACTAAATCTACAAAATAAGAGATTCAAACTTGAGCCTTTCTTTGTTGGAGTGAAGCTTTTTGGAAATATCTTCTACATTGAGATATTAAACACAAGTCAGAATCCTGTTTAAATTACTTGAATTAAACAAAGTTTTGGCGAGTGAAAACTTTTATGTCTTTCTGCACTAAAAGGTTTTGCCAGCACAGAATCATGGAATCCCAGACTGGTTTGGGTTGGAAAGGACCTTTAAAGATAATCAGTTCCACCCTCTGCCAGGGACACCTTCCACTGTCCCAGGGTGCTCCAAGCCCTGTCCCACCTGACCTTGGACACTTCCAGGGATGGGGAGTCCACAGCCTCTCAGGGGAGGCTGTGCCAGGGCCTCCCCACCATCCCAGGGAACAATTTCTTTCAGTCTGGAGCCATTTCCCCATGTCCTGCTGCTCCAGGCCCAGCTGGGCTTGGACTCAATGCTGGTGACAGGTCCCTTCCACCTGGAGCCATTCAAATTCCTGCACAGTGCCCTGTTGTTTTATAAAACCTCATTATTTATAACTGACAGGTTCTTTGAGTTGTAATCCACCATAAATAATATTTCTTTCACCCCAAACCATTACTGAAAGCACATTTGCTCCTCTTTCCTCTTTGGTAGCAAGCGCATTGCTTTTCTCCAGCTGCACCGTGGAGCTGCAGTAGGTCTGTAATGAGAACAGCCCTTGGTTCCATTGGCATCCCTTGCTAAACCTTCAGAGGAGCAAAACTCCAGTGCTTCCCACTGTTCCATTTTCCATGCAGGATAGCTGGCTCCTTCCCGTGCCAGTCCGTGCTGTCTGAGCCTTGTTCCTGCAGGAGGTGCAGAGCAGAATGTCAGAATGCTGCCAGCAGGGCTGCAGCCATGCAGTTGTCCCTCTGCTGCACTGCAGCTGAAATGCTCTTCAGAAAGCACAAGGGTGACAGCAGAGCCATCAGAATCTGTTACTGTGCCCCCACATCTGATAACTCCAGCTCTTTTTTTCTGATTTACAATGTGCCCCTATGAAAGAAAACAAACCAAACAATCCTGGAATGCCTGGAGACTTTCACTACACCAAGGGATATTTGACCAAAGTGATTTATGGTTATTAGCTGAAAACTTCAGAGCTGTGCAGAAAGGATTCACAAGGGAGGTACCTTAAAATCAGAATAAACAAACCAATCAGAATGTATTTGTTTAGGAAAAAGGTATTGAAAAAAGAAATAATGGAGGACAGAATTGTTCTATGTAGACAAATGGCTGTTTCTTCTGGGTTTGAAATTTTTTTTTTTTTCTGGTGTGTTAAGGAATAAACCCATAGTTTTATTCAATCTTGGAATACTTGTAGCAGTTGCTTTGGCCAGCAGAAACCTTTTTTGGTGTGTGTCTTTTGTCAAGTGCCTCTGCAACTTTCATCTTGGTTAAGTTATAATAGGAAATATTTTTGCTTTTTATGACAGTCCTGAGACTACATCTGAACTTAGGCAAAATGTTTTAAGTTTTCTGATTAGATTTATATATTTCTTCCAGTTGTTTTTCTTTAATGTAGCAAGCTAAAGTATGTTGGAGCTTAATTTTTATCTCTTAGGTGCAGCAGTAGCTATTTAATAAAGGCCTGAATAGAAGATGAAGAGTTTTTGTTTTGAAGTAAAAAGTTATTAAGTTAGTTTCAGGTAAGCCCACGTTTCTGATCTGGCTATTGGTAAGTTGGTGCTGGTATCACACTGTGTCTTGTGTACAAGGCAAATGAAAGAAAGGAAAACAGCCTCTGGAATCTTTTAGGGATACTCATGCTGTGCTGAATTCAAGAATACTTGTTAAACTCAAATAAATTTAGACAGGAAATCTTTAATAATTCTGGCAGCAGGAAACTGGTAGGGAATATAAAAATCACTATTACAATTAATGTTTCTGAAAGGGTTTGACATTCCGGTTGGGTTTCATCTCTCATACTGTTCCAAAGCTGGTTTGTTTTTTCAGTTCTATTGTCTTAAGCTGCTGGGTTTTATTTTTCTTACTCAAAATCATATTTTTAAAGAAGAAAAATTCTGTCTGCATCCTTTTGAAAGATGTTTCCATGGTATTTAAATCTGAACCACTGTGCAACTGCAGCCTTGTGGTCATGACTGCTCAAAACCTTCTACCCACTGTCTGCTTTTTGTCCACAGTGTTTTTGTCTTCTCCTCCTTGTCCCTGTCTGCACTATAGGCAGTCCCTAAAAGGCTTTTCCTTGGTTCAGTCCTGGACTATTACATGGGTAATCTCAAACAGATTCATAAATTTCCTTTAAGCTCCCAGCATTGTAGTTTAAGTCAGTCAAGGTTATCTTTACTCAAATTCCTATGTTCCAACCTATGTTACTCAGCAGCCAGTTCCATCGTTGTTGTGTTGGCAGGAAATGAATGGAGTTCTCAAGAACATGCTCTCAGAGTGGTTCTGCACAGGATTCCTCAACCTGGAGCGGGTCACGTGGCAATCACCCTGTGAAGTACTGCAGAAAATTAGTGAGTAAGTGCTGGAGCCTGGGGAGAGTCCTTGATGGAGAGGTGATGGGATGCTTGGGACTGCAGAGTTCCACTGTTTTCAAGACTCTGCTTTTCTGAACCACAGGCAAAGTATAATTATGAAATCTTTGCATTAACACGCTGTAGAGCCCAAATTTAAAATCTGATTGAAGTAAACTGTGAAGGGGATCATTTGTGCCATAATTTGATCCCGTAGCTCTCACACTGCACTGCTAGAGTGCTGTCTTCTCTTCCAACTTTCTCAGTTCCTCTTCCCACATTCCCAGTGAAGTTGTTTTGGCTGGAACTGGTGAGGTGCACAGGATCACTTGTGAATCACATGTGGAGAGAGCACCTTGGTTTTTATGCAGTGTGCTCTGCAACATTGATTTGTGAATCTACAACATTGATTTCTGAATTACTGTCAAACAGTCAAAGTTATAATGAAGTTGAAAATTACTAAATTATGTTGTGGGCCACCTTGTTGTATAAAATCTTGAAGAAAAAATTAATCTCTAAAGAGTTCTGAAAATACGTGACTTAAGTGTTGATGAAGCAAAGAGATCTTGTACAAGCTACATTTTCCAAATAAAAATAATTACTAATATTTAATTAATCTTCAAGATAATTTAGCAACCACAGTAATGAGTGGGTGTGCAATATTCCTTCAGAATCCACTTTTTCACAGCTTGCTGACAATTTTAGCTTATTCACAGCCTGATTCTCCTTTTTTGATTGGGAAATGTTGTCACTGACACCAGTGGGAAAAGTGCTGAGCTTGTAGGGTAGCTGGTCTCTATTTTTAAATGAAGAAATAACAACAACAACAATAATAATAACAATAATTTTTTTTTTTCATTTTCTCCTTGAGTTCTGAAGCCGTGCACCCTGTCAGAAACTGGGTTGATATGAAGCGTAGGGTTGGGGCCTACAGAAGGTGCTACTTCTTCTCTCACTGTGCCATCCCAGGAGAGCCATTGATTGTCCTGCACGTGGCACTGACCAGTGACATCTCCAGCAGCATCCAGGTACAGCCACTGAGGCATTCAGTACACAGCAAAGTGCTCAGATTGCAGTGTACTTACTTAAAAATCCACAATTCCCTATAATTTGGTAATACTTGGTTTTGTTTCATTTTTTAAGAGGAGAGAATTGGCACGTGAAAATTACAGAGATATTCTGTATATTTTGTGTATGATGTATGTTGAGAGCAAGAAGAGTACAAAAAGATAAGAAATGAAATGGAGCAAATGAGATAAACATTTCAAAGTGGTTGCAATTACTTCTGAAAACTTTAAACCATGTTACAGTGCACTTATAATGCACTTACTGATGTCTAAGCAGCTCTTTCTACTTTTTCATTAGATTTTTATTGTCAGTGAACAAAACAGTGGGGAAAAGTGTTAATCCATTTAAAAGTTGAAAAGAGAGACTCCTCCCCATAATGATGATAATAACTTTTATTAACTTTTTTTATTTTGAATCCTTGTTTTCTCAGACCATAGTGAAAGAAGTGCCGCCTTTAGAGACAGAAGAGACAGACAAAATCACAACAGCAATTTTCTACTCCATCAGTCTGACTCAGCAGGGCCTGCAGGGGGTGGAACTCGGGACTCACCTCATCAAAAGAGTTGTCAAAGAGCTGCAGGTGGGTGTGGCAGGGGGGCTCAGGGTCTGTTTGCCCAGCATGGTTTGTTCCCAGTTGGTGTCACTGCTCAGCCCCGCAGCTGCTGGGGCTTCCCCTGCACCTGGAACTTCTTCCCAGAGCAACCTTTGGAGATGTGGAGAGCTGGAGGAACATTTGCTGCTCTTGGTTGATGTCTTCCAGATGTAGATTCTGTTCCACAGCTGACATGTTCTGCGTGAATTCCTTGTGTGGTTGCCTGAAGTCAAATGAGAACATTTCTGTTGAAGGTGGCTTTGACACAGCTTTGTTCTGCTCTGATACAATTCATTGTTCCTCTCAGTTGAGTGGGAAGAGCCTGATCAACATATTCTCTCTTCAGAGTACCTGACAGTGCCTTTTCCAAAATCTTACAGCTACTCCAGGAACGGGAACACTTCCTGTTCATTAATTAGTTCATTGTTTTGTTTGTTATATTGAATTGCCAGTGGTTATTTGTGCAGTGTACATGCATGCCCTGAATGCATCTATTGAGAAAAATAAAACTGAGAGATTTCTTTGCCCAGGCATGGCTTGCAGTATAGTAAAGAAAATGTCTTACAAGTCAAAGGAATCTTTTACTTTCTGCCAGTCAACTATCTGAATTTAGATAATATCATTTCATGCTAAGGGATTATCATTAATACTTGTAGAACCTCCTTCCAAGCAACTGGAGAAAGGAAGGAAAACTCATTTACAGCGTGGTGTGAAAGAGACAGTCACATTCCTGCACTGAGCACATTATTTTATTTAATAGTCTTTACTACTTAAATTGCTGACAAAACTACCACTTAAAAGTAATGATCACTGCTTGTGTTTATACTCATTGTTTCACATCTGGATTAGTAACAATGTCTGGAAAACTGTCTGTGATTTAGAACCTCAGTTCTACTTACAAAAATGACTTAAAATTGGATGCTTCAAACTTCTACTGCCAGAAAGTGATAGATTATTTAATTGCTGAATCATAGCTGGCTGCCCTGAAGTTTTTTATTTTATTTTTAATGGATATTTTGGCTGTTTTTTGTTGCTTCTTGCTTTTGGAATGGCTTTTAGATTAATTGTTGAAAGTGCAGTAGTCCAGGTGTAATTAGGCCATGCCATCTGTCTGATCTTGACTAAGGGGAAATTGGAATAAATTCATGCAGTTATCTGCTTTCGCATCTGAAAAATAATTTCTGGATAATTGAGTTACTCTCATAAAATAACCCTATTGACATTGTATCTGTCCATCACTAATTGCTTGCAACACCAGCAAAGTTGTGAGTTTTAAAGGCAAACAGACACCATACTTAGATAACCTAATGCAAGATTTAAGATTTGGTGTGTCCAACAGAAGGGTGTGCTTTGTATTTATACTTAGGACAAAGTTTTTACATTTCAGTGTTGTAAAATCCAGCCCCTCTTCAGTGTTTATCATAGGAAACCTTTTGCTGAGATGCCTTTAAATACGTTTTAGTAACAAAATTAATGCCTCAATCTTAAATAGCTTCTTCAGTATTGATAAATGGGGTGCTTTCCATGCAATGCCAAAGGTGGAGATCTTTCTCCCTGCTCAAATTTCCTGCACTGCTAAAGGTGGTGTGAAAAACATGCTGGTAGTAAATTGTGTGACAAATTGGACATAGACTGAGGTATTTATATACAGTCTGTATGAGGTACAACAACCTCCATGCATTGCCCCTGTTTGTAAGGGAATCACTGTAAGGCTAAAGAAGATACAAAGATAATCCAGGAATATTTATCCATTGTGGATGTGGTTCTCCAATAGTTTTTTCTTCACTCTTTGGTGTTAATATTTTCCTCTCTCCTTTTCTTCCCACTCCTTCATTCTCTGCCTTCATTCCAAAGTATTGTCCTTGAATTTGTTGTCTTGAATGGTGCAAGAACCATCTCACACTGCATGTTTTACATCTGTGAAGTGACCCTAAATCACTGTCCTGTTGTTCCCACAATTATTTGGTGCTCTTCTACAAGGCCTCCTCGTTCAGCTTCAGCTGCAAAGGCTGTGCCTCCCATCTCAGTGGACTTCACCCCTCAGAGGAGAGAAGAGCCCTTTGTATTTCAGCTTCAAAGTACTTCCACTGTGGAATTTCTACAAAGTCAGGATTTTTCAGGGCAAAGGCAGGGCGTGTGATGAGTAAATACTCTTGGCAGCCTGTTTTGCCTGGCTCCCAAAATTCTGGAAGTCCTTTTTCTGTGGATTAATTGCACACATGTGCTCTCTTTCTGTCTGGTCAGGTGTAAGCAAAGGACTTGCCAAGGTTGTCTCTGTTCAGGTTGGACATAATTCTTTGGAGCAGCATTGCAGTCAGTTGAGGAGGGAGAAATGGTGTAGCAGGAGTGCTGAGTGCACTTGGTGACAGCAGCTGAAACAATCCAGTCTCAGCAAAAAAGTTCTGGGTCAAAGATTACATCTCATTAAGCCACTGTCCAGCAGCCTTTGTGAAAATAGATGGGTGAGGTCTCTGATAGGACAAAGAATTTTTTATATCACCTTTGCATGGCTTTTCAATAAACAAATCTTTTTTTCAAGTGCTGCTAAATCACCAAGTGTTCCAGGTTAGAAGTTGAGACTCTCTTATTTTAACTGATAATAAAGTGCTTTGGGAAGAGGAGGCCATTTGAAAGGGTTGAGGATTTGTTTTTCATTTTATTTAAATTGATGATTAAGACACTTTTATAACTTGCCATTTGAGTTAACTTTTGACATCTGTTTGATCTGCAGAATTTTGTTTGAGTTGTGTTGTCCCAAGGTGCTGGAAACTCTTAAAGCTTCTTTTATCCTCCCATAAAAATCCTTTACCTGCCTTTTACCTTGGTGTAACCTGCTCTGACACTTTTACTTGTAAGTGCCACTGTAACCTCCAGACTGAAATCCCAGCTGTCATTCTTCATGAGGAAAACTCCAAATTGGACCTGTCATGAATGTGTATCATTAGGTCAAGACAAGACATGCACAAAGTTAGGGATGTGCTGAGAACCCCTCTGCAGTGAAGCCTTCATCTGACAGGATTTCAGAAAACTGTACTGAAACCTTGATCTTGCAGGCATCTAAACTAGAAAGTTATGGCTGTAAATCCAGTTAGTCCCATACTCCTTAAAATCTCATTAATGCACAGTTAAAATAAAATTTAATTTTTTAGAAATCCTCTTGCTAATTAGCCTGAACTGGTCACATACTCTGTGAAACATGAGCACGTGTGGGCAGCACTTCTCAACTTCAGAGAATGCCAAGCACTGATTCCCTCCTGAAAGCATTCCTTGCAAATGGGTTTTTCTTTGGATTACTGGGAAAACTGGTGAGGATTTCACCCCCCAGTGCTGAGCACTGTTTGAGGCACTGTGTACAGATTGATGGCCACTGCTCTTGGGTCTCACTAATTTAAGCAGATGGAGGATGGATAAAATTGAGGTACAGAAGTGGATCCTCAGTTTCCTCTCTATGTGCACAGTTTGCAGTTGGAGTCTTTAATCTTTACCTGGACATTAAGATTTGTCATTTGCCACAGGAATTGTTCTGTATAATTGGGTAAAGGGGGGATATTCTGGAGATTAAAATTTGACCTGGTGTCACCTGCAAAGGGCATCCTGAGAGAAACTGAGCTGCTCTCAGGAGCAGTTCATTCTTTTTTGGCACTTTCTTGGCAAAAGTTTGCTACACAGATAATATAGAATGGTTTTGTGTACAGGCTTCTGTTGTTTGTGAACATATCCTGTTGGGATTATTTTGGGATGAATTCATTAGGCCACTGATACCACTGTGATCCCAGTTCTCCCTGTACAAATCTGGGAATAGGCTGTGTAGGCATTCCATGCAGTCTCTTGTTTATATTAATGTATATAAAGCAGGGAGCAGGCAACAAAAATGATCTCTTGTATTTCTGAAATTGGAGCTTGTATTGTTCCCAGAAATGAATTGGATTTTGAAACTATTTCACACAACTGCAAAAAACCAAACAACCCCCAAACTGAGTGCAGGCAGATAATTTCTAGCAAGCTGATAGGTGCTGCTGAACGAGGAGGTGGATGGATTTCTCATTAGCCAGACATTTAATTCACAATATGTTTATAGCCACTCTAAACACTCTGTAGCTCTGCAGAAGGTACATCATGGCAATTCAGTCAGCAGATGACAGACACAGATAACTGTGCTGAAGCCTTTGAGAAAACTGCTTAGGATTTTATAGCCTGTGGCATTTGAAGGAGAAAACTGATAGCTGCTGTGTGACTCAATAGAATGCTCAACAATTGGTGGCAGATTTTAGCTTTCTGCTTGGGCTGTTGATAATTGCCACCTTAATTTGATCTAGGTGACCTGGGGAGATCATAATTTCCAAAACAGGCTTTGATTTCATTGATGAAAAATGTGGCCTTGGACTGCACCTTTCAGAGTGCAAGACAGTTTCAGATGAGATATGGATAATGGGAGAAATCTGTGCTCTTCTGCAAGGAAAGAAAAAAGAAAACAACAACAAAAAGCAACAATCAAATACAGAAATCTACCCCGAACCAAAACTAGCAGCTGTTTCTTAATGGTGTGTGGGTTTCTGACAGGAAAGTAAACATTAATGGATCTCCACCAATAGCCCTAGAAACCAGCACATCAATTTAGCAAAACATAAATGTGCTCACTCCAGTGCATTTATTTATCTTTCCATGAGGAATGCCTGCCTCAGATAAGCTTCTAAATAAAGCTTTTATCAGATATGTAGTAGTTGGTACTGTACCTTCAAAATGGGGTCACTTTCCCATGTCTTTATCTGTCCTGGGAAGTAAAAAAAAAACCCCCACAATTTCCCATTTTGTGTTTTTAATAGAGTAAGAGCTACTAACTTCCTGTGAAGTATTTGGGGCTGGCTTGGTGAACAGGTCACTCCTGAAAGTGGTGATAAACAAGGAGCACTCAACGTCCCCAGGAGTCGATGTCAGTTCTTTAATTAGGAACTTTGCAGAGGTTGTTACTACCACAGAGAGGGGAAGAAATAATTCATTCTCCCTTCTGTCATCGTGGGTGGTGCACAGGTGCCCTTGGGCTCTGTGAGCTGGGAGATGAGATTGGAATTGTTACCCCATGGAAGCAACAGACACAGCTCAGCTCCTGTGTGCAAACCTTGTTAGCTCTGTTCAGCAGCAAAACAGAATTTTCAAGCACTGCTTCCTTGGCAGAGATGGTGCAGAAGAGTTCCAGACTTGACTCGGTGCTAAACAGCCTCTTCCCTTTTACCTGAAAGAAGAATTTCTGCTGCTCTAATTTCAACACCACCTTCCTTCTTCCCCTCTCAGGTTTTAACCCTAAATAGCTGTGAAGAAATCATGAAAGAGACCTAAGCAGTGTGTTCTCAAAGGCACTGTCTTTTATAGGAATAGTAATACAGTTAATAAAAAAAAAGGAAAAAACCTGTAAGGAGTGTAATCCCACCTTTGGGTCAAAAAGGAACACATTCTGTATTCCTTGAATCCTTGCCTAGAGGAAAAAGCCTCTAAAAACTTTTCTTTTTCCTTTTCTCTTTTCATCCCCACTGCACAACAGTAACATCTTTACTCCCTCCAGCAACACTTGGAGGATTTCTCATGATAGGTCATTAATTTGAAAACTTTTCTCCATTTATTCCTCTCTCTTGTGCTCTCTGTGTTAAAGAGGAACTTTAAAGCCCAGCAGAAATGAAGACCCAGAAGAATGCTCCCCCATTTTGAGTTGCAGGCTGTTTGAGGGGAGCTGCCTGCTGCTGGAGGCTGTGCCATGAGAAGGGCACTTCTCATTACAATGATGGTTTGTGTTGCTGTGCCTCGAGGTGCATCTGCAGGTCCCTCCCAGCCCAGGCAGCTGCCGAGTTCTCATCCATCATCGTTGTGTGGACAGGCAGGAGGCTCCTGGGTCACTGAATCTTCAGGAGGGAGCTGTGGCCTCCCTTTGGGCAGAGATTCATCCACCACAGCAAGAGCTGACGTGCACAAGGTCACGTTGTGTGACAGCAGAGTGTGTGAGCAGCTCAGCCGTGTCCAGCACAGCAGAGGCACTGCTGCCCAGCTCTGCCCTGCTGCAGGAGTGCAGCTGGAAGTGGTGCTGCTCCTGCTCACTGCCTACACTGGAAACCATCAGCTTTTTGCCCAGCAACAAATACCTTGAAATATTTTTCTGGTGGCCTTTAAAAATTCACTTCTGTGCCATATTTCTGCCTCCTCTGTGTCCCCCTGGGTCTGCGGTAGCAGTGCTGAGTCAAGGGAAGTGTAGCTGGCAAAGGGCACCTGAGCACAATCCTCCTCCTCTGCTGTGCTGATTAAGATGCTGCTGCTTTAAAGAGAACTGGATTGCAGATGTGCTGATCAGATGAGCTTCTTGACTGGGAAACACAATAAGGAGGGAGATGAAAGGTGACCAGAGGAAGATTTAGTGTGTTTGACCCTGGATTCAAATTTTATAAAGTTATCTTGAATTGATTCCTGGATAAATAGTCTTTGTGTCCATGGGGTTGGGAAGGAAAGATGTTTGAAGTCTGTGGAATTACTTTGTTCTGTTCTCATTTTTCCCGTTCTTTGCCTTCAGATATATTTTTTAAATTTACTTTGTCATTGCTCTTTTTCAAAAGCGAAGGGAAAACTTCTTTAACGAGTCTGAACTGTCTGCTCCAAGAAACATTCTTTTAATTAAAACTTACTGTCTGTATCCATGCCTCTTGTAGCCATAGTCTGCATAAGAGCACAACCACTATAAACTATTTTTTTAATAAATGTATTCCCTAAAATTGTACAAAGAGGTGTGAAAGATGTCTGTAAAGGAACTTTTTTTATTTTATGAAATGCACATGTAAGGAAACCTGATAGTTGGATTTCACAGATGGTGTTAAAGACATCAGCTGTGGAATTACTCTTAAAAATAAAATACCATCATGTCCTTTAGCTGAAGCTTGAAAAAAGTTTCTACTTTACTAGAACTTCACTCTCCAACTGTGGTAGTTGTAGCAGTTGTGAGCATGACCCAGTCAGGATCTCCTGGGAGCTCTGATTACAAAAATGGTGTTTTGTTCAATAAGATACAGAAATGAGTTCTTAGGAAATAATTTGCTTGACTTTCTTTATGTGGTTCTCTAAGCAGCTGAAATGAGGTGTTTGTGTGTAACTTGATGTGCTTTTCTTGCCCCTGCCTGGTCCCGAAATAACAGTCTAAGTACTTCAGCTCGGGGCAGGCAGTGATTTTCTGCAGGTGATCCAGCTCGAAGTCACCAAACCGCAGAGCTGGCTGCGTGTCAGAGCGCTGGAAGGCACAGCACAGCAGGGGGATGTTTGGGAAGGGCAGAGGAGATGTGAATATCCGAGATGGTGCTTGGCCCCGCATTCCCTGGCGCTGCAGCCTCCCGGAGCAGGCTGCAGATGGCACCTGTGTGAGCCCAGCAGCAGAGGAGCTGCAGCTCTCACAGCCTGGCAGCACCATCTGAGCCCTGATGGCTTTTTAATGGTTACCTCGGTAATCCTCGAGGTAGAAAAAGTACCATTTGTAGTCATTTAAAGGTAATTTTCTGCTGACATTAAGATGCTTCTGTAATGTTGATGAATGTCTTGGTTCTTTTACCAGTTCTTCTGTTGGAACAGTAATTAAACCAACACTGGGGTGGTTTCAGATCAGCTCTGTCTTCCCTCTGTTCCTTTGCCCCCCACTCCTCCAGCAGGGCTGACTGATGTGTTTTGTGCTCATTTCGAGTGACAGTGAGTTTATTCTTACTCTGGTGAGTCCCAAGACTAACACAATTTTCCTTATGTATGTTTTACTTTACACGATTTTATAGTTAGCAGAGTTTAATCAGAAATTAGTAGGAGTAGAGAAGAAATTTTACTTTGTTAAAACAAGTGTTATACTTGTAGTAAAAAAAATATTCACACAGTCTCTTTCTTGCTGGTTTAGGGAATATAATGAAAGGTAGCTGACCTTTATAAAGAACTTCATTCAAAACTTCAGGAAATACTTCTTTCCATAAAAATCTATAGATAGCACCTCTTGATTTTACAATAGACTGAAATAATAAACTGCCCCTGATTAAAAAAAAAAAAAAAAGGATGGTTACATATGAAAATAAATAGTATTTAAATGGCTTTCAAAACTTGCATGTCTATTTAAAAGAAATATTTTTCAGAATCACTTTTTTATGGCCTGTTTATTTCTGTCTGTAAAAGGATAACAGCAGAACCCAGTGGTGATAAGTACTGCAGAAGTACTTTTATAGAGATTGTGTGTGAGGAATGGCATTCAGTCAGTGCTAAAAGTTTCTGGGCGCTCCCAGTGCTTTGTCATCAGGAACCTGTTAGTGCCAGGGGGATTTTTTACCTTTTTCCTGTGTCTCTGTGTATCCTTCTGGGAATCCCTGGTCTTCACTTGCCATAAAGCAAAGGCCATCAGCTGCCCTTTCACTCAAACTTCTCTGTGTCAGCCATGACCAAACTCACGATTTTTTTCCTCTCCTTTTGTCTGCAGAAAGAACTTCCTCAGATAAAAGCTTTTTCCACGCTTTCACCTATCCCTGGGTTCACAAAATGGCTCGTTGGTCTCCTCTCCTCCCAGACGAAAGAACAGGGAAGGAATGAACTTTTTACAGAATCCGAATGGCAGGAAATCTCTGAGATCACAGGAGACTCCACCACGGAAACACTAAAGAAACTCTTGAACACCAACGAGTGGGTGAGGTCAGAAAAGCTGATTGAGGTGCTGCATTCCCCCCTGATGAGGCTCTGTGCCTGGTACTTGTATGGGGAGAAGCACCGAGGCTACGCCCTCAACCCAGTGGCCAATTTCCACCTGCAGAACGGCTCGGTGCTCTGGAGGATAAACTGGATGGGGGACACGAGTCCCCGGGGCATCGGGGCCTCCTGTGGCATGATGGTCAACTACAGATATTTCCTGGAGGAGACAGCCTCCAACAGTGCCCTGTACCTGGGCTCCAAGCAGGTCAGAGCCTCCGAGCAGGTGCTGGCCTTGGTGTCCCAGTTCCAGCAGAACAGCAAGCTGTGATATCGTGAACATTCAGAATGAATGTTGCTCACTGTAAAGAGCTGTAACTATCTGCAGTGTCTTTACTCAAATCTGAATGTACCTTGTAGGACAAATGGACTCAGAGTTACCTGGGTTATCAGGGTCCTGCTTATGTGGCCTGTACTCGAAACCTGGTTGAGTCACCTCTGGTTGGAGGTTTGTGTTAATGGAGAGGAAAATTCTCTTCATTCGTTATCACCCAAGGGTAACTTGAATGGCAAATCCTTGAGCCAACCATTTTTGTGTTGGTAATAAATTGTATAAGCTGTCTTTGAAAGGAGCTGCACTTCTCTGTCAAAATGCTGCTATAGACTGTTCAGAACCAAAGTACCTGGAATAAAGGTAAATTTTGGGTCATATATATTATCAAAACAGCGATCTACAGTTTTATTTCTACAATATCTGTCTTTTGCACCCTCATAAAAATCTCATGTCAAACTTCCTGGTATTTTCCTTTTCCAAACACACTAAAACTCACTGAATCCTTGCTTTGCTGGACCATGGAAAAGCCTTGCATTAATGTTGAAAAATCAGGATCTCAGTACAGCAGGTAGGTTATGTTATATTTGCATGTTTTGGCTGCTAAAATATAATGAGCAATAAGGAAGTGTTCAGGTAGGAGAGGAGAACAAGCCGGATTGTTACTTGGGAATCAGTTGAGGAGTCTCTAAATATGTATATTATATTTTGGCTCTGGTAATGTTTTAAGTTGATAAAGAGCTTTTTTAATAAAGAGATAGATGTAATTTATAAACCAATAAACTTTCTCAATAAATCATGGCTTGTGGATTTCAGCATCTCCCGTCCTTCACTCAGTGACCCTCCTTGATAAGTTTCACCACACAGTTACCACAGGACACTCCTGTTTTTAGCAGTGATCAGGGGATGGCTCCATTCTCTTGTTGGTCTTTCTAATCTTTCTGAACTGCCTCAGAATTCAGGTTTCAAGGTGAAATTCAGCTGCTTGTATAAACATATACAAGCCATTGTTGGCTGGCAGGAATAGAGCAGGAGAACTCTCTTTATGAAACTCTTCAACTTTGAGGAAACCAGGTCACTTACTTCAAGTGCAAGAGTTCTGAAAATGCAATGGTTTTGAAAGATGGTTTTATTTTGAAGCAGGAGGGGCTGTGAGGGCAATTAAATGTGCATCCTCCTGGCCATAGTTCAAAAAGCACTAACACTTGTGCTGTATTGCAGATGGAAATACAACATAATCCCATATTCTTAACAGCTGGACGCGAAGGATAATGAGTTTTTTCCACTTGGAGCCCCAGACAATTGTATGAGAATTGGTTCAGTGACATGAAGTGATAGAGCTTATGAGGGAGGAAAAGCAAAGCTGCTAATGCTTCGTTAACACTTCAGTTGCTTCCCAGACCTCTGCCTGCATGGATCTCACACAGAAACACAGCTCACAGGAGGCAGGCTTCCCTCTTTTTTCCTTCCTACCAATCTTCAAATCAGGAAGGTGGATGCTGGCATTTGGGCATGGCAAACAAATCCACACCTGCACCCTGTGGTTCCAGGGCTGGTTTCTCAGCTGCTGCCCCGTGTGCTTTGGCACGTCACGATCAGGTCTGTCCCTGTCACCTCGTGCAGGTGCCACATTTCTCTGGATGTTGAATTAACCACTCAGCCCTGCATCAGCAGCCAGTTTAATTTGCTGGTATTCCCAGGAGTTGTGGTGTGGGGCTGAGAAGGAGATTGCAAAGCTGCAGCAGCCTCTTCTGGAGCTCTTGTGGACGGGTCCATTTGTTAGGTGACATCTGGTCTCCATCAGAACCGCAGCACCTGCGGAGCTGTTTCCTTTGCAACATTTGTTGTGGTTGTGGTTGTTGGTTGTGTTGTGCTTTCTGAGGTCACATCATCTGCTACATTGGTAAGTCAGCAATGTGAGGCCAAAGCTCCTGCAGTGAGTGCTGTGTCAGAATCACAGCACCAGTGGGAGTGCAAAAGGATCATTGGAAGATGCAGGTGGGACAGGCTGCCCATAAAAGCCATCAGCTGTTAAGTGCTATTGGTTTTCTTCCACTGGCCATTGATTTTGTCTTTCTGTTGGATTTTCCAGCTTGCTACTAAAGAGAGATTTTAGCATGGAAGTTGTGGAGAGAGATTTTAGCATGGAAGTTGTGGAGGAGAAAAAAAAAAATATTCACCATCTGTGCTACTTACCAGGACAATAATTGTCCCTGGAGAGGATTGTACTCTGTCACAGGGACTCTTCACAACACAGAAGAGAGAAATCCAGTTCCTTTCTGTCCCTGTCAGTGAGTGCCACTGCAGTGCCATTTCTGCGGGGCACAGAATGTGGAAGAGCACCCCCTGTCACCGTGTGTGGAGAGGACAAAGGGGAGGCTGCTCTCGGTGCCTCTCTCAGCGAGCAGTGGGAGCTGCTGTGCTGGAAGGGGCCGCGTGGAAAAGCACCTCAGTTTCACAACTGCATCCTGCCTTTGAAAGCAAATCAATAGAAATTATGTTACTTTGTCACTTAGGCTTGTTTGTGATCAATTTAGGCCGTTTTTCCTGTCCCGGGAGCGGGGCCTCCCTTTGTGCCAGCTGCGTGGGGTTGAGTGGGGTCTGTGCTCCGAGATGTGCCCTGTGTGAGCAGCGAGAGGCACAGCCGTGCTCGGCTGCGGGATGTGCACTTTGCAGTTCCTTTGCAGGGGCTGGGCCATCTCAAAGTCCTGCTGAAAAAAAAGAAGTGCTTGAAGCAGACAAACTTTCCATGTATATCTCTATAGTTTATTTTAGTTATTGAGTGCCATGAGCTACAAAACGTGTCTCCTGTGGGAATTCCTCCTTGGGGAAAGGGGTACAAAGGTGTAGTAAAATAGAGTAAGGTAAGGGCAGTGTGATTCTTCAGCCTCTTGGTGAGGAAAATCCCCTGGGAAAGAAGGATCACGGTTATGTTCGTCATGCCGGGAGAAGTTAACACCTTTTTAACATTGTTTTCTTCAGGAAATAAGGAAGGAGCCATCACATTTATTGTCTGGTCTTTTTACTGCTTCCAAAGCATTTGAATTTTTCAAGAAATTTGAACCCAAACCTTTCTCAGGCAAGGGTGTCAACCACTGGGGTGTTGTATAAATATTCACTGTTGAGTACCTGTCTTCAAAAAAGGGCTGATAAATGTACCTAAAGGGATGTGCTGTGTCATGAGCCCATTCAGATGTGTTCGTGCACTTACCCAACTTACTGGCTGGTGATTGGTGGTTTTCCACATGCAGCTGCCAGAAATCTTCCATCAAGGCATCCACCACAGGTTGTGAGGAGAGCTGGATTGCTTTGGTGTGCCACTTCCAAGCTGAACGCTTATCGTTAGGGAATTACCATACCATAAGTAGGTTATAATTAAGGTATTTTATAGTCAGTCTTAAGTTTTGGGTTTTATTGTGGATACCCAAAACTGTTCAGAAAAAAAAAAAAAACAAAACCACTTTTTGCCACTTCTATCTAATAAATGAATGTATACTGATGAATCTGTAGCAGGACTGGGGAATGCTGAGACACAGCAAGGTGTAACCTGACGTGCTGGGTAAGTTGCTACACCTCACCCTGAGGCTGCAGCCGAGAGCCAGGGCACGGCTCGGTGTGGGGCTGGGGACTGTGCCTCCCAGTGCCTGCTTTCACCCGCGGCGGCTGTGGCTGTGCTGGGAGCGCTTCCCCACCTGAGCAGCCCGCAGGGGAGGGCAGCTCCCAAACTCGTGTCAGCCCCTGCTGAAGCTGCCGGGGTTCCTTGGCTGCGCTGGGCTCGGCACCAACCTCCTCATCACTGCCCGTCCTGGGCTGACCTTGGCTCTGCTGAGGCTCTCCTGATTCCCAGGGCTGCCAGGACAGCTCCTGCCGTTCCAGGCCTGTTCTCAGCAGCCCGGTACCAGCTCCAGGGTTTGCTGTCCCTGCAGGCTGCTCCGAGTGGGGCTCAGCAATTCCCGTCCATCTGCTTTGCTCAATGCCGCAATCCGCTGCCTTTGTTCCAGCGCTGCCACTGTCGGAGTCGATGGGAGATTTGTTTCCTTAAAAAGTGGGGTTTGGGCTGCCTTGATTGTTTTGTCCCAGTGACAAAAGCAAACCCGAGATGTCTCTGCTGTCAAGGCTGTAATGAAGGTGTGCAAATGCCGATTTCTGTGGTTGTTTCTGCATGTGGCTGTTCCTGGAGATGCCATAATTGCCTGCAGGATGCATTAGCTCACTGCAACAGCTCTATGCTGAAAACCAGACGGTTGTATGGCATTTTTATATTATGTGTAATGCTAATCAATATCCATCTCTTTATCATCTCTTAATTGTGGGCAGAATTAACAATTATAATCTCTGGAAGGCAGTGGCTGTAGCTGAAAGAGAGAAATTAGGCAGTACCTGGTCAGATTATGAGGAAATAAAAGATGGTCTGTTTCCGCTTTTAAGAAATGGCAAGCAAAAAAAAGTAGTTTTTACTGAATTGTTTAAACTCATAGGCCTTTTTGTGTTTTCTTTTTTAAAGAATGAAAAATACCAAGGAAAATTGAAGTAACTCATTTACTGGAACAGATTTGCGAAATTCTCTGCTAGATGTGACTTTTAAACCAGACAACTCATTAACCCAACTACTGGGGATTAGATTGGAATAATTTACTGAATTTTAACGAGAGTCAGAATTTGGGAGTGTTGAGGGGAGTGGTGGAGAAAGAGAAAGATTGAGAATTAAAATGACACATGTTGTTTCTGCATAATTACAAAAGAAAAGGAAATGATGCCAGAACTTTAACAAGGAAAAAAATCATTACGTTATTACAATCTGTATCTAAGAATATACTTAGATAGACTTCATGTTCCAGAACGGTATTTAAAATGCAATTTAAATATTTAAATTATGCTTGCTTAAATTTTTAAAATAAATGTTGTTGCAGGTGTTTTTCAGAGAATATTCTCCTGATAAGATGGCCTTGAAATTTCCTATTTTTACTGCAAATTCTCCTAATGATTTATGTTGGAGTTAAGAGGATACCTTTAGGCAAAGGATAAAGTTTTAATTGGATTTTTGAATAATCATCTTTTGAGTCCTACCCAAACTTCAGACTGTGTTTGAAACACAGTTTGCACCATAGATCTTTGATGTCGTACTCGAAGTGTGCAGCTCTGTGCTGTATTTATGGCACAGCCATAATGGGTGGGTTTTGTGGTGAGGAACCTTAAAAATCACCTGTCCCTCCATGTTCAGGGACCTTCCCCTGTCCCAGCGTGCTCCAAGCCCCATCCAGCCTGGCCTTGGATACTTCCAGGGATCCAGGGGCAGCAAAAGCTTTCCTGAGCAATAAACATTTCTGGTTTTTGCCCAGCTGTTTATTCTGTGTTTGAAGCAGCCCAGGGTGGGATTTGCTCTCCTGGCCCCCAGGACACCCCTGACTCTCTGATCCTCCGGAGCTCCTGCACCCCCAGATCCCTTCCTGTCAGGCTGCTCCCCAGCCTCTCCTCCCAGTCTTTAGACCCCAGTAAAATTCAGCATCAGATCAGTGATTTTCAGCTCCTGTTGCTGATCTTGATGCCTTATCAACTTGACCTGGAGCAGAGGGCGGACAGAAGGAGAGGAATGAAGCAGGGATTTATGGCAAGGCCTTCCAAGGGCACAGCCTGGCAATGCCAGAGCCCGGCTGCAGCCCTGCCAGGATGGGCCTCGAGATGGGCACAGAAAAGGGGCCTGGCCACGGGGTTTCACACTTGGAGAAGTTCTGCTCCATTGCCATCTGGAGCTGAACTGGCCAATGAATCACTGGGAATGATGGAGTTCCATCCTCCTTGCTTGGCCTCCTCTTTTTGACGTTGTTGGTGCTTTTGGGCCTGAGGTTGGGAACGATTGTCCTTGAATCTTGGGATGGATACTGTGTACTCAATTGTTGTGCTTATCTACCCTGTAAAGAGAACTTAGTAACACTTGATATGAAGCCTAAAGTTACACGCTAAAGCAGAACAGAAAAAGAAAAAAAGACATCAGTCTCACCCCACCACTCTCTTTGCTGCTTTTCCCTGGTTTGGCTCCCACCCCCTCATGCCCCCTTTTATTCCCTTGGTGGCCAGCAGCAGGACTGGTGTCACAGGAGACACTTTGCAGCTATCCAGATGAAGTTCCCAGAGCTTTGCCCTGCCCTGGGTGTCAGGGACACAGCTGGAGAGGGAATTCTTGCTCAGAGCCTGCAAGCCAAGCAGTGGAGCGTGCTGGGGACAGCTAAATGCTTCAAAGAATTCATCTGCCTGATTGCATTTCCCCTGAGCCTGTGCGAGCAAAGCTTTTCGGAGGCTTAAAATCAGCACAGATTTGTCCAGCTTTCACAGGGCCCCGCTTATCTCCCAGTTCCACCACCAGAGCACTGAGGTGCTAAAGCACCTGGCTGAAATTGCAGTAACACACAGCTGAGCACAGTGATATCTGCTCCTCCTAACTTTGTCCTCAAAGAAATATCAAGGGTTTTTCTCCCTGGTGAAAATTGTTCCTGACCAAGGTATGGTGGTGTCAGAGGTGCACAGGAACTTTCAAGCTGAATGGACTAAATTTTAAAACAATACCAGACTGGCCTAATAAGGGACAGCTGGCCACTGCTTCTGTCCCACCTTTTCCCAAGCAGTCTGTGGAGGGATGCTTGGCAGATCCATGGTGGGAAAGCACAGGCTATATTTGATGATAAGGAACTGTTCTGTAAGGCAGAGCAGCATTTCTGGTTCTTAATCTGCATCTGATTTCCATAAGATCACTCAGAGAAACCATAAAGCCAATAAAAAGTGGTGTTGTAAACTCCAGTTACCCAGCTGGACCAGGAGCCTGTGCAGAGCTGGGTGAGAGGGAACGAACAGAATGAGTGATGTAGGAGTGAAAGCTTTTAAAGCAGAACAAGGCTCTTCTCGCTGCTACACAGATTTATCATTTCTTTTCCTGAAGGAAACAATTCTGAGGATTTGAGTCTATTCAGTCTGACACAAGTGGCTGAGAAAGGGAGTATTGGAAGAGCAGGTTCTTGATATAAAATATATTGAAGTAAGATATGTGAGCGCTTTTTCCCTGAAGTGCTCACTCCTACGCTTAGGCCATTGTTAATGTGATGAAATTTATTAATTAAGAGGAATTTATTCACTATGTTGGCATCTCTTTTGCTGTTTCTCTTCCTCCCTGGTGCAGAGTGTGTCTCTACCAGTCTGTATTCAGTAGGCTTTGATGCATACATAAAAGTAGGAGGTATGAAAACATTCATGTTGTTATGTTTATAAAAATGTTCTCAATGAGAATAAGCCAGTGTTTGAGGCAAGGAGTGTTTGATTCTGTTTTATGAAGCAATCAGGCCCTTTTCTTTCCTTAGCCCATACTCAACTCCAGGTTACAGATTTATAGAAGGAAAATAAATATTAGAAAAGAGAATGAATGAAATGTGACCTATTGACATGTTCCACTTCTTTTTTTTTTTCTTTCCCTCAGTGAATTTATTTATTGGCGTATCTGTGAGTGTAATTCCCCATAAGCAAGTTCATAAAGTGAGGGAGAAAAGAACACTAATTAGATAATCTCTGACTTTTATAGGATTAAAACCTTCCTGGCAACAGACAGACAGCTGAAATAGTGGCTGTGTTGAAATCATCACTGAAACTCCTAATGGCTTTCATGGAGGCACTGGTGATTTGTCTGCCTGTTTGCTCATTTGGACTCTCTTGATTTATCTCAGGTTTGCTCTTCCTGTGTGTGTTTATTGCTCTTGATGCAGCCTATCAAGCCATGCAGCCCCCTATGATAGCTCTGTGGAGATATATTTAATTTGATTTGCTGCTGTCCCCAGGAGTTTATTCCCTGTCAAACAGCTGCCTGTTGCAGAAAAGCCTCAATATAGCAGCCCATAATGGTTTATGGATGGAGCATTTAACAACCACCAGTGAGTGGCATATGTCTGGGAAATCTGTCCCAAGCAATGGCGTGTGCAGAGAGCATTGTTCTGCTGCAGTTACGGGGCTCCGTCCACAAATGCAGCACAGAGGAGAATTAGCTGACAAGTGTATTCAGGAGTTTATAAACTGCTGTCTGAATGCCTCTGTGCTGTGCATTTCAGTGCATTACTCCTGAGCAGGTTCTTAACAGGACGAGAAGCTCCTTCAGCATTCATCCCTGTGCTTTGGTACTCTGCCATTCTTCATCTCCCCCCATCAGGGCTTGTTTCTCTCTCTTTCCTCTCACTCCAAAGGAAAAAAAAAAAAAAATTATGGACTGCTTAAATGTCTACTGGGCATGACAAAAAAAAAAAAAATTCTGCGTTAACAGGGAATTAACTGAGGTTGCTAAAAGAAGAGACACAGCAAGGCACATCGTTTGCATGTGTTAATGGGAGTAAGGGAATGAAAAAATGGGAAGTGCCTGTGCTCCATCACTGCCAGAGCAGTCACCTGGAGCCACCCTGACACTGATCCACTGCCACTGGCCCTGTGCCAGAGTACATCCAGTAAGTGAAGTCCTGCCCTTGGGGACAGTGCTTGCATATTAATTTCAAAGGGCCTGGATTTTAGGTGCTGCTTTTAACTGAGTGATGAATTTCTGTTATTCCACTTTGCCTGTGGCTTCTCACATCCTCCCAGGATCATGCAGATGAGCAGAAAAACTGAAATGGAAACACTGGGATGTCTAGTGAGGGTGACATTTTACACTGGGGTTAAAAATGTTACCTTAAACCTTAATGAGGTTTCGTGGGAGCTGGATGCCACATTCCCTAAGAACGGCCCTGCCCTCTCTCTTTCCTCGAGGTGCCATCCACCCACATTCCTCCTCAGCGCTTCCAGCAGTTCCTTCCCCCTGAGGCTCTCCGGGAATATTCACACATATGTATTTCAGGGCTCTGAAGACCTCCCTGACATTTAAACTGTGAGCCAAACCAGTTCTTTGTGAGGAAATATCTCAGCTGATGTGTCAGCAGGGGTCCAAGCTCCAAGAGTGATGGGAGGGTTCGCATATTCACTGGAATGGGAACAGTTTGGGTGAAGAAGCCCTCATGATTTTGTCCTCTGAAAATCCTGACCCCCTGGATGGAATCCTGGTATCACTTGGAGCAAAGGACATGGTCCATGTCTGCAAGGACATTTTGGAAATGAACATGAGCTTTGGGGGCAGATATTCTTAATTTTTTTTGGTGAATTCCAGTTCCCAAGAGGCCAGAATTCTAACAAGTGCTCTTGAAAAAAACCCAAACCCCAAAACAACGGCAACAAAACCAAAACGGTTTCTTTTCAAAGAGGCATTTGCCATCAGAATTTCATTGGGGTGAGGGAGAAAATCTCACACTTCCTCACATGCTGCCAATCAAGTGACTGACACATCTCCCAGTCTCAGCTGAGCTCTTCACATGAAACTGTGGCACATCACTGTAAACTTGCAGGGAATTGCCCTTTTTAAGGAGCAAGAAGAAAGGACAAATGATATTTGCCTTCTCTCAGCAGGGCCTGTGTGTACACAGGCAGCACATTTGTTCTGGGAGTGACAGAGCCTCCTGGAGAGGTCACAGTGCTCTGGCAGTGAGAGGCATCAAGGCTTTCTGAGGGGAAAATCTTCAGGGAAACTAATCCAAGTAAATCAGAAAATAGTCATAATCAGTAATAGGATTAAAGTCCTGATCCAGATCTTCTTTCATAATTTCTGTAGGCAAAGCTGCAGCGTCAGAGTATCAGCGGTGTGGCAAATACCCATGTCTGAATCAAGAGTAGATGAATAAAGAATAATAACAAAATTTTAAGTTAATTTTATTTTTATTTTAATTTTTTTAAGCTATGTGAAAATATAATCTCATGTCTCCTAGGTTTGTCTTAGCCTGGTGACCATGTCCAGATTTTAAACATGTATTTTTAATAGTTTTGGGGCCCTGGTGAGCTGTGAATCTGAGTGCCATGAACAGAGGCTGTTCTGAGACCTGCTGTGTGCTCCTCGTGCTGCCTCCACATCCAGAAATTCCCATTTGTTCTCCATTCACACCAATATTCACCTTTCCTTTGCAGAGCTCTCTGGTTCTACCCCAGATCTCACAGAGGCTGCCTTAGCTGAAGCCCCCAGCAGATGTCTACAGATCATTACAGACCTTGCACCCTGTGGTAGCCCTTAAAATTCTCTCAGATCTGTAGATTTTTGCTGTGCACTGTAAAATAATGCCTTGCTACTCTTTAGTCATTGTTTCATACAGTACTTCAGGCAGCAAATCCTTCTTTAAATTCAGTAAATCTTTCTGTGTAATAGTAATGCAGTGTCATATTCTGGGAAATTATTGTCTGTATTTTATCAGTTTTGTGGGCTGTAGGTACCCCTGAATGACGAGAGTGTGGTTTGTGTGTTTTCAGTTGTGTTTGGTGCCTTTGCTGCTTCTTGGAGAGTTCAGAAACTTCAGGGTATGGCAGAGAGAAACATTTCAAAATACAAACCAAGTTATTGACAAGGAATAATAAGCAGTAGGTGATTGTAGGAGAAAACTGGATTAAAGTGAAATTACCACAGGTCTCACTTCTGCTGGGTCAGTACCAGCCTGCCCTGGATCTTCTGATGTCCTTGAAGTTTTTCTTGAGGAATTTGAAATGTTGTTTTTTTATGTGCTCAAACAAGAAACGTACTTATGTATTTTTAAAGAAGGTGTGTTCTGTCTGGGCACATTGTTCTGAGGAGAATGCGAGAATGTTGTTGTGCATTTCCAATGGGCAAAGAATCCAATTAGAGAAGCATGAGGAGGTCTGATAAATACTGAATCCTGCTTGAAGTGGGAAATGAAAAATGTCTGGAGGCACCAACCAAGCATTATTTTGAATGCTAACAGAAAAGACATTTAATGCTTTGTGGTAAACCCATCCAGAGAACATGAATACATGCTCAGGTTTTATATGTTTGGTGCAGCTTATTAAAGGAGTGATCTGGGTTGTGTTTTGAAGCCTTTCTTGTGAATAGAGGAGTGCAGAAGAATGTAATAGGTTTAGTTTGTAAAAATACCAGCTGTAGAATGAAAATCAGCAGAACCTTCAGAGGTTTTAGATTCAGTGGAGTTTTCCAGCTTAACCTGGATATAGGATTTAACTCCCAGAGTGTAAAAACCACATCACAACACGTGGAGATATGAAATAAAGCAGCACAAAGATGGTTTCTGCAACCTCTCTGTAAGTGACTGGGGGTTACTGTTTTATGAGAGAGAAGGAATTTATCTTGAACCTTGTCCAAAGGGATGGGGAGCAGCTGAGCATGGAAATCATCAGAAGGGAACAAGTAAGGCTTAAAGTTCCTAACTTCCATTTTCCTCACCAGCTTTCCCATCAGGAGCCCAAGGAAGTCTTCTCCGCTCATTTCTGCACCGTGGTTTTGTTGGTGGCTGTGTACACTAAAAATGCACATTACCTCTTTGTAGGCGCTGTATTTGTCCAGCAGCGTCTGTAATTCTCTCTAATCTACTTAAGGGATTTACCAAAGTGCCACCATGAGTGAGAAGGCATAATGCTGTTTTTCTGTCATGGAATAACAGGAATATCCTTCAGTAAGGGTAATGTCTGTGCTTCCATTCCTCAGCTCTTCTCTACTTTACCGTTTCCTGCCTTTCTGCTCCTTGTTTTCAGTTTGGAAGTGTGTCAGTTCTCTCCATCATTGTTTGCTTACGTGATCAGTAATTCACCGTGGGATATGTCCCAAGAAACCTCTGAGGGAGGTCCGGGTGGGGCTCACCAGGCTGCCAAGGGGTCTCTCAGCATCTCCATTTCTCAGCTGCAGCGCCACAGGCTGCGTGGGGGTGTGCACAGCTTTAATCCTAGGGCTGCTCCCATTTCTTTGACCCAGTTCCTGATGCACCCCGATGAATTTTGGCTACAGGCTGTGTCAGCCGGGGCATGAACTGACAGGGATCAGCCCAGTGCAGCATCACGCTGCTGGCAAACTGGGAGGCTTCCAGACTGCTCAGCATTAAGGCTGCTGACAAATGGGTTAAACTCCTTCAGAGGCAGAAGACATGTTTTTGCTTCGTTTCGATGCTTCTGCAAAAGATTTACTATTGTGCTTTTTCATAGTAGACAAACATGCCCCAAGATTCCAGGTTTGGTTTGGCCATTGAACTCACAAACCAACAAACACAATCCCTCCATCCTCCACTGAACATTTGGTGCAAATTAATTAAATGGCAGCATCATTTTGCACTGGCTCTGTTGGGTTTGTGGCTGTCCTGCTCCCTGTACACTTCTGCTCACCCCACATTTTCCCTGCTCCCAGCAGTCTTTCCTCTATTTACTCATGATTTGCACTTCAGTGCCTCCTTTTTTTTGGTGAGCTGTTTGATGCTGTGCTTCATGCAATATTACCTTTGATCTAATGCCTGCTGTTGCCCCAAATGCCACCATCATTCTCTGCTCCCCACTCTTTGATATTCCTGAACTACTTTTAAAATCAACACCTTTCCCTAATTGAACACCCTCCCCTGCCCCTCTGCTCTGGAAAACTTCTGTTCTGATTCTGGCAGCCTGTTTGCCTGTCTGCTCACTTTCCTTTGAGGTCCCAGTTTGGATACAAATAATCTGGGTTAGTGTTATTGCTCCCCTGTGACCCAGATGATATTTAGAAAGCCTTCGTGTTCAGCTTTCCCCAGATAAAAGAAAGAACCCGCTTTCATGGATATTTTACTACTCTGTGACTAAAGAGTTCTTTCATATATTTGGACAAAATTAGAAAAAGCAAAAATGTGCTGTTGAATGATTCTCCTATAGCAGTGTAAGTGTGGGTGCAAGTGTGCTACTAAATATATAAACATAAATAATCCTTGCTCTCGCTCTTCCTCCAGGCAACATATTTTTCCTTTATAACTCATCCCTGGAGAAAGGTTCATGAGTGAAAAATCATTGCTAACTTCATTTTTTGCCTTCACTGTGAATTTCTTTCCTGGAGCAATGATAAGAAATAATGGATGCAATGTTTTCCTTCAGAATCCATACTGTGCAACAAATTGTCTGGTTTATTTGTTGTTGCCGTATTTAATTTAAGTGTAATAATTTTTCTCCTTGGCTTATCTATTACATTTTAAGTTCAAAGGCTCTTCCAAACCTTTTTGCAACATTATTTTAGGAGCCAGATCAGTTTTGTAGTTAGATGTGGAAAGATTCAAGCCTCAAGTCTCCCACTCCCTCTCTGGATTGTAAAGCAAAATCAATCAGAGGCTACAACGTAAACTGGTGTCCCCAAAATCAGGCCAGCTGAGCCACAGAAATTCAGCGTGTGTTGGTCTTTATCCCTGTATGGCTCGATTCCCCTCTCTGTAATATCTGATTCCCAGGGAAGGAATGTTCAGTCTGTTTCAGGGCTGCAAAACCTCGCCCAGCTCTAAGTGGATTGCACTCGGTGGGTGCTGAGTTAAGTGGTGATGTCTCCTGTCTTTGTGAGATGGTTCTGCTCAAAACAGGTTTGTGGAAAATCCCCGGCTGGGCAGATCCTTTTGTCACATCTGAGCAAATTTAGCAAATCCGAGGACAAAAGAATTCCCTCGGTTACATCTTTGTGACCCTGTTTTCCTCATTAGGCAGAAGAGGAGACGTTTGTAAGAGCACAGGCTGCCAATAATCACCTCGAGTTCACCTTCTGGTTCGTGGGTCCAACTTGTTTTGAGAGGTGAGGAGTCTCGTTAATTAAGGCTAGGGAAATGGAGATTAGGGAATATTAAACCTGCACTGTCTGGGCCAGGCTTGCTGGTCTGTGCTGAAGAGTGGTGTCCCCCTGGGCAGGAGGCTGGGGGACAGAGTGAATCCAGGCGTGCGATGGAACTCCAGCCATCCCCATCCAGGGGTGAGGTGGCACTGGGGTGTGACACTGATCCTCGCTCTGTGTCAGTGGCACAGGACACCCTCAGTGTCCTTTCTCTCCAGCTGGACACCCAAACCCATCCGTGCTGCTGGCTTCTAGGCTTACCTGTTGCTCAGCAAACATCAAAACACAGAGCAGCTCTTTTATGTGTGTTAAAAAAAAAAAAAAAGGGTTTACAGGAGTACAGATTACCCTTTGAGAGCTCTCTCAGAGCTCTNNNAAAAAAAAAAAAAAAAAAAGAGTAAATAGCATTAAAATGTTGGTTTAAATAGTCTTTCCAGTGGCTCTTTAGATCTGAAGAGGATATATCTGTTGTCATTTTCTATTCTGCTCCTTTGGGTTTTTGAAAACATACAGCTGCTTGCTCACCAGAGGTAAGGGATTTGAGGGCAGGCATTCCTGATTATGCTGCAGATAATTGAGAGCCTTTCTCCCCGTGGTGCCCTGAAAGGTTCCGTTTGACAGAGCTGTGGCAGTGAGGAGCTGAATTAGTCAGAGGTGATAATTCAGAAGCTGCTGAGGGTTAGGGAGGAGGCTCCCTACTCCAGAGCATCACACAAACCTTTCTGCAAGTTGTGCTGCTGGAAATGGAGCTGTGCCGGGGCTGTTGAGTGCTTTTAACCCTCAGTATTTTAATGTGAGAAAACAGGGGAAATGAAAATGTGGAAATGTGCTGTCAGAAACCTTGGTCAAATCGTGAGGTTTATAATGTGCTTGTAAAAATATACTGTGGGCTCTGAGTTTATGTGGCAGTCCTTAGGATAGAGGCACAGTTATTCAAAAAACTGATACTTAAGTCAGAGGAGAGCAAGCCATAAAGAAAATTGCATGGAGATAATTTTATCCTACTAAAAGGACTTCAACAAATGAAATGTTTCAGCCTCCGTCAGGGAGGCTCTGATTCTGTACATATTTATTCATCTGCTTAACCTTGGGCTCTGAATTGTCCCGTGGAGAGCCCCCCTGGTGCCCTGCTTTAATATCCGTGAGTTAAGCTGAGTAACGGCAAAAGCCCTGGAGAGAGATCAGGGTGATGCAGCACAAAACGCTGCACAGACACACAATAAAAAAAGACAGACTCTGCCCCAAAATCTCCCAGGTGAAGCCAAGAGAAAACAGATGGATATAGGAAGCTGGCTCAGAGGAAATGCCAAAATGTTATGATCTGTCTGCAAGTCAAAAGTCTACCCAGGCCTGGCTTTTGGCAAGCCTGAGCTTACAGAAGGGTCCAAAAGAAGAGGAATAAGGAAGGTGCATGGCTTGGGGTGAAGCAGTGAGCAGACAAACACAGGTTCCCCTGGAAAGCTTAATATTCCCGTGGGATGAAAAGGATGCATATCCACAAATCTTTGCAAGGCTGGTGCCCATGTGTTCAGGGTGATTCTTCATATGTTTCTCCTCCTGTGTTTGGATTGTGTAGTCAAATCTTATATGTTTGTGTGTGGGAAAATAATTAAAGATTAATGGACATGTTCAGCACAAGAAAATTCTAATTATGACTAGGCTGAGTTCTTCAGCTTAGAAAAATGTTAAGGACAGATATATAGGACGATGTGAGAATAATTTCCAAAAGACTGATATTGCTTAAAGGCAAATATAACTTTCACTATTTATGACTCTTCTCTTGAATGGTTGCTTTGGGGGTTTTTTGCTTTTTTGAGATTTGGGGTTTCTTTTAACAGTATTTCCTAATTTCTTTCCTTTCCTTCCTTTTCTCTCTATGCCATGGTTGAAGAATTGCCACCATTAATATTTCATAACCTCCAGAGTATGTGCTAAAAACACGAAAATTTAGAAACAAATCACCTTTTGGTGTTAATGTAATATTGTACAAAGAAAGGGTGAGACTTTATGGGACGAGAAAACAGGGCAGTAAAAATGTATCTGGCAAAGCAAATTGAGAGTTTTTAACCAGTTTAAACAATTTTATCACATCCTGTAGTGACTTATTAACGGTGCCTTCCACCTTTATATATTCCAATAACAGCCTGATGTCTTCATCTTATCTTATGGAATTATAATTGGCTGAATCCAGGTACCAGTGCCTGGAGGCCATAGAACCTTATAGACTTTAATGGCTCATTAGGTATTTATTCACTTTAACTTAAACAGCTCAGCCATTTGTGGAAAATGAGCCCTTTAAATAGAATTAGGGTTTTTGGTTTCGGGTTTTTTTGGGTTTTTTTTTTACCTAAATGTAGTGCATAACTTGAACTGCCACTGAGTTTAAATTCCCAGGTCTGCCAGTTTAATTTGGCCCTGCTCTCTTCCCTTTTCAGAATGGGTTGTGGCTTTGTAATAACTTCTTATGCTGAGGAACTATGCTGGTGGTACTGAGCACTGGTTGAATTAAACAGAATGCTTCCTTCAGTTAAAAACCAAGCCAACCCCCACTAAATGTGTGGTTATTGTTTTTTGATAACTCACGCTGACAGGTGTCATCTCTGCAGGCTCTTTCAAGCCTTTAATCATCAGGAAACAGAGACTGGAGGGGTCCTTATTAATCTGAATTTTAGCCAGGGCGGTGGGTCGTTCTACTTCACTGTTCAAAATAGCACAAGGCTGGTGCTACACACATGGTGCACCTTGGGTTGTGTCCAAAAACAGGAGGCTGGGAGAGAAAAAGGCTGTCAAAGGTAGCAGAGGATGGGGAGAACGTGAGGGTGAGTTCCTTAATGGTTGCAGCTGAAGCCTCACTTGGTGTGCTGAGCAGGCAAACCCAGTCCTCCTCTTTTACTCACTGATCTGGAAGGCCCAGCACAGAACAAAATGTGGTTTTTCCTGAAAAAAAAAAAAAAAAAAATACTTACATCAATGAAAATGTACCATAACCACAATGTTGTTGAGTGGTTTTGTTGCAAATTGCTCTGTAAGGAGAATTTCTCTTGGACTCAAAGGAAGATCATTCCTGTAATGGAATCGTTTCTTTGTGTGGCAGCCCCTGGTAGGTTCTCAGTGCCTGCAACTTTTGCTGCATTTTACTCTTGTCCTTCACTGCCCAGCAGTGCCATGTGAGGGGTGGTGGCAAGGTGGGCACAGGCCTTTGGAAAAGAGAATTATGTCTAGGATGCCATGGAATTCATGGCTGCTTTTGGCTCCTTGGACCACCAGGGTCTCTGTGGGAAGGGTGAGCTCCTGCTCCTTGGGATGCTGGCTCTGCTGGATTGGGGATAATCACAGGTGAACATTCTGTTCTAGAGCCAAGCTGCCCGATTTTCCACCCTAAGAGGTCTATTTCTTTCCCATATCATCAGGCTCAGGCTCCACAGCCTAAAAGTTTTATTTTATATGAATGCATAAAAAAAATTTGGAAATTGCTTTTAAGCTGCCATTTTTTCATGTTTCCTTTTGTTCTTTTCCATTATTTGGAATGGTCTGAAAGTGTCTGTATTTGCTCTATTTTTTTGAACAATACACTGTATATTTTGCTGGGGGAGGGTGGCTTTGTAAAGGGAAAAATTATAAAGCTCTTAGGAATGAAAATGGTGCCTTTAATAAGAATAGATTGTGATGGACTCTGAACGCCAATGGGAGCTGAGGGCTAAAATAAAGCATTGTGCAAGTTGTGGTCTAAAGAATGAACAGGATGAAGCTGAGGAAAAGCAGGAGCTGCTTGTTCCTCCACAGAGAATTAGAGGAGCAGTAAAATACAGAAAGGCTCCGTGTGTTCCAAAGGGATCATTAAGGTGAGTTTGTTACTTTAATTCACTTAGAGTGGTGCTTAAGGACAATTTGTTCCTGATTGCCCCTGCCAGCTGTAGCAAATGGTTTTCTTTTCTTTTCTTTTCTTTTCTTTTCTTTTCTTTTCTTTTCTTTTCTTTTCTTTTCTTTTCTTTTCTTTTCTTTTCTTTTCTTTTCCCTCCCTTTTCACCTGATGAGCCCACGGAAGGCGCTGTGGGAGGGAATGGCCGGAGACAGGAGCCTGGCTCCTCAGCCAAATCCCCTTTCCATCATCCCCCGGCTGCTTTCTGCACGCTGAACGGTGCCCGCAACTTCTAATACCCGATTTAAATTGATTTCAAACAGGTGCCACAGGAATGCATAAGCAGTGAGCTCTGTTTTGTGATGGGGGCTTGGCTGTCCTTCCTTTTAATTGCAGAATTTCTGCTGCTCTGGGGATGCCCCCATTGCCCAGGACCTTTGAAAAATTGTCTATATGGTCTATATGAAATGTCCATTATTGTCCATATGAAGAGTTTCTTTGAAATTTGTTCTTTGTAAAGCAGTATATGTACATCATAAACCCCCAGACAGCTCTTAAGACTGTCCTTCTGCCCTGATAACATCGTTAAATGTAGAAAATGTGCCTTAGTGTTTAATTCCTGCAGAGAGCTGGCCTGATGGCAGTGGTGGCAGTGAGAGCAGGGTCAGGGCTGGAGCTGAGATTCCCCCCCATCCTGCTCCATCCCCCATGGGATCAGACAGAATGGAGCCCCCATCACACAGGGAACAGAGGGACCGCAGCCCCCAGACCTCCTCTCTTGCCCTTCCAGTAGTTCCAATTTCCCTTCAATAGCAGGAAATGTTATTAGGATGGTTCTTCTGGAGCAAGGCACCACTAAGTCAACATTTCTTCCTAATGAATCCCAGTATTCCGTGGAGCTCCCGAGCTGGGCCTACCCCTGCCTCATGTAGAGGAGCTGTGTTGACACAATATATTTAGACTTGTGTCATGTGTTTGACTCAGCGCTGCACGACATTCTGATTAAAAGCAATTATCTCTGCACCAAATCGGCGGGGCACACACTAAACACCCCCAAAGAGCCTGCGTGGCAGCTTGCCGAGGGGAGCTCTGGAGCTGGAACCAGCACTGGGGGCAGCTCCCCCTTCCCCCTGGGGTCTCACCGTGGGCTGGGCACAGAAAGGGCAGTGGAATTTTGCTGCTTGTCCTGGTTTGGGCTGGGATGGAGCTCATTTTCCTCCTGTGTTTGGAATTCAGGGTGAGGATCAGCACGCTGAGGGTTTGGGTTGTTGCTGAGTGTGCTGACCCTAAATCGAGGACTTCCCAGGGGCTCTGCAGGGAGAAGGTGCAGGAGGGGCCAGACTGGGACATCCCACACCATGGAACGTCCTGACCAGTACAGGAACTGGTTCTGGGCCAGACTGGGACATCCCACACCATGGAACGTCCTGACCAGTACAGGAACTGGTTCTGGGCCAGACTGGAACATCCCACACCATGGAACGTCCTGACCAGTACAGGAACTGGTTCTGGGCCAGACTGGAACATCCCACACCACGGAACACCCTGACCAGTATAGGAACTGGTTCTGGGCCAGACTGGGACATCCCACACCACAGAACACCCTGACCAGTACAGGAACTGGTTCTGGGCCAGACTGGGACATCCCACACCATGGAACGTCCTGACCAGTACAGGAACTGGTTCTGGGCCAGACTGGAACATCCCACACCACAGAACACCCTGACCAGTACAGGAACTGGTTCTGGGCCAGACTGGGACATCCCACACCACAGAACACCCTGACCAGTACAGGAACTGGTTCTGGGCCAGACTGGGACATCCCACACCACAGAACCTCCTCACCAGTACAGGAACTGGGGTAACTGGTTCTAGGACAGGCTGGGCATCACCCAAGGAGTTGTGGAAAACTGTACTGGGCATCACTTGGTTTTGTAGGGGTTTCTCTCTCTCTCCCTCTCCTTTTTACAACAATTTAGTAAGTAGAAGCATACTTTGCTCTGTTTCAATTATTAAACTGTTTATCTGTTTTTATCTTGACCCATGAACTTCTCCATCTCCTTTTCTCCCCCAGTTCTGCTGAGGCAGAGCATTGAGGGAGCAGCTCAAGGCCAACCCACCACTACTTCCTTTCTGAAAAGCTCCAGAACAACGTGCTGATGTGAAAAACTCAAGGTAATCATGGCATTATCCGGTTGGAATGAAGGTTCTGATGTGCTTTGATTAAAGCCCACCTGAGGGAACAGCTTGAATGAGGCACAGCAGACATTTCCTTCATTTAACAAGGCAAGGCAGGATGAGACCCAGTTAATTTTGCTTAAACTATAATGACTCATTGCAATTGAAGTTATGGCCCTGCAGGTCAGTGGAAAAATAACTGTCCTGGGTTGACTGTGAGCCAAAACACGGTAACTCAGGGCCTGGAGGCAGGGTGGGACCTGTGGCAGGAAACTGGAGCCAGCAGAAATTCCAGTCAGGCTTCAGGTGCTAAAATTTCACACCGAGACCCATAGAAGAGTTTTCATTATTTCATTTTATCATCTTCTTAAAAACATGTCCTAGGTTTTTAAAACGTGCTCAGGATGGAGGAGTTACCAAGTGAGGAATTTTGACCTGGATTACACTGGAAGTCAAGCAGATTAAAGTAGTGTTCCCTTCTGGTATAAAAATTCCATGAGGCTGAATGAGATCACAGCCTGTAATGACAGTGTGCAGTCTCCTAGCACCACAAATGATGAGAAGCAGAATTATAGCCTGGTGATTTCATGTCAGAGGACAATGCTTTATTAGAGTTTGATTTACTTAGTAATTTAAGCACACTGAATCAGAGCAGGGGAAAGTGCTTTAGAAGTAATTTTTTCGTTAGCTCAGTTATTTTTGTTTAGTTCTGTCTTTATTGTGACCTTCATCAGAGTGTAAGGGATCCTGGAAAACAGGAATAGGGTTTTTTCAAGTTACTGGTGAGACAAATATAACACTGAGAAGGTCTGAGGGACATGGGGAGAAGCTGATGACCTAAATATGGACGTGGAATGGGTTCTTTTCCTAATTCCCATGAAGATGATAACAGCTACCCTTGATTACTAGCTGGCCACGGTTGAGTCATGTTTAATTACTCAAGTGGGAATTTACATCACCTCATTTTCCCATGTATGAGGTAAAACTGGTCTGATTTAGGAATGTAGGTCCTGCAGAGAGTCCAAAGGAAAGCATTAAACACCTCCAAAGATGATTCTGCTGTCATGAGTTCCTGAGAGAGGTGGGCTAACACGACTTCTAGAAATACCTGCATTTTTACAAATAATGAGGTGCATTCTGAAGCCTGACTTTGGGACTCCAGCAGAGGAGCTGCTCAGGGCTGGTGGGGACAGCCTTGTCCCTCTGCCTGGGGGTTCTCATTCCCTGCTGCCCATTCAGCAGCTCCAGCTGTTTGTGCAGCTGTGGGACCATCCCTGCCCTCACCCCTGCTCCAGGGGTGCCCAATAATCACAGCAAGATGGGCAGGCAGGGCTTGCTGCTCAGGAAATCTTTAACTTCCCATTAAAGCTAATTTATCCTTTTTTTTTTCTTTATTTTTCACAGGCACAGAAATTCCCATGCAAACACCTCCTCTGCTATTGTATTTTCTGTCAAATTCAGCCCCCTGCACCCCACCCTGGGGTGCCACTGGTGTTCCTGGGGCACTGTGATGCCACCTCTCAGGGAGTGCTTTGCCCTTAGGAACACCAGGGGTTAGTTAAGCAGTATTCCTGCATGTTTGATTACCAGTTTGAGTTAATTAATGGGCTGCACGTGATCTCTATTAATTAGAGCATGCTCAAGCCTTGATAAAGTGTGTGTCCTCCTAGCACAGCATAATGGCTTCACAAAACCCCTACAAACTGTGGTTAATTACAAGTGCGTTAGGATTTCAGTGTTTAAGGGAAGAGGGGAAAAAAAGCTGAAACACCTTTTTTTTTAAAGGTTGTAAAATGTTTCTAAGAAAAGCCTTCCACGAAGTGAAGGTAAGGATGGGGTTTTTTAAAGATGAAATGATTTGGTGGAAACAATTTTTCCCTCGTTTGACAGTTTTGCTCTGACTGTATTATCTGTGGAAGAACAAGCTTACCATGGGGAAAAATAAAGGCAGGGAGACACGTTGCTTCAGTGGAGGGGAGGAAAGTCAGTAATCTATAGGTGCTATTTCCTTAAATTTGATAGTCAGCTCTAGCCAGCTGTGTAAACTCTCTGTGAGGGCTCAGCTCCCACTTCTCACACCCCCAGCTCCCAGTAGAAAACCCTGTTTTGTTCAAAAATAGGGACAACTAATTAACCTTCCACTCTTAATGTGTTCCCTTATTTTGGTTGACCTGCCATTAGAGCTGAGGGCAGGATTATTATTATTATTATGAGTTCAGTCTCTGGGTTTGTGCCAGTTTGGCTCCTGCGCTCCCACGAAGTTCCTGTGATTGGTGTGGGGCTCAAGCAGCAGCTTCCCAGTGAATGTTTGTGTTGCAGCCGTAGAAACTTTCACTTTTTTTGCTGTTTGTATTGATCCAAACCCTGCAGTTCTTTGCCTTTATTCTGGCACAGCTGCCCTTACAGCCTACGAGAGTTTAGGTCAAGCACAGAGAAGGTCTTTGTTCCACTGGGTTCCGTAAAATTCTTTAAAATATAATAGCACTGAGCACTAAAGGTTAATATATTTATTATTTACACATATGTAAATTATACATAGTATTGAATAAAATTAAAATTTGATGAGCTATGTGGAGCTGGCTATGTTTAAAGGAGAGTTTTGCTCTTTCCCTCAGTTATCTGGAGCACAGAGTCCTTCTGCACCATTAGGAATTGTGTGTTTACACTGATTCCCTGCAGCACCACTTGAACTTTTCAACTCCTCCTCTCCCTAGGATGAAATCCTGTGGCATGGAAACTCCAAGGCAATGGTAAGCTCAAATATAGATGTGAAATTAATATCAAAGCAGATTAGAGAGTATTTGCTCAGCTATTGTCTACCCAAGTCATTTTGCAGGATGTGCAAAGCAATCAGCTTCGTTTTAGGAGGGCTGTTTCACTTAGCAAGCAGCTTGATTAAGACAGATGCAAATGCAGCCCTGGCTATGTTTAAAATGGTGGCTGATCATGATTCTTTTAATCTAAGGCCTCATTTCAGACGACTACAGGAAATGGAATAGTTGCTGAGGAAAATGTGGCATGTGCTGTGTGGACAAAGCACTTGCCTGGGTAGACAAACAGCTCTCAAAAAGGAAAAAAAAGAGGAGAAAACCAGGAAAAAAAAAAAAAACAGCAAAGAGGAAGAATTAAAATAATCCTGCCACCTCAGTAGCACCTAAGATTACACAATATTTCTTCCAACCAAGCAGGAGGAACGGTTCCCAGCACTGTTGAACCAAGCCATCATAAAAGGCGTTTTAGTGCGTTATAAAAGCAAGATCAACTTTTCCAGTTCCCTGCACGGACACAAGTGTCAGCCTTGCAGCACAGCAAATTTCTTCTTTTCCTTAAACCTCTCTGCCAGCAGCAGGACACACCCCTGGGCCACCTCCCTGCTCACAAAGCACAGGCATGTCCAGAGCATCTCATCCCTCCGCGGATCCAGCTGGGACACGGGGATTTCCCCCTTTTCCCTGCACTAGAAAGGTGAAGGGAAGGACCAAGAAGGGTTTATAATTCACCTGTCCCCCGCAGCACCAAGAGGGGAGGCAGAGGGAGATGAGGAGGGGTTAATTTTGGGAGGCAGGAGCACAGAGCAGCACTTCCCAGCAGATGGCTCCGTGGTATTCCAGACCTGCCTTGGTCTCCAGCAAACTTTTCACTCCGAACAGATGCACCGAGCTTTGCCTTTTCACTGGGGCACCGGTGCCACGCTGAGGTGTCTTTTTGGTTTTTATCGTTACTGATAATTTTCCCTCTGATCGTAACACACCAGAAATTTCCGCGCTGGAACCCCAGGGCAGGGAATAATCCAGCCCTGGGCTGAGTGGGGACCGGCAGCTGTTTCAGCCCTACTGAATTATTGGCTGCGCATCTCTCCAGATAAAATTTAACAAAGCCAATTAAAGCCTTCAGCGTAACGCAAGGACACTTCACAAATGGTATTCCCAGATTCAGAATTTTTGTTGTTTGGTTTTTTTTTGTGGGGTTTTTTTTGTTTGTTTTTTCTTTTTTTTTTTTT
>WEKY01037145.1:101807-115261 GCA_013390045.1 Picathartes gymnocephalus
TTTTTTTTTTTTTTTTTGTGTGTGAAGAGGACAATATGGGATTGATGAGTCTTGTTATTTTGCCTATAAAGAGAGGTCTTAAATGCTTACAAAAGCCTGCCAAATGCAGCCATTCAGTTCTACACCACAGAACCAGATGAGTTTTGCTCGAGTTATAAAATGCATTAATTCAAGATTATACCCCTCTATGCTGTGGAACATATGTAGGTACAGCACAAAGCTGACAATTTGTCAGGCCCTTTTCCAAGCCCTTTTCCTGAAGAATGAGGTCCCATTTGGATCAATTACAAGTGAATAGGCATTACACGCTGAAAATCATGCCTTTGTTGCTTAACAGTGCAAAATATTGTTGGTATAATTATTTTCGTGTAGTCCTCTTGCCCTGGGGCATCGATCCAAATGTGATTCCAGCTCTACCTGGCTCTAACCCAAGACCACTCCACATCAGGCCCTCAGGATCCTAATTCTCTCATTCAGCTGACTATGACCAGTGTCTGTGTGGTTTTGGTTCAACATAGACTGGAACGTGCAGGGAAATCCAAATATTTCTCCTGTGTCAGTGGTGTTCTCCAAAAATTGGCAACATCTCCCGTGTCACGCCAGTTCTTCATGAGTTTCTCCTTTGTATTTGATGCACTTTTAAAGTTCTGTATTCCTGAGTCTCATTATTTCACTATTTCTTCACTTTGACCCCTGATATTTTTGGGGCTCTTTGACCATTCTGATTTTAAACCCCTGATTACCCACGAGGAGCCAAACTGCCCAGCTTTTCTCAGAAATAACTAGTGAGCAATGCCTCTTCATGCTGCACAACATAAACAATTGCTAAAATATGCAGATCAGGAAAACTAATTATGTGTAGTTTTGAAATGTCTACAATGTTTTAAATGCCTTAATTGAGTTTATAGACATTCCAAAAAAAAAAAAAAACAAAAACCACAAACCAAAAGAACCAACCCTTGGGCTTCATCCCTTCCTTGCCCTATGAGAGAGACAATGAGTACCTAAGGCAGATAAGCAGAAAGGAAAAGTGATTTGTTTCACACGCTCTGAAAATAAAAGGAACTGGATTTGGGGAATTTTCTCCTGTGCTGAGCAGTATTGGTTGGGCAGGGGGTATTTTAATGCACAGCTGCTTTCTGCTGCTGTGGTTATGGTCATGCTGTGGTCACTGGGTTTGCACATCTCTGGCTTGAGGGACAGGGAAATGCCAGCCCTGGTGGAAATTTCTCGTTCTGCTATTCAGAATTTTTCTACAAGTACCCCAGTGCGCTTAATAGACAAGGCCAGTACACATTGGGGTGGAAAACAAAGAGAATTCTGCTTTCACTACTTATTGGTGTGGGATTACTGAGAAGTGATTTCAGCCACTCATGCCCTCAAGGGTCTAATTAAAGTGACAAATCTCTGCAGAGCCTGTGATGTTACAATACTTAGTGACAGAAATAGGAATAAAAATCACTCCCTTTTCATTGTTTTCCTGATAAAATGTGTCCATTGGACAGGAGAGAGGCATCAGGGTGGGCGTTTTCTTTCATTTGGGAAGCAGGGGACACCCAAAACTGGGCAGAGAGAACGTTCGTTCATTTTTTATCTTCCACAAGGGTTTATCCTGTAGTAAAATAGGGATAATTCCAGCTACACTCTCGCGGGAATTCCGAGGAGCGCAGGAGTTTTCCAGGGTCCTTCGCAGATATCCTGCAGAGTTTTCCATGGTTTATAACCCAAGCTGTGAATCCGTGGGTGGGGTTGTGTGCTTGCAGCTCTGTACCAGGCTTTGGCTCTCCTCCCCTTTGGGCTGCTGTGAAGCTGATGGCAAAATTCCAGGTAAAGCCTGCAGGAAAAGTGTCTCCCCACGGGCTCGGCTTTCACATCTGTGGCCTTTTCTCAGAGCGCTCGTGCCCACCTCTGCTTGTGCATTCCCCATCTGCTGCTGCTTCCCGTCCCGGGCCACTGGGAGCATCCAAGGTTTGCGCCACAAATCCATTCTTTTATTGAGGAGCTGCTAATGGAGAAGAAATCGCGTTCTGGATCATCAGTCCCTCCAAAAGCAAAGTTTCTTGGGAGCAAAGATCGCAAAACGAGGCAGCTCATTCAGGCCTTTCACGCTCTGTGCTCCTTGGGCTGATCCCCCAGGGAACCATGTTTTCCAATCCTGCATCACCCACTTGGGGAATTGTTTGCTTTTCTTTAGCACAGAATTTTATAAATGACACTTAATCACACCAAAGAGCTTTCTTTTCCTCAGACAAATTGTGTATTTACATACAATTCTCTAATTGCTTGCAACATGTTGTCTTCCAAGTGTAACACCTGCTTGGGGAGGCTGCTAATTTAGATATAACAAGATAAACGGTGGAGTTCTGTGTTTTGTGAGGAAGGCAGAAGAAAAGTAATTTTAAAAATATAATTAATTAAGATTACATAATAATAGGGATAATTTTTTTTCATGTTCCATGGCAGCTTTCATAGAAAATGATTTGTTTTCCTGCTGAAGAAAGGAAAATTTCTGCAAAAATTTGGCCTCATTATAGGACAGAAATGAGAAAGAAAAATCATGCCACCTGTTTAAAAATTAGGAGCCTTTAAAGACATGCAGTTTTACAGCCAAAAAAAAAAAAAGCCTGTTTCTTGGTATAGGAGAATCAAGGAGGAAGAACTCTCTCCTCCCACTGTCCCTTTGTATCCTCGAGCCTTTCTTTCCAGCTGCCCCTGTGCCCACCAGAGCTATCATGGAACTCACTGAGCTTTCCATCTCTGCTTTTTGGTTTCTTGCTCTTTCCCAGCCCTGCAGAGACCTCTCCAAAGCCTTTTCCTGCTATTTGAGGCCCCCTGCATGGTTCAGTGGGGAGTAAATGTTCTTTGAGGCTCCAGGGTAATTGCTGGCAGGTAGAGCTGTGTCTGTCCCAGTGAAATCTTGCAATTCAGAGTTGCTTCCCTTATTGACAAAAATGGGTTTCTATTGCCCTTATTCTGCTCTTCTTGTTCTGCTCTGTGCGTCATAAACTAAAGGGAATATTTGGTTCTGCTTGTAAAAATGTTGGTGGAGATGAAGCACAGGGAAATGGCCTGGGCTGAGAAAATCATTTTGATTTTCACTAACCACCTCTTGTGTATTGTCTGAGAGCGTTTGTAGGAAATAACTATAGGGATGTTGTGTCATTTTTTTATTCCTACCATTCCATTTCACTTATGGCTTTTCTTCCTCCCTAGGATGTAACTTCTCTCTTCTGAGCACCTAGATGTGCTTCACAAATTACTGTGTTCTCTCAGACTCATAGGTATTTAAATGTAGTTTGTCTCCTTTTTAAAATAGGAGGGAAAACAGGATTCCACTCTGTCCAGGTAGATGGGTTCTCACCTGCAAGCTTGGTTTTGGTCCATTCCAAGAGTTTCTGCGTTGGAAACCCAGTTCCCTATGACTCCAGAAATGTTTTTCCCTTTTGCCTGTGGCCTCCTTATCTGTTCTTCACATCCTTATGAGCCACAGATGCTCAGCTGTGCTGCAAATCCCCTGCCTCCCATCCTTAAACCCCCAAAGCATCCCCAGCTCCCAGCAAGGTCCAGCCCTGCCCACTCCCACACCTCACCCGAGCTGTTTTTAAAGGAGATGTGACACAACCTGGCATCAGCCGTCAAAGAAAGGGGTTTAACTGATCTTTGTGAGCCCACAAGTCTGAACAGAGCTCAGATCTCATGTTTTCAGCATTTGCCTTCACCATGGAGAATCCCTGTGCCTGTAAAGATGGCTCTGTTAAATTTACTGCAGTGCCTTTGATAACTGTGCTGTGACAAATTGTGGTTGTCCCACACAATGCAGGGCTCCGATTGCACTCACAGAATCGTGTAAAGTCACTTCTTTTATTTTTGGTTTTCTTCCCCTGTGGAAGATATTTAATTTTACATCAAGGCCTGGCTAAATCCTAAATGAATCTATATGGAAGGTGCAGGAGTGGGGCTGTGGAATAACAGAGGCTTTTTCTTTGTACTTGGAGTCCATTCTGTGCTGCAAGCAAGCAGAAAGCTTTGCCACCTGCAGCTGCTTGCAAGCCAAACGGAAATGAGCTGATGTTGTGTGTCCTCTTCCAAGCACACAGGTGTCCACTGGATGGGCAGTGTTGTTGCCACTGGCAGGGCTGGCACAGGGCCAGCTCAGAACCCAAATGGCTCTGCTGGGGAATTGCCCTTTGCTCTGCTCTGCCTGAGCTCGGCCACTGGGCTCTGCCTCCGTAACAGGGAAACAGTTTTAATGTTTCTGCTTCAGCAGTGAATATGATTCAAAGTTCATTAAACCCCTGGGGTCTGTTTATTGAATTCAAAGGCCTTTAAACAAGGTCTTGGACTCCTTTTTAGAGAACACGCAGAGCTTCATTTGCAAGGCACACCAGACTCCCTCCGTCCTCACCCATCTTCTGTCTCTGACAGCCTTGTTACCTACATTTTTTTTAGAATAACAGAATGGTTTGGGCTGGAAGGGACTTTTAAATGTTCCAACCCCACTGTAATCACCCTGGAAATCTTCAGCTGGATCAGGGTGTTCGGAGCCAACCTGGCCTGGAATCTTTCCAGGACTGGGGCTTCCACCACCTTTTCAAGCAACCTGTCCCAGAGCCTCACCACCCTCTCTATAATATATTTCTTCCTTATAGCCAGTCAGCACAACCTACTGGAATTTTGCTGTGGAAAAAATTCAGCGCTGTTGAAATGCAAGGGTAGGTGGTTTTTTTTGGGGGGGGGAATGTATTTGCTAGTTTTGACAGATCTAAAGCTGAGTTTCGTTGGTGTGTTCAGCCTATGCACAAAAGGAAGCAAGGCAGTGGTCACGCCCTTGCCTGCTTTATCCATCAGGATTCCTCTCACTGGGAGGGCAGGAGGTTTCCGCGCTGACAGGACACAAAGTTTTATTCATTAGTGCTTAATTTCCTCCCTTTCGTTGCCTCCAAGATTTAAAACATTTTCAAATTTGTCATTCCTGCCCTCTACCTCACTCCAAAAGTCTTGGACTCTTTTGCTACTGTTATTAATTTTTTTTTTTTTTCCTGAGACTTAGGGTTAGTTACTGAATTCAGCTCTGAAAGCAAGATTTTATTCTCATAATTCTTCTCACACTGTTATTAAATCTGGAGAAAGGTGACAATAATTTCAGCTGCCATGTCGAAGTATTGGCTCTTTCAGTTTAATTATTGGCTTCTGAGCAGGACTGAAGAGAGAACACGGAGAGAAAGCAGCACCAGCTGAGAATCCCCTCAGTGGGATTCAGGTCAGAGGGGAGAGAACTGGGAAGCAGAGGCCGTGCAGCAGCAGGGGAATCAGCAAAATAAGAAAGCCTGGCTGAGGCAAGAGAGAAAAAAAACACCAGCTTTGCAAATCAGGATGGATATGCAAGAGAAAAACGTACATTGAGGCCCTCGAGTTAACAGATACTCAGAAAAATCACTTTATCATTGGGTTGGAAACTCCATCAAATGCACTTGGCAGAAGGAATTTATTTAGATATAGCTTAGGAAGATCCCACCAGGGCTCCATTCTGCCAGGTGAACTCTCTGCTTTATGTCCCAGCACTCAGGGGGCTTTTGGATGCCTGAAGCTGCACAGGAGATGGCTTCTCTGTGTTCTCAGGAGCCCCTGGTCCTGCCTTCGTTGTGGCTTTGACAATGCAAAAGGTTTGAGACAGGCTGCTCGCCTGGCGCTTGTGCTGTGAAGTGAGAACTTCAGACAGAGTATCTGGATTGTTTTCATTGGGCATTGGAGTGCAGTTCAGCTGCCTTTGCTGCTTCCTGTTTTTATTCCCATAAAAGCTCTTAATATAATTGTGGGGACTGAGCCATGGCAGAGCAAGCCACGGCTCTGAGTGCGCCTGTTGACATCACTGCCCAGTTCTGGTACAAATTTCATGAGCTCCCAGTGCACAGACACAAGTCTCGAGCAGCAATCAATACTTCAGTAATACTCCATAAAGCACCACGTTATACCCTTCCATAAGTGATTCAAACTGGTGCTGTGCTCATGCAGAACGTGCACCAACAATGCTGCACAGGGCATTTATCAGCACTGCCTTCAACAGAGCTGAAACTCAGACAGGGCTCCAGAAACCGCAGCAAAACAGAGCCATTAAGGAGGAGCTCTGGCCTGAAGTGAGGGGGTTCTGCTCCAAGTTTCACTGGGTGTTGTTGTTGGTTTTTAGGTTTTTTGTTTTGGGTTTTTTTGGTGGTTTGGGTTTTTTGTTTGTTTTTCTGGTTTTTTTCTGGTTTTTTTGGGGGGAGGAGTTGTATGGTTTTTTGGTATTGTTTCTTGGTTTGGTTTTTTCTTTTTTTAATTTTTTAAATTTTATTCTCTTTTTTCTTTTTTTTCTCTTCTTTTCTTCTTCTCTTCTTCTCTTCTTCTCTTCTTCTCTTCTTCTCTTCTTCTCTTCTTTTCTTCTTCTTTTCTTCTTCTCGTCTTCTTCTCGTCTTCTTCTCGTCTTCTTCTCGTCTTCTTCTCCTCTTCTTCTCCTCTTCTTCTCGTCTTCTTCTCGTCTTCTTCTCCTCTTCTTCTCCTCTTCTTCTCCTCTTCTTCTCCTCTTCTTCTCCTCTTCTTCTCCTCTTCTTCTCCTCTTCTTCTCCTCTTCTTCTCCTCTTCTCCTCCTCTTCTCCTCCTCTTCTCCTCCTCCTCTCCTCCTCCTCTCCTCCTCTCCTCCTCTCCTCCTTTCCTCCTCTCCTCCTCTTTTTCTTTTCTTCTTCTTTTCTTTCCTTTTTTCTTCTTTTTTGGTTTGGTTTGTTTTTTTTTTTTCCTTCTTCTTCTTTTAGGGATGACAGTGACTGTGAAAAAAATCAGTCCCCTCGCCAGCTGTGTCCATTTCTGTGCTCTGAGACCCTTAGAGTTTAGTTACTCAGAACAGTTCTTTTGGAAGATCAATTCTGTAGTTATTTCAGTGATTTGAAGGTATGTGGGAAATGACTGCTGTTCTCCTGACCCACAGAGACCTCTGTGACTCAAACTTTCCCGTTTGTGATGTGATTATCATGGCCTCATGGATGACAGGTGGGGTGGGTCACATGGGGCATTACCAAATCCATACAAACAGAACTGCAGCTTTTTGCACAAATTTCAGCTGGATTTAGATCAGCTCCTCAAAGAAATAAAGGAGTTTCTCCTTTATCTGCATGCAGAGTCCCCATCTCCCAAACTGTGCAGCATCCCTTGGAAGTATTTGTAAACACTTCACACTTTCATTGCTCTGCTGCTGCCTGTCCAGTCCTTCACAGAAAGCCATTCTGATTTCCCATTTCTGCAGGGATATTTGCTTATCTTCTTTCAACTGTCTTGGCCTTCAGGAAATTGAAACAGAAGGGCTCAGAACCCCTGCCAGAGATTTTGTTTCACAGTGCTCTGGTGCTCTTTATGGCTGAATGATGAATACCAATTTAATTATACTTAGGAGCCCTGGCTGAGTTTTCTTTTGTTAAGTCAGAAGTGTGGAAATGAGTTCCAGCTCCTGTTAAAAAATTGTTACAGTACTGCCATAAAATACAGAATTTCCACTGTACATGCCTTGTTCTACAGCCCTTCTAAATTGAACTCAATTAAGCTGCATGTCTCCTCTATTGTCAGAGATATAAAACTGCTCCAGTTACATGTGGGATGTGGTAATGCATTAAATCAGGAGATTGTCAATACCTCTAAACCATGTCCTAAGGTGCCCTTTGCTGAAGCTCCTTTTGAATTAGTGTGAGTGGCTGCAGGTGTAACAAACACATCTCTGTATTCAGGACATTTCTTATGGAGTGGAACCAAGGCTGTGCCACAAGATGAAGGGAAATTTTGCTGCTTTAAGACTCGAGAGCAATGTTTGTGAGCAGAGATGGATAAATGAGTATGATCACTGTAAAATTCCTTTTGTGGAGCGGGTGAGGATCCTTCATGCAGACAGATTTTTTTTTTTTTTTGACTTTGGTCTTGCTGTGGAAATATTACAGACAACATATGCTGCTGAAATAAGCTGGTGCATTTCCAGAGATTTCACTGAAATTTCATCCATTAATATTGGCAGAAAACTTGAACCTGTTTTGGGACAAGAAAAACAACAGAGCAAAGCAAATGAGAACCTGATGCAAAATTCCTTTAAATCCTCAGTGACCTCCGTGGGCACTTCACGAAGCACTAACATTATTCATAATATCTGGTTTTGAGTACTTTTCTCTCTCTTATTGCTCCTTCTTTCCCCACATCCCTTAAAATTTACTAAGCAACACTGGCTTGAAATTGTATTTCCTAATAAATTGCTCTGGCTGACAAAATGTAAGCAGGCTGTTAAACAAAAAAAAAAAAACCAAAAAAAAACAAAACCAAAAAAAAAAACAAACCACCAAAAAAGAGGAAATTTATTTATTTCTCCCTGCAGAAGTGGGAGGAGATGAAAAGCCCCATTGTCAACCACCTCTCAGAGTCGGCAATTAAGCAGCAGCAGTGTACCATTCAAATTCAGAGCGTAATTCAATAAATACATCCTGCATGCTCACATCCCACAACTGGCAATTACACACAGATGCAATCAACAGGTCTTTTTCCACATTTTTACAAACCTCATCGAACTGCTAAGAAACCTCAAAGGGAAGCACGCCCACCCCACACGCTCTCTGCTCAAGTGGGTGTGATTTTAGTACACCTCATAGCCCTAAAAAAAATTAATAAATAGAAAAAAAAAAAAAAAACCAGAAAAATGTGTGGACAGAAAGGATTTATGTAAGGAGAGAATTAAAAATCCAGCATGATTTCCATTATAGGTGAGTTCCTCAGATGTCACCTTTGAAAACAGTGCCCATCACTTCCCACGGGGATGTGGGAGTGTTTGGGGTAACTCTGTGATGCAGAGGTGTTGTGCACTCCCAACACCCAGGGGATGCAAATGCTGAGGAAGAGGAGATGTGCAAAAGGAAGTTTCCTTCCTCCTCGTCTCGGGTCCGAAGGTGTCACTCAGAAATGCCATTATTTGCTTGAAGTGTGGGAGCAGCAATGTGCAAACCAAAATATTATTTTCATGCATTTTAACAGCTGTTGAAACACAACCGACACTTGTGGTTCCAGCCACAGCTTTCCCTCTGTGCTCTCAGACAGCATCAAACATGAAATTGTGATTACAACACGTGTTGTTTGCTTTTCTGAGTGCTGCAGAGCTCTCAGATCCCTCACCATCAGGAGAAAGTGAAAGATGTGAGAAGTCCCTGGTGACCCTGAGCAGACTGTGAGGGAATGATCTGGGGGAATCCACATTTTGCTATGGTTTCCCTTCCCATAGTTCTGCAAGTCTGTCGCTTCCTTATCCCTTTCTTGGTTCCAAAGAGAGCAGGGGATTTTCTCACCCGAAACTTTATTAGCTGCTAAATTGATAAAAAGTTGTAGCTAATGGGAGTCTGTGGAACACAGATGGATGAGGCACTGGGAGCTCTAACACTGATTTATGGGACAAGTGGCTTGGGGCTACCTGCAGTTAAACCACCTGAGCATTGTTCACAATCTTTAAATTACATGCCCAAAGTATTCCAGCTGAATGCTGGAGTCACCAGGCTGTGCTTTCTGCTGCTCCCATTCCTCATTGAATCTTAAATTCCTCTCTGCACAAGGCCCAGCTTTCAGAGGACATTTGGAGGGTAGTATTCACCTTGTGAGGGTCTTTCCTCCTCTGAAATCTACATTTCCAGACCCTTTCCCAGTCCCTAGGATACAGTTTTTCTGGGAAAACTCACTGGACTACATCTTTGGGAGAAAAGCCCTTGGGCAGATCAGCTGGAATGTTGATGGACATCTCATTCCTGCACCTGGTCTTGCTGAGTTGTGAGTAGGAGCTGTTCCTAGGCCAGGGGTTGGAAATTTTATTTTTCCCAAGCTATAGGTAAGGATGGTGTTAGAAACTTTTGGGGAAGATGGGACATGATGTGTCTCACAGGGATAAGCTGATACCAATCTAATGCTGAGCAGTATCATCACTCTCTGAGAGGCAGAGACTACATTGGCAGCAGGTTGCACCAAGTTAAAAATTGTGCTGAATGCTGTGTTCGTAATTGTGGGTAAATTGTTCAGCCTGCACTAGGAGCAAGAAATTCATTCCTCTCAAAAAAAAAAAAAAAANAAGAAAAAAAAAAACTCCCCTCAAAAAAAAAAAAAAAAAAAAAAAAAGATGATTCTGCACCATATGGTATGAAATAGAATTTTCAGGTACTCAATGAAATTTTGAGTAAAAGCAGCATTACCTCTGTGAAGGATGGTCCTAAAGGACAGCAGGAGGGAGAAGGGGTGTACTTTGTGTTAAGGTTCGTAGAGTCTGATCCAGCTTCCTTTCATAATCTCCTATAATTGGATGTAGTTTTTCTCCACATCTTGAGCTCTCATTTACCTTTGGAAAGGATTTTGTGCTCAAATTCACAGGTGGAAGGTGTTTATTAAGCTGGAAGTATCACTTTGTTTAACTGATGATTGAGCTGAGGGCCTCGTACAGGTTGATAGCAGAGCATAAACCAAGGCAGAGAGACAGAAACAATCCTTCAGCTCAATTAGAAATGGAGAGAGGGGCAGCTTTGCTGCTGAGTCACTCGAGCTCCACAAAATGCACCTCATTTTCCACTTCTCTGCTATCAGAGCAAGGACTGATGTTGTTTTCTTCACATCTAAAATCTACCAGCCTCAGAGTCTCCTCTAGTGTCCTTCATCCCAACCATCCCAAAGTGTTTTGAGGCTTTGTAGGGGAATCGTTCCCCATGGGACAGATGGTGGCAGTTTCTCCCTGTGAGCAGGACCATTCTGGGGTGTCTGAGGCAGGTGAGCAGAATCCCTGAATCTCAGAGCTACCCAAGGGCAAAAACTGAGCCTGTTTTTTAAAAACAACCATTAAGGAGTTCTTTAGTGCTCTCTAAAGAGACCTTTGCAGGTGTGAGAGGGATTTGTTTCTGGGTGATATCCACCAGACCAGCCCCAGGGATGAGCAACTCTCCACGGTGTTGGTGGCACGTGGTCTGGCTTCAAACTGCAGCACCAAGCCATAGAGGCAGGACAATTCCCAGTGCTCTGCATTGCTGCAGGCCAGGCCCCAAATGCTTTTTGTATGAACTATTTCTGAACTGAGCAGGGGTCCTGCTCTGCCCACGCTGGCTGTGTGGCCACTGAGCCTCCAGCCTTTCATCTGCTGCAGCTCTTCTCTCCCTGCCCCGTCTGCACGCTCAGCCAGCATGCTGAACTTTCCTCATCTCACTTTGTTTCCCCAAAAGCAGCCAGCCATGAGCTCATTGATTCAGACAGAATCTTTTAAGGAACCCCCTGCCTCTGCTGCCTCTATATTCAAGCAGACACAAGGGTCAGGAGTTTCCACACCACCATTTCCTCCTCAGCTCCTGCTCTGCTTCCTCCAGCCTGGGCCGATTTTTCATTAAGGAAAGCTCAGCTGTAGAAAAAACACACGAGGCAGCAAAAGCAGAGTGGTTTTTTCTGTTTCCCACTGCCATGTGATTTTTTATTTTGAAATGTAAGCGCAACATGTGGCATGCTGTTCTTCAAGCCACTGAATTGGTGACTCTCCTCTCTGTAGGTTGTCACCAGCAATCATGGACTGGAGAAAGGCAATCTCTCCCAGTACTGATCCTTCTTAGGCAGAGGTAATAGAAGCCTGAAAGATTATTCATCCCCTTCTACTCGGAGAGTCTCATATGGTGCATTTTATTTTTTTAAAATACAAAAAAAAGAAAAATTTGCACTATCAGGAGCCTGTGTAAGCACTGAGGTTTATTTTATGCCTTTAAATCAGAGCTGTGTTAATCAAAATATTTGCCTTGGAATTGAACAACCACTTCACAGATTCACCCGGGTTGTTCCCTGAAATGTTCACACGTGTGGGTTAAGTGAAAAGCACACTCCCAGGGTTTGATTTGCTCCTGCAGACTTTTATTCTTCCCTGGGCGAGGATGGCAAATGCTAATCCCTAACTGGGGGCATTTCTTTGGAGTAATCAGGTGCCTTCTTTGCAATGAGTGGGCCTGGAGCTTGGAGAGGCTCTGCAGGGCTGGCCAGGTGATGAGCAGGGCTGAGGTTTGCACTGATGGCTGGTTATGTCTGCAGAGGCACCAGCCTGGCCTCTCGCCATCCTCTGCCCACCTTCCTGCTCCTCTTGGGGTACAGAGATGAAAGCTGCCTTTAGTCCTGGGTGTCTGAAACCTCAGGGGAGGAATTCTGGTTCCTTGCACAGCCTTTGCACCCCCGAGCCCGCAGTGCTGTGACACAGAGCACGAGTGACTCGGGACTGGGAATGGCCACCCTCAGACTGGGGCATACACAGACACAGAGGGGATCTCCAGTAGCATGAAACACTGAATTAAATCACATTTTGGGAATGCACAGCTGTGCCAGGCTGGGAGGCAGCTCAGGGGCAGAGCCTGAAAATCCTAATTTCAGCACAGGGATTTCAAATCACCCTTCCCAGGCTTTGCTTTGGCCTGCTGGAGAACACCCTCCCAGAAGGAGATGCTGCCATGGGAACAGCAAAAGGAGCCCTTTAATATTCTGTGCATTGAGCAGACTCACTATCAACATGCTTTTAGGATGGTAGCATTGCTGAGTTGAATGATTAAAGATGCAAAAGTGCACTTGGGTTCTGTACTTCCCAATGAAAATTAGAGCCTCCAGAGATTATGGATAAATGACTACATATCCCAGAAAGTAATTTGAGCAAGTTCCAGATCACTGACCAGAAGAAAATTCAACTGCTGAACACAAAGACATGTTTGCAGCCATGAACACTATCTGACAGGGTAACTAGATTATGTCAGATTCTGCTTACAGGCAACTGAAAGTAAATAAACCTGAAAAATTACTTTACAGTGTACGACTGTAGGTGGTGAAAAATACCACTCATGAAGAATTATGATCCAAACCAGAATCACCTTTATGCTCCTAATCTGCTCTCAAGGCTTTCTTTTTGTCTTTAAAACAACAATAATAATAGGAAGAAAAAGCTACAACCTTAATATTTCTTACATGTCAGCTCAGACCCCCTTGGGTTAATACATTCCACAGTCTTGTTGTTTACTTCTCATTAAGCTAAATGTTTTATGCAAATCATCTGACATAAAGCCAGACGACCAATCTAGAAAGGCTGTAATTCCATCTGATGAGTTCATTCAACTGAAATCTGTACTTAATTTCCATAATTATACTACCCTATTCTCATAATGTGAACTGATTGCTGCAAAAACACAAAATAACTGAAATGCATTCAGATCTAAAATATGAAAATGATATGTCCCTTTGGGCACAAGAGTTATGTTTTACAAACAGTTTCTCTATTTTCTTTATTTTCTCCAACAAAATATCTCTTTATTTAAGGCTTTGCCAGCCTCATTTAAAGACTATTAAAATGATAAGAGCTATTTCTAATGCAGTGTTGCCTTGCTAGTAAAAAAAAAAAAAAAAAAAAAAAAAAAAAAAAAAAAAAA
>WEKY01037145.1:115271-170671 GCA_013390045.1 Picathartes gymnocephalus
AAAAAAAAAAAAAAGAAAGAAAATGAAAGAGAAGAAAAAAGCAGGGGAAAGGAAAAGAAAATTGAGGAAAACCACACGAGGGCATTAATAATTATATTAATGCATTATGCTCAAAAGCCTGAAGATTGCTATCTTGTCATGGAGCTTAAACTCAGAATAGAATGGCTGTGTTCTTGCTGACAAGTCTAAGTATCTTCTTAATTATAGACTCAGACACATGAAGTTGCTGCTGCACCAATCAGGCACGAAAAGGCAGAGCACAGCTTGGCTTGAAGGAGCTGCCAAGGGCCTGAACTTTCCTTGGGAAGCTCGACCCTCCCAAAAGCCAGGCTCAAATATCTCCTTTGGTGGCTCTGAACCACTGAGCTCTAGCTTTGGGTTGGGTTTACGGTGGTATTTGAAGGCATATTATTTATGAAACTCATATTTTTCATCATGCCCCTTCCTAAGGAGACAGCCCTAAAAACAAAAGTCACTAAGTCACCAGAAGATCAGGTTTTTTCTCTTTGCTTTTTTCTCTCTGGTTGTATAACCACAGTTGTCTTATTGACAACAACAATCACAGAAAGTGGCATTTAAATGGAGCAGCACTCAGGACACCTGAGGGGAAGGGCAGGATGCAAAAGGTGTGTTTGAAGATGTTAAATGACATTTACCTGATGGTGTCACCAACCCCTCCCTCTCACCTGTAGAAAGGTGCTCTGGTATTCAGAATTGTGTTTCCATACATAAAACCCCCCATTTTATTATTTTTCTGCCTTCTGCATAGAACAAACCCACTCTTTCCTTGGATTACTCAGAAAAGCAATGACTATTTTTATGTAAAGGCACTGATCCCTCCCTCAGGTTGAGCCAGTAATCCAAGAACTGCATTTTCCTTCTCCGGTGTCAAGGGGGATACTCGAATATATCACAGTTTGTGAGTTCCCCTTTGTCTGTCCCCGTGGATTTGTGTCACCAAATCAATTTGTTAATCTAGGTGCACACCCCTACCTGGTACCTCCTCATTAAGGAAGCAATGCTGCAGAAATTCAGCTCTGCTGATGATAACTGTAACACTGCTTTGAAATCCTCTCTCCTTCTCTGCAGCGGGAAAAAGGCAAAATTGCAGCAGTTTTATTCCTATTATATTTTTAATCATTCTTGTCTCGGGCATTTCTGAACTTTTCTGCGTGGTAGCTGGTTTCAGGCTCTGTGTGCTCTTAACTTGCAAGGAGCTGAAAAATGCAGCTTAATTTTTTTTTTAAAACCTTCCAGAGGCTTGCGTGTGCAGCAGACAGTTCTAGATGATGGATGGTGAAGCCAGTTAAAAGTGCCACACTGCTGGGAGCCTGGGCAATAATACTGCTGCAGGAATTCTATAGAATTCTGCTCTTACCAGGATGACCTTTCTGGGAGGAAAAAAAAAAAANTTTCAAAGGGAAAACTCTTTCCTACAAAAAAAAAGAGAGCAGAATCACATTATAGTTTTCTAAGAAAAATAAGAAGTAATCCTGTTAAATTCAAGCTCATCCAGCTAAATCACTTGAGCTTTTTCACATCCCTGCTTTAAATATCCTCAGCTGACTTTGCTGAGATGAGAAACGCTCCTGGATAAACAGCAGCAGGCCCTGCTCAGTGGGGAGAGGGATGGCAGCACATCTGTCAGTGTTGGGAGATGCAGAATTCCACTCTGGCTCAGAGAGGAGTTCGTGGGGGCCTGGAATTTGGGAATTTCTTGAAGAACTGGGGCAAACTTGGGACTTCTGTGAAGTTGCCCTGACCTCCCCTGAATGGTTTGTTCTGCTTGTGCAGCTCAGCAGAGCGCCTTGCTGGGACACCAAGAAGGAAGAGTGTCACTTTCTTAATTGCCACTATCACTTCCTGGAGCAACTGGTTATTCTGGAAGAATGAATTCTCGTTTATTTAATTAGTTTAATGGCCTGGAAGTGTCTAAACCCAAAAAGCTCGTTCCAGCTAACTGGAAAGCTCTCTGTGCTGAAAACAAAGGTTGCTCACAGCCTCACGGATTATTAAGTTTATATTTTTTTAATCAGAACTCAGGAAAAAAAAATATTATTCCATAAGCCAAGTCCTAGGAATTTTACAGTTGAGAGAAGTCCCTTTAAGAAACTAAATTGCATTTTGCTTGTCTGCAGGAAAGGCTAATGAGGCCAATTTGAAAGGGATGTCATTTGTTCTGAAAAGTGTTGGGCATTGTAGATTCCTTCATCTATTGGAGAGAATGACCTAATTTTGTTCCAGATGAGCCCGTTTGGATCCAGCAGTTTGGATTTGTTTGCACTGAATGATTCTGCTTTTACTGGGCTTATTTGCATGAAGAAATTTGGATGCAGTTTGGTCTTAAAAAGACTCTTGCCTGTATTTTCCTGGAGTTTTCTAAGTGATAAACTCTGGTATTTACTTAATGAGGAGTATAAGAATTCAAAAATAAGTATATTCTTTCATTGTGGGTGGCTCCCTGGGATTTACCTTGACTCAGTCTCAGTGTTTTATTGCAACAATATTCACCAAATACATACTTTGTTTATATGTCTCCCCTCTTCCTTTTCCTGCCACTCAAAATTACAATAATTCAGATGGGTTGTGTTTACATTACACAAGATTTCCGTGGCTTGCAGCACAGATTTGCACCGCAGTTGAGCAGAATAAACCATGAATAGCATTTCTATCGTGGTTACAGGTACTACCGCTTCAATTTACTGCACAAATAGCATTGCTTTTATTTTTATCTTGAATGCTCTCCTAACGAGATGCCTGTGTGCCTCGCAGAGCTGTGGGTTTGTGGTCTGGGGAGTGGAGGGGTTGAAGCTGCTGGGATCATTCTCTTGCCACCACTGCTCTTCTCTTTGCAGTGCAGTTCCCAGCTGGCTGCTCTGCCTGGAAATACCTATTCCTTGTTTATTTAATGTGCAAAGTGCCTATTTCATGTAATAGCCAACACATAATAACAGACAACGCGGTTCTTCAGTCTTATCTGCAGATCTTCTAAATATTGGGAGCAGAGGGAGTTGAATAATCATCAAGGAAATGCCTCAGAGAAGGATTTTCAGATTTTCGCTTAGGCACGTGCTTCTGCCTCTTTACAGTCCAACAGAGCTTTAAACCCACCCTTTAAAAAGGAGTTTTTAATGTTGTTTGCACCAAGTGGAACCAAAATAGTTAGGAGGAAATAAAGAACTAAAGAGAGACTTGGGGGATAGAGGGGTACCATTATATAGAGGGAAAATATTTAGTAGGAAAATCAGTATTTATGAACATCTGCAAATATTATTGCATTTTACATGAAGCTCCTCTGGTAAGAGCTTAATGTTTTTCCAGGCTAAAGGGAAATCCAGTGGCAGAATCTCTGCCTTGCTGGAAGATCTTTCTGTGAGAAGTGGATCAGGGTGGAGAAGGAGGAGGGAAATAGAGCTGCCTCTGGGGAGGGAATAGCGATTAAATTGAGGGGTGTGGGTGGAAATCTCCTTTGCAGACTTACATCAATTTTACAGACCCACAAATTAATTGAAGTGATTCAGGGCAGCTTAAACTACTGGAAGGTTTTCCTCACTCCTGGTCTGAAAGGTTTCAATGAAAATATCCCCTGAATAGTGGCTCAGTAATTGGTATTCATGTACTGGCTACTAACTGAGTGCCTAATCAGAATCTATTACTGCATCCTAACGAATTCTATTACAGATTCCTAACAAAAAAATATATGTTCTGGAGTGGAATTCCACTCAAATTATCTGTCACATCCATAGATTCAGCCCCCCTAATCTTCAGAGAAACTATTGTGCAGAGCAAATATTGGCACATCTTGTGAACGTCAGGCTGCCATCTCCATTGTTCTGGGGCTTGCGTTACATTTGGAAAATAAACTTGATTTTAATTTTTCTCCAAACATCATACGATAATCCCTGCATGTTTGCTTTACAAAGATGCCGTCTAATTAGTAGACTTCTAATTAAGTTCATATGCAAACTGGTTCTATCAGGTGCCCATTTCAAGCATTAGAGTCTTTGGAACTCCCAGAGTTTCTCATGGCCTCTAGTGACATCCCCATTTGCATGAAGAAAACAGTGTTTTAAAACCCTTTAAGTTCATGTGCTTCTGCCTAATGGATGCAGTAACAGACCTTGCAGCGCTGATAGGAGTTGAGCCTGACCAGGTTAAGCTGCCCAAGCTCCCTGGGATCACCACCGGGGTCTCCATCAGGCTGCAAATTCACTGACACAACGCCACACACAGGATTTTAAAGCTTATGATGTAGGTGAAGTCAAACACTTGCCCCCGAGTCACAGTCCTGGGCACTGTGCTGTGAGCTCAGGGATTAAATGGGAGTTGGGGATGATCCAGATTTTCTGCTGCTGGGGCAGCAGGAGTGGAGCAGAGCTGAGTGCCCGGGGAGGATGGAGCTCTGCTGGGGCTCTGCTGGCACAGCCTGCTGCTGCTGCAACCCCTGTGCTAATGCCCGCTGGTGCCTGCTCACCCTGCCCCGCCGGAACACCTCGCCTGCAGCACCCAGAGCCTGAGCCCTGTCTGTCGGCACTGCCTGCAGCTCTACATGAGGCTGCATTGTGCAGAGAGCAGGAATAAACCCATTATCTGCTTAGTGCCACCGCTGCCAGTGTGGCCATGAATAATGAGAGCAGAATTCGGTTGTTAATCCTTCATGTGCAATTAATTTCTCTTTCAAGTACATGTTCAGTTACTCCTTGAGCCCATGTAAATTACTGGCATCTGTAGCATCCTCTTAGAGTTGTTTCCCAGCCCTGCTGTGTGTGGTGGTAGGAATTACCTCCTTGCAGGGGTTTGGAAAGTGCTCCTGGTCATTTATTCCACATCCCTGCTTTTCCATGGATGCAATAGTGAACAGTTAGTGAGAAGTTATTGCTGCTCCATCCTTTCAAATTTGGCACACTTCTGTCATATCCTACCAAATGATTCTTGTCCTAGGCTGAGTAGTCCCAACTTATGCTATTATTGCTTTTATGGTGAGTTACTAGACAGCCGAGTTTCCACCTTCTGAATTTTCTCCATTTGTAATATATTCCTTTTGAGATGAGAGAACCAGCCCTGTGCCCAGTACCCAAAATCTTTCTCTAATGGTTCCTGATGTGCTGCATGGGATTGTAGCATCACTTTCCCCAGGGCTGAGAGTTCTCTGGGATGTTCCCCTCAAGGGCTTTTACACCCTAAATAATCTTTTTTCTTTTTCCTTTATCTTTTTGCCTTTTATAGGCATCCCAAGAATATTTCAGAAATATTGTTTGTCTCTTTATGTAATTTGTCCCTATGCAGCGTGTGCCCTTTACCAATAATTCTTATCAAAAGGAATCCTAAAATAATCAGAGCCAGCACTTCCCTGCTCTGTGAATTGCTGAGGGATGTGGTTACTTGGAACTCAATTGTCTCTCTGAAGCTTCCCCTATTCTTTTTATTCACTGCAGGGCAACAAAAAAAAAAAAAAAGGAAAAAAAAAAAAGAAAACATGAAATCCAAAACCTATTTTGTTATCAGCCTGAACCTTGGATCTTTCTTTCCTGCTACTCAGTCCTTGTTATGGATGAAATACGATGTCATCTAAATTCCAGCTCATCTAAACTCGCAACCCCGTCAACAGCAGGTGGGTTGTGGGAACATTCTCCTTCATTTTCATTGGTAGTTCCTGAATATTTGGCTGCCACTGGGGCCAACAGCTGTGCCCCAAGAGGTAAAACAGAAATTGTTCCCTCCTTTTGAGGTGTCCCCTCCAGATGAGCTTTGCTCTGGTTCTTGGTGAGCCTTCAGTCCCTTCTGTGCAGGAATGTTCACCCCTGAGGCTGTAATGGGCACGACGTTAAAGCCAGGAATAATTCACTTTGATCCCTTGAAGGGATGACAAGCTCCCTGCATAATCAGAATGGCTTGGGCAATCAGCCTCAGCAGGAGCTTATTGTCTGCTTCTAGTTCATTTATAATCCATACAATATTTCACTGTTCTCCCACTAAGGAAATATCTTCACTTTTATATATATTTTATATGGACTTTACATTATGGCTTCTTAGATGAGAGTCTTAACGTGGGATCATGCATACATTACCCACATACAAATAAATTATACATGTTCTATTAATTCTCCTTTTCCTTCCTCACCTCTCATGTACAAACTGAGACACCAAAAATGTATATTGTATGCCTGCTTAGGATATTCCCACATTTCTGATACATTACTTACTTCTGTTTATTGGACTAGAATGGAGATTAAAATTGGAAAAGATATTTTGATAGTTTTTCTACTTTGGAAGAGAAATCAAAGAGAATGAACTGATTACTGCATCAGTGGAGACACAGATTTAGTGTTAGCTTGCAGGAGAGACTGATTGGAATGAGGAATGATTTGGGTTGGTAGCTTGCATTTATGATGGATTATAAACCACAGTGATTTACTATTTAATGCAGGGGGAAGAACTGTGGTATTTCCAAGCTTTGATTGAGGGAAGGAATGAAATATTCACAGAGTTCTCAGCACACAAGTGGCTCGTGTTATTCTAATAGAAGTCCCCACAGGTTGTAAGTCAGGAGCAGCCTTGGCAGTGGGCAGGGCTTTGCAGCAACCTGGCTTTTTAATTGCAGCCACTGGAGGAGGGACGAGTGGGAATTGAGGATGCTGAAGTGAATCATCTGTTGGATGGCTGGGTAATTAAGCACCCTGTCTCTGAACACAACATTCTGGAGGACTCTGAAACATCAGAAGGCCTTGCTGAGAAGAGAAGAGTGGCAGAAATAGCTGGGAGCTGTGATGAGCTGTAAGCAAAATAGTGAGAGTCTTGGTTTTTTTCTGCTGCTCAGGGAAGAAATGAAAGTGGTAACTCTCCACAGATTCCAGGTCAGCATTTCCTGCCAGAGCAACCCTCTCACAGCAATAATTGTGGCCATCATAAAATGTGACAAGTGCAGGATGACTGTCTCTCGCTGGTAGATGCATTTCAGGATGTTAATTAGAATTCCTGAGTGAAGTGCAGCTACACTGCAAAATATTTATGTTCTCAGTGCCTGTGCTGGGGTTTGGATCAAGTACTTTGAGGAAAATAGCATGATTTTTGGGGTAAATAGAATGTTTTTGGTGCCTCACTGTGCTGTAGCTGGACTGAAGGCTGGTAGAATACTTTTCATTCTCCACTCCCACCACCCCTCTTGAGATCTTATTTAAGTTCTGAAAAGAACTTTCATCAAAATTGAGTTCAGTCCTTCTCCAGACTTCATTTCTTGTGAATCTTCCACCAAGAAATTGTAATCATAATAGCCAACCTAAGAGTAATTTTAACAGAAGGCACATTCGTAACTGTCAGTGTTCATTCCAGAAACCTTGATCTAGATGGTAAATTTGGGAAAACACAAATATACAATAAATTCCATGCATGCAGCTGAAACAATTTGTATTCTTCATGCTGAATACCCAGCCAATAACTATTCAAATGAATTTATTGGAGCTGAAATCATGTCAGAAACTTCTGATCTGTTCTTGTACAATTCAGCAGAAGGAAAGAGGTGAAATAATGCACAATTGGGGCTTGAATTTCTATACCAAGACATTCACTCCCATTTTCTCTGCCTCCTTCCATTGGCAGCAGAAGGGTGAATCCTTTCTGACAGATTCTCAGTGCCACAGTGCTGAGTGGGTGATCATGTGCTGGGACTTCCCTAATAAGAGATCAAACGGATCCCTTAGATCCGATTCCTCCGTGTTCCAACTAATCTGGGTCGTGTATCTGGTGTAAAAAAATTCATTTTCGCTCTCTCCCCCTGGAGATGGCTCAGATTGTGGTGGGAGAGAAAACCCAAATCAGCGAGGTCCCTCCAGGGATACCTCGGTGGCCGTTTGCCGTTTCATTTTCAGCACTGGCTGTGACTCAGAGCAGCAGGAGGGGATTTTGGGGGAGCAGGTTCTGCTCAGAGCTCTCCCCCAGGCCTGTTGCTGTCGGGATTTTTATGGGAGTGAGACGCCTTCACTTAGGTATGCTGTAAAGATAGATTTATTGCCATGATCTCTCAGAGGCCTTGCAGCCCATCACAGACACTGATAGAAGGCAGACATTACAGAAGAAGGAGAGAGAGCGTAAGAGAGCGCACTGCAGGTCACAAGGTTTCTTAAAGGTTGACTGACCAATAGATAATTGTAACGTACAGTTGTTTTTACTTTTACACCAATGGCTGTACACACCTGCGTTCTCAAGTGCCACATTGTGGTATTTTTTATCCAATTACACACTGTCCCATAGAAATTCATTGTTTTACCTTGCACGACCACACCCTGAGGTTTTTACTTTATTCCGTAACTACTTTTCTATTAAAACTTTAGGTCAAACGCAATACACACCTCACACTCAGAATAAACAGACCTAAGGTTCTAGGAATTTTCTGTGTTTTGGATTCCAACATGTTGCCTGATGGCTCTGGGTTGGGCACAGCCAGGGCGGTGCTGGAGGTTCCAACCAGCCAAGCTCAGGGAGTTTCCAACACAACTTTCATTCCTTGGCTGGAGCACCCGCAGCAGACCAACAGCTCCGACATCCATTCCCGTGCTGTGCCACGGCACTGTGGATCTGCTCCAAAGGCACTGCCTCCAGAGGTTTGGGGAACAAGCTCACAAAACGGTAATGTAAATGGGAAAAAAAAAAATTCGCATTTCTAAGGAAAATGCTGCAGATAGAAAAAGCATTTCCTTCTTGCAGTGCCATTCAGTGAGAAAATGGACTCCCAGCACTTTCCATCATCCGGGAAGCAGCACAAGGCAGTCTGTGCGCTGCAGTCCTCATGCTCCTACATCCTTTTCCCCGACCCCATTACCTGGATGGCAGCACTCTAGAATTAAATTTTCAGCCTTATAGAAACAGACTGTACTTCTTACAGCGAGCATTCCTTTCCAGCAGAGTTGCTGAACACCTTTTCTTTCTTTTTTTTTTTTTTTTTTTGGTGCAGCAACAGCTACAGTCTGTCTATCCACATCTGTTCACGCAACGGCCCTAATATATGAAGGCCCCTCTTCTTGCCAGTAGATTGTATTCCCTTAAATTCTCTTTTAAAGAGTAACTCTCAATAAGGACCATGAAATAACCTGCTGTCAAACAGAACGTGGGATTTAGTGGCTTTATTCCCAGCTGTGGTGTCCTCAGTGGACACACCAAGGTACAAGCGAATCTCCGTATTTTCTTTAATTTCTACAAAAAGCATGCATAAATCAATTCTTAAATACCCCAATTCTACCCCAAAAATGTAAAGGTAGATGTCATTCAGCCCTGAGCTCCTTTTTGGGTGTTCTACTTCCACTAATCATGAGCACAAATCCAAAGGCACATTGATGGTGAGTGGAGAGAAGCTGCTGTGCTGCCTCCCTTTAGAAGCTGAAAATAGGAGTGAAAAGGGACCTGGGACAGTCTCTTCCTGGATTTAGTGTCCAACAGCAAGATGGGAACAGCCTTGGCAGGGAAAAGGATTCTTGTCTCCCCAAATTTAACCTTCAGCCAGAAAGAGAGCACTGGAGAGCATTGGCAGAGCAGGAGTGGAAGCCACCTCATTGCAGCGGACAGGAAAATCTTTAATTAGGAAAAGAATACATTTGAGATGAGAAGGGCCTTGTACAGGGTCTAAGGACAAAGAAAAAGATGCAGCCTTTGCTGTTCACGTGAAAATAGGTGTTTTCTTTGGTTGGAAATTAAATTTTTGGGACTGTGTGGCACTAAGCCATCACGCTTCCACACACTCCACTTTCAAGCACAGATGTTGCAGGTTGGTTTGTCTGCTGGAGCAGCGTGCACCCCCTAAAGGGAGCTGTGTTTGCAGCCTTTGGGAAAAAGGTGGGCAGGGTGGAAGTTCCTGGAGGGTCAGACCTGACCTGTGGCTGCACCTGGCCTGTGCTGATCTAAACTTTCCATGAAAACAAAACATCATGGATTTCTCCCACGCTGCTCTTGCTGAGGGGTGTTTTACTAAAATCCCTTCTATGCAGACACATCCAGACTGAACGTATTAAAAAAAAAAAAAAAAAAGTTTGAATTTTTCGGGCCTCTATTCCATTCTCTTATCTTCCTGTGTTTTACTCCACCAGATGAAATAAAAACTACAGGACATGGCGTTTTTATCTCCTTCTTCATCCTGAGACACCTCTTTTCTTTTCCATGATAAGGTAAATGGAGTGAGCCTTTAAGCACCCCATTGTAAAGCATTTATTTGAATGCAAGGGTTTCTCTATCAGAGTCTGGAGTGTTTGGAGGGAGATAAAAATCACATTTCTGTTTCTGCTCAAATTGCCTCTGTTTATATAAAGATTTCATTAGTGCTTTTTGTTGCAGCATCATTCTGGAAGCTCATCCATTCAGCTCTGAGTCCACTCGGAGCAGCAAATCTTTTTGAAGTAATTTATTGATTTCCAGGCTATAAATCCTTTGTGTGATCGGGACAGGCATGGCCAGCATTCCTTGTGTTTGTTGCATTTCCCTGTCTCGAAGTGTCCTTTGCTTGAATTCCCCCAATTTACCGAGCAGTTTTGTTCAGGCTTTTACCAATTTTTCTCTCAAGCAGCAGCTACAGCAGCCACCAATTTTCTCAATAGTGATTTTATATTTAATTCTGGATCACTGATGAAAAGATTGAATTCTAGGAGGCAGTGATGCACTAAAATTCCATCTTTCCATGACAACTTTCCTTGAAAACAGGTTTGTAAAATCTGCCATATGGCTGGTTATTGATGCACTTAATGTTTATATGAAGATGGTACAATACTAAATTTAAACAGAATATTGTAAATTACGCTGCTGTAACATTATATTTATAGGAGTTTAAGTGTTTTACCTCCATAAACTGCACTTGTAATTCTACCAGGAGATGAAATTAGGTTAGTCTGGCAAATCTTTCTTCCACAGAACACGATGACTCACAGTCCCTTTTAATTCTTTATGAGATAAATTCCTTTTCAGATTTTTGATGATAAGCAAACAAGCTCTGGCGAAGTCATTTCACTTGGTCTTCCTGGCTCAATATTTTCACTCTTACATTTTTCCAAAATTTTTTGGTGGTTTTCTTGAATAGTGGAGATATTTCCTAAGCCTGTTCTCATCAAACTCTTGAAAAATATCCATTCTTTCTGATTTTTGATATTCTGATGGACTCCATTGAACATGCTCTTGGAAAGAATTTCAGCCCTATGACTAGAAGGCACTACTGCATAAAAATCTCATAAAAATAAGATTTAAATCAAAAGCCGGTCACTTTTTGTTGAACCCTCCTTGCACTTTATTTCCTTTTCCTGACAAATTAAAGCAAAAATATAAGCATTTGTTTTGCTGAAAGAACCCTTCTGTCTCTCAGGCTTTCCTCCTGCTTGTAAAATTCCACAATACTTGTTTAGAAAGACTTTTGGGGCATGCTAATTTCAGTAAGTTCAGTAGATATCTGCACTCTTTGAGCTGAACTCAGCTGGGCACTGGGAATTTAAAAGAAAAGCCACAGGACCAAAACAGTTTGTGAAGGAAGGGAGAAAAAAAATCTCCTTTGCAAAGCAGAGAGTTCTTTTTCTGCTTTTCCCTGGATACATTTAATGAGAGGAAAAGGGCTCTTGCAGTGACACCTAATTGCTTTTGTTCCTGTGTATTCCCCCTGCAAAACATTAGAAGCTGCAGATATTCTACTGGATTTGAGGACAGTTGTCAATCACTTTTTACGGACAAAAAGACAAAGAAAGGATCACCAGCCCCTTTAGGCATCAAAAAAATCTTATTTTTTCTGTATTTTCTGGCATGGTATTTTTTCATATTTCTGTACACAGGCTCATTTCATACCTCGTGTTCCCTCCATCACCTGTAGGACTTGCATCACTGGGCCAAAAAATGTCACACGTTGGACATTTTTGTGTTTGCGCCGTTCCATTTCTAACAGGGTCAAAAAATATCCACCACATTACACATTTCCCTTTTAAGTAGAAGGGCAATTAAAATACAGAAATCCCCAAGGCTGTGTGTTATGGATGTGATACCTGGTGAAGAAGGTAAAATAGGAACCAGATGTGCCAGCAGATGTGGTGGGGGCAGAGCCCACCTCACCTGAGCAGGTTGATCAGCAAACCCTCCCCGCTCCCCTGACCCCACGGTGCCTCTCCCCCTCAACCTGAACAGGGAGTTGTTACCAAAGCCTTCTTTGCACCTCAGAGTAGCAGACCATTACTTCAAGCTTTGCTGTTGGTCTGGGATTGAGAGGAAAACAATGGTTTCTTTCTAATTGCCCTCCTTACTTGGGGTTTGATCTCATCTCAGTGGAAGCTTTTCCAAGCAGCTGCTCCAGAAAGCGAAGTGACAGCGCTTCGCACGGCTCCAGCACAAACCTGCCACTCACACAGGCAGCTGACTGCAAACACACAAAAACAGCCTCATTCCTCCATCAGAAACCTCGCTGCTCCTGGGTCCAAACTGGAGATAATTGTTTGGAGAACAGTTTGGAGAACCCACTCTGCCATTTCCGCCTTCAATACCGGCCTCGTTCTGCTGGGGAAGAGTAGAAGTTTGATGGAGCTGGGAAAAACCAATGTTCAAACAAATTGCTTGTAATTTATAAGTACCAAATGGCGCTTCTGGCACCTCAATTATGCCTTGTTTCCTTGTCACTGGGTTGGTGGGAGCAGATCTGATGCCCAGCTTTCACTTGTGCCCGCTCCAAGGCAGGGCAGGGAGAGGAGAAGCAGCTGCTGTTTGCAGTGATCTCTGTCACAGGGGACGCTCCTGGGGGATCCTTTGAGGGAGATTTTTTGTGATGTGCCAGGTCTGTGAGGAGTTTTGGAATGCTTTGGGAGTTACTTGAACGCTGCTATTGTTTTGTGGGGATGAACCAGGCGGAATTCAGCAGCAGGCATGAGTACCTGTGCTCCTGATGGTGCCACAGTGCAGGGCAGCTCAGGAAAGGGCTGCAGGCACACGAGAGCCTGCAGGGACACTGCCAGGGCAGGCAAAGAGCTCACAGCACCAGCACCCTGTGAGCCCCTGCTGCTTTTCTTACAGAGACTGAGCACCACCCATGCAGGCTCGGAGTTTCTCTCCCATCTCCAACTCTACTCTGCAAAAAACAACTCTCTCCCATGTGTGTATTTGTGAGGAGAGTGGCACAGCCTTTGCAGTGACAGATTCACCACCCTGGTGTGATCTCTGTGCCAGTCTCTGGTGTGTCAGCGCTGCACGAGGGCAGCTGCAAGGTTTGGATGCCAGAGCCTGTGGTGGGCACAACCTCCGTGAGCCCAACAGGAGCAGGAACAGGGCGAGAGCTCGGCGGGAGCCGCGTGCTGCCAAGGAACCTGCAGCAAATCTTCCACCTTATTGGCCCAGGAATTCTGAAAACGGGTCATTAGGCTGCAATGGTGGTGCCTGGGGCCAAAACCCCAAATAAAGTAATTTCGAAATTCAGTCACTTTGCCCCCCAAAGTGAGTAGGGGCTGGCTGTGCTGCCGGAGCTGTGCAGTTCGAGGGCTCTGTGCACCAGCCTGGCCTCGCCCAGCACACCGTGCACTATTCTGCTCTGCAGGCTGAGAGCTTTCTGGAAGCTGGTTCCCTTTCTGTGGCACAATTCCAAGGTTTGCACAACTCAGCTGGGTTTAACCTGACTAACAGGCAGCTGAGAGAGGGAGAGCAGCAGTTCTGTGCTGGCCCAGCCCCGGGGTGAGTAATGAACTCCTCCTTCCCTCCAGCACTCACTTCTCCGTTCTTCCCTTCCCCAAACATTCCTTTTATTTGCAAAATTGAGTTGAAATGTCAGTGCTGCACGCTGACACGCTCCAGTCTCTGATGAATCCATTTCTCCTCCGCTTCTCTGTATTTCTTTTCATTTGTTCTGTCTAAGGAAAAGGTAATAACTAAATCAGATTTCCAGGGTTAAGCTCCTGTGTGTAACTTATAATTTGAAGGACCTTACATAGTGCTAAATGGGAATAACCCTTTGGGTAGTTTGGAGAGATTCTCTCATAGAACTTTTTATGATTGGTTCCTTTGGTTGCTGTTGGGATTTCTTTGGAAATTACTTTTTTTTTTCCCTTTTTTTACCATATATTAGCAAGAGATACTGATTATTTTGCAGAAGCCTTTCAGTTTCCTGTTAATGAAACACATCCCTGTTTTTTTTAAAGGGCCCCCAAAACTATCAGAATAATGAGAAACAAAAATAAAGTCCTTTTTCTTTTCCATATTCTTAACTGCCTTCCGGCATCTCCACAGCTGTGCAGCTTCATTTCAATAATGGGCCTTGAAACCATTCAATGAAAGGTGCTCCAAGAGGGCAAATTATAAAGAAGCTGCAATTTGCAAAGCTACACTGACACCAAGCAGTAATTCACTGTGTGAAGAGTTGGGGCCTCAGCAAAATGAGATTAAAAAGAGTCCTTATAAGATTTTTTGTGCTTTTTAAGTTCTTTCCCTATTCTAGAATTTACTTTTCAATAGCATCTTATGCATGTCTTGGAGTGTTTTGCCAGGATCCTTAGTTTGCTGTTAGAAATTGCCCAGGTTTTGTTCTCCCCACAGTTCAGTTCCATGGAGCAGCTGTAGGAGGCATTGATTCTCTGTGATTTATAGAATGATATTTGGGGGTTTTTTCAGCCAAAATTCTCCCATTGTTAATCAATAGGTAATAGCAAGGACAAAACATTCTCATATTCCTCCAGTTCCTTTAGAAGCCTTCAGTGGCTCTGCCCTCCATTTCATTAATTCATTAAAACCCTGTAAATTTTAGGCATAATGGGGAGCAGATAATATTTTTCTCATTTGCTCTGGGCCCGTCACATACGAATGATTTATTTGGGCTTGCACAGTTCCATTTCTAACGGGGTAAAAAGTATCGACCACATTCTGCATTTCCCTTTTAAGCAGAAGGACAATTTAGATTACAGAAATCCCCTAGCTTGTATTATGGATATGTGACCTAATGAGGAAGATAAAATAGGAACTAGACTCCTCCTGGAATGTGAGATGAATCTGGGAGAGCAGGTTTGAAAGTGCTCAAAGATCTTGCCAGCGTTCACTCCCTCACAATCCTCTGTTTCCTCCCTCTGTGAAGGGCAAGGGACCTATTTTTGGGAGCTGCTTAGCACTTGCAACCTCCTCTCTATTCCCTGGGTTTGAAGCTGAAAAGTAAAATTCACCTGTACACTGAAAGCACTTCTTTTATCCTATTTAATGGGTCTCCTGTATAGGAGTAAAAAAAAAGCACAAAAAATGTGTCAGATTAACATTTCAGTAATGTGTGTTAGAAATACCACAAGGAAATCTGCTTGCTCTTAAGGTAGAAAGGTGCAATTTTGAAATATTTTTTAATTGTTTTATGAGATTTCCAACCAAGCTCAGTATCCTCAAGATTTCTGCCTAATTTATCCACAGCCTAAAATTCTATAAAGAGTAATTATAAAGATTTCATTAATATGATACCATGTACTCCCACATCACTTAGCAGGGATAGAAGACAAGACTCAGGCCTGAATCTCAGGATACAGAGATGGTCCTTCTAGTCCTGTCTGTCCATAAAATTCATCCTTTACTAGGCTGTGTGCTGTTTTTATATCCATCAACCAAATAAACTGACACATAGCCAGCTTGTCATGACTTAAAAATTATTGTTAATCTCCTTTTTTGATGAGTGAGCCCTGCAGTCCTCAGCCCCATCAGTAGCCTTCATCCTTGAACCCAGGAACCATCAGGAATTCCACTATCCTGGCACAAAAATGCTGGAGAATCTGACTTGTGGCTGCTAAGAACTGCCACTTTCAGTATTGTTTCCTGCACAAACAGAACACAAGGATGTGCCATCTTTGCCTGCCGCTTAAATGCCTTAAAATTTCATTGAGACAATTTAAAAAGGTGCAAAAATGTAATCAAGAGCTGCCAACCCGCAGCAAATTATTCAGGTTCCCGATTAGAAGGGGGATGCGAAGAAATAAGATTTGTTAATGTTTCTAGTTTGTGTTGTCTTGCTGTGGCAATTATACTTTCAAATACGACGTGCCTGGATCTGCAGGGATTGTGTGCATAACTGATTGATTGGAGAAGCTGTGGATGAGCTGCCTGTGCTAATTTGGGAGAGGGAGAAGGCTCTGGAACAGCCCCAGCCTGGGGTGCCCACGGCTCATGTTTGGGGTTCTGTGCCCTCTGACCGATTTGAATATATTTTTATCAGCTTATCCTAAGGAGCTGGTGGTGGGAAGGAAGTTCTTGCTGGTATTAAAACAGTTGGACTTCTTGAGGCTTTTATTATTATTATTATTATTATTATTATTATTATTATTATTTTTATTCTTTTCATGACTCTGCCTTGGTTGCCTTTGCCTCTTGTCCTTCACGCAAATGTACCAAGAGAGCTGCAAAAGGGCTTTAAAAATCCTAGAGCTAGGGCTGGACAAAAGGAAGCCTGGAAGAGAGAGCTTTTAGAAACAGAGCAAAGGTCTAAGCGAGACAGCAGCAAGGTGAAAAATTCAGCCCCTGCATTCACACCTCACGCACCTCGTGGCTTTTCAGGAGCGCTCTCAGCCCAGCAATCTCCAGTGACTCCCTGGACTGCCACGATTTCCATACAATCCTCTTCCATGCATTGATTTTTTTAACCCATCATCTCTTTCCTTTGAGAGAAATCCCAACCTGGCTCCTGTTCCTCCTTGGTGGATTAACTCCTGGCAGGATTAGGGTTTAATGAATACAAATGGGTTTCCATATGGAGGCTGTTGGACACAGACAGGCTGCTCTTTTCCACCTGGCTTTTCCAGCTGCCAGAGGGGCTGCAGGTGCCTGTCCTGGTTTGTGTCACCCCTTGGAACATCCCTGCTGGGGGCAGCAGCCACTGAAGGGATGACACCACGCTTGCAGCTTCCTTGGTTCTACCGGGGAATGTGGTTTTTCCCTTAGCATTGCTGTTAGTGCCTGTTGGAGGGGGTTTAGCACCTTATTTTACACTGGTTTTGGTCTGGTCTTTTTTCCCCTTCTCTCAAACTGTCAGAGATCCTCTTAATAAAAGTGCGAAATTAATTTCTGCTTCACAGGTTGCTCTGAAATAGACAATATATTGCAGTTTGATTTTTTGGCATGACATCCTTCCTACATCCTGAACTCACATCTCTTTGGTAATTTTGCCGTTATAAAAACAATGGATAGTACAGTTTATCCACCCTCCTTCCCTCCCCCCAAATCTATTTAAAACTTAGAAAATAGCCTAAGGAATTTGTTCTTCATACCCAGCATTTAGAATCATTATCATCAAGTCTTTTACAGGCTGGACATTATCTTGTCTTAGCATCACTTCCCAAGATATAAAGCACTGGGGGGTTAAGGAATGTCTTGCCAGAGCTCATGGGCAGAGTAGTTAAATGACTCCGTTATATCCTTCATAAAAAGAGATTTTCATGCATTACTCCCAGCACACTGAGACATGAATGTCTCGCTGTCTACATCTTAAGGTGTCCTTGAGAAATCTGCCTGTGACAAGAACGATTTGTTCTAAGAGCTTCAAAAATTCACTTCCGGGAAAAAAAGGCAGAAGCAAGGAGCACATCGCTGGCCTTGAGACAGCAAATGGGGCTGGTGTTTTCAGGGGTGCTCTGATTTCACGGGGGTAAAGCTGACAAGTCAGGGATGGAGAGTTTCCCCTTCAGACACCACTCCTTTTTCCTCATTATTGGTGCTTCTCAAGCTGGCTCTCACTAATTGAAAACGCCCAGGAGCACCGTGATAGTTCCTGGCACTTCTCGTTCCTTGGAACACAGGCAAAAATATTCAGTGCTTGTGAGTAGGAGAGACAGAAGTGACGGGGAAAAGAAAAGGAACAAACCAAATCCAAGAGTTCACGTTCTGTAGCATCCTGGTGATTTGGGACAACAGTGGAAAAGGATTCCCTGCAATCAGAGCTGGCTTTTAGGCAGGCAGAAACAAGGCTATTTTGTAGGATTGATACCCAAAATGAGACAAATCTAAGGGCAAATCTGAATCCTGAGGGAAATTCTGTCCTGGCTGTCATTGTGCAGTGGGTGGCCCTCATTCAAAGCAGGCAATTCCAGGCAATGCCTTGGAAAGGAATATTGTGGTACTTGGAAAAAATAGAGGAACGTGAGAGTACAGCAATGACATTTTTGCCTCCAGCCTTAGAAGAAAGAGGACTAGTTGAAAACCTTAACCTCAGAAAAAAAGTGGAATAAGGGAATCTAATTAAAGAGCTCAAACCTTGTAATGGTAGAGCTAATGTCAGCATTATTCATACCTCAATGTGGAAAACTCGACAAAAGAGCACAAATGGAATTTAAATTGAAATAAAGACACAGGGGAGCATCTTCTCTGTCTGAAAGTAATAAATGTTTGGAGTGACCTACCTGTCAAGGTTTAGGAGGTGATGGCACCCAGGGCATTCTCAGGGAGCACCTAAGTTTTGCTCTGTGGAGATGAGGCATGAATATGGATGAGCTCAGGTGAGCTGAGGGGACAATTCTCAGGTGTTTGCTGCCAGCAGCACCAGCTGCCAGGTCCCTCCTGAGCTCCAGAGTGACAATAGAACCTGGTGTCCTGTCCCAGGTGTCCCTGAGCACCAGTGACAATGGAACGTGGTGTCCTGTCCCAGGTGTCCCTGAGCACCAGTGACAGTGGAACGTGGTGTCCTGTCCCAGGTGTCCCTGAGCATCAGTGACAATGGAACGTGGTGTCCTGTCCCAGGTGTCCCTGAGCACCAGTGACAATGGAACGTGGTGTCCTGTCCCAGGTGTCCCTGAACTGCAGAGTGACAATAGAACCTGGTGTCCTGTCCCAGGTGTCCCTGAGCATCAGTGACAATGGAACGTGGTGTCCTGTCCCAGGTGTCCCTGAGCTGCAGAGTGACAATGGAACGTGGTGTCCTGTCCCAGGTGTCCCTGAACTGCAGTGACAATGGAACGTGGTGTCCTGTCCCAGGTGTCCCTGACCATCAGTGACAATGGAACGTGGTGTCCTGTCCCAGGTGTCCCTGAACTGCAGTGACAATGGAACGTGGTGTCCTGTCCCAGGTGTCCCTGAGCACCAGTGACAGTGGAACGTGGTGTCCTGTCCCAGGTGTCCCTGAGCTGCAGTGACAATGGAATGTGGTGTCCTGTCCCAGGCTGTTGGCATGGGCAAGGCCCTGCTGTGGAGGGAATTTCCTTGGATTCAAGCTTGGCATCTTTGCTGTGATCTCTGTGAAAATGCTTTTTTCCCTGGGGGTGGACTGACTGTTCTCCTGTCCCTAAATACACCCCCAAAATATTCGGCAGCCAAGAGAAAAATTGGTTAATTTGTTTCTGTTGCCACAGAGCTAAAGTAGGTAATTTTTTGCTATTTGTACATGAAATGTAATAAAAATGAAGAAGGAAAGGGGAGGAGAATGGTTTGGAGTCAGCTTTACAAAAACATAATTTAAAGATGAGTTTTTACTTTTTGCTGGCCCTTATTAGCAGCTTTTCTCACACGTTAGAGTTCATCACTGATCCCGGATGAAATGCTTGGCATTTGGGCTGTACCCCAAATTACCTCTTTCCTGGTTTAGTATTTCCCTGGTGAATTCGCTTCTGGTTTAGATTGGTTTTATTCTCAAATTCAGGCCACTGCTAAAATTTTAGGTGTCTCGCAGAGGAGTTTAATTCCGTGTAATGACATGATGGAGGTTGTTTTGACAGCTCTTTGTAGATTCAGTGTAAACACAGTTGTTCTGTAGGAATTGCAGCTTCATTTTCTTCCATGAATTCAGTGGGAATTAAAAAAAAAAACAAAAACAAACAAAAAAACCCAAAAAACCCACTTTAATCCACATCTCTGGCCATTATGAGCTTCCAAGAGAAAAGGACTGCAAGGAGCATTTTTGGGATTCAGGGACAGAAGTCCAAGCCTGGTAAAGTCAATCAGTGTCTTTCAATCTTTTTTCATAGTCTGAGAGTGGGACTAGTTTCCATTTGGGTGAATTGATCCTTTTAGTTTTTTTCCACACAGATCCAAATTAATGCAATTCTTTCTGTAAACAAATTCTGATTGCAATACCTTGAATTTCTCATTTATTTTTTAAAGAACCCTTTCATCCTTCAGTAAATATTTGCCCATTTAGAGAAAATTTTGTGAGAATCCCCGAAGTGCTGATTTCAGGGGAATTGAGGGGTTCACAATGGCAGCTTCTCTGGGGAAAAAAAACTAAAAACAAAACCATACGAGTAGAATACACACGGTTGTTTCCTCAGCTGCCACGAAAATCATCATTACATCCATCTGGGTGTGTTTGTCAACAGGATTTGTTGCAAATAGGCCAATTTAGAGGCTGTTTGGAAGCCCAGGCTCATCTGACACCCACGTGGTGGGGATGAACCCACACAAACTCAGCTCCCACAGCTTTTAGGGGCTCATTCTTCATCCTCTGCCCCAGAAAAAAAACCAGATCCCAAATACAGAATCCCCTACAGCTCCTGCAAGAAATCAAGGTGGATTTCAAGATTTATTTGATTGCTCATCTTGCTGGTATCAGCTGAATTGCTTTTGTTGTCGTGCTTTCAAATGGTGTTCTCTTATTGGAGAAATTCTCCTTGTCTCTAAACACAAAGTTAAATTGTGGTTTTATCCTTAAAGTTTGTGTGAAATGTCACTACTTCTATAAGTTTGGTCCTTTACAAAGTTCTTTAGATTGCTCAATAGAGAAGAAGGGAAGACTGTTTGAGAAACAACTTTTTAATTACTTTTTTTCATTTTACTTTTTATTTGTTGGGCAGGCAAAGCATGCAGAAGTCTACCATCCAGCAAAAACCAAATTAAGGTCCCATAGAAAAATAAAATGTTGTAAAAAAGAAGCTGCAAACACAACAGAAGAACAACTTCCTATGACTGATTTCTATTTTCAGCAGATTCCTACTTTCAGTTGGCAACAATGGAACTGTCAGTTCAGCTAATGCAATGCTTTAAATTTAATCACCTTAATTTATTCACACTGACCAGAAACAGAAATACAGGGTCCTTTTAATTAAATAACAGTCCCTCAGAATGCAGAAAAAAAGAGATATCCATAGGGGATTATTATTTCAACTTTTCTTCTCTCAATAAGGACTTTCAAAGCCCTCAAGAGTCACTTATGGTCCTTTTCTATTAATGAAATGATTAATAGAACATCATAATTACTCTTTAACAAGGCAAGACATATTTCCCTGGGAGTCAAGGGGAAAAGCAAAACAAGGATTATTCTAAAAAATTTGGTCAAACAACTGAGAGGTAAAGAGAGGGAAATAAAAACCAAGCAAATGAACCAAAGCAAAAAAAAAACCCAAAAAACCCAAACCTGAGCTGTTTTTAACTGAGGCATTGGACCCTTTAAACCCTTCCTTTGCAAACCCCACCTGAAGGCAATGTCTTCATGCAACTTCTATTTCTGCAGGGTGCTATCAGTTATACTGAGGAATTAAATTTTAGCATTTACTGGAAATTGTGAAATTTCCCTGCTCTTTCACCTCCATTTTATTTGTTGATTTTTCTTATTAAAGCCAGGCTCTACGAGTACTTAAACCTATGAATAAGCAAGGAATTGGAGCTTGAAAATGGTGCCCGGCCATCACAGAAACAAAGTGCCAAGAGTTTGAAATCTCTTTTTTTCTGGGCAGAGCAGATCCCTGGATCCAGAGCAGCCTGGGATCTGTGAGGAGCTCAGTGCAGGAATGAGGAGCCTTCAGGAATCAGACAAATTCATTTTCTGGCTCACTGTGTAATTTCAGGGCAAGCCACTTAACCCCTTCTGGCTGCTTTTGTCACCCGGGGCTGACGGTTGATGGTGGAAAATAAAAAATTCTGGTGCAAAGAAGAAGGGAAGAGCCAGAAGCCCACACATTTCATGTCTCTCGCTCCTGGGTGGTGCTCTCCAAAAACCACCACGTCGGAGAGGAAGAGTGTCTGCAGGAGTCACAAATTACTGCAGTTAGAATGGATTATAAATCTCCAGCAAAGCCCAGTCAATTCTACAAGTGATATATTTCTTTTATTACTGACCCTTTATTGCTTCTCTCTCACACTTGCATCTATCTTTATCTATCTTTTGTTCTTGGGCAGAGGGGGTGTCGTGCTGCATTCATATTCCTCTCTGCACTTTTGCTAGCCAGCACCATTTTCTTTCTTTCTTGCATCAAGAAAGTTGAAATATTTTTTTTAAATTTTTAATTTTTTTTTTTTTCTCCTGGACTTTGCTTGACTATGAAATAAAATATAGGGATATGAGAGGTATTTTAAAAAGCATTCTGGGGAATTTGGATATTTAACTCCCCTCACACCATTTATTCCCAGAATAGAGAGGGTCACTTGTTCTCAGTATTTTTTTTTTTTTGGAAGAGGGGAGGGAATAAAATACTCATTTCAGTTTAATGTGACATCAGAAAGACAAACTTTTAGATTAGGGAACAATAATTTAATTAGTCTGAGGTAATATTGTGAGAATGAGATGATCTACAGCTTCTAAATAAACATTACTGGAAATGTAATTCCCTGGAATGTTCTTCTTTTCTGGTTTTTGTCTTGAGTCACCTTGGGAAAAAGAGCTGAACCAGGTGTAGGTGATGCCTGGGCCTGTTTGCTGCTCAGGGAGTTCCAGGGGAGGTGGGGGTCTGGTATGGGGCTAAATCCAAGTGAGGATGGGATGGGATGGGATCAGGGATGGGATCAGGGATAGGATCAGCGGTGGGATCAGGGATGGGATCAGGGATGGGATGGGATAGGATGGGATCAGGGATCAGGGATGAGACCAGGGATGGTATGGGGTGGGATCAGGGATGGGATCAGGGATGGGATGGGATAGGGTGGGATCAGGGATCAGGGATGAGACCAGGGATGGTATGGGATGGGATCAGGAATGGGATGGGATGGAAACAGGGGTGGAATCAGGGATGGGATCAGGGATCAGGGATGGGATGTGATGGGATCAGGGGTGGGATCAGGGATGGGATCAGGGATCAGGGATGGGATGGGATGAGATCAGGGGTGGAATCAGGGATGGGATCAGGGATCAGGGATGGGATGTGATGGGATCAGGGGTGGGATCAGGGATGGGATGGGATGGGAACAGGGGTAGGATCAGGGATGGGCTCTCTGGTAACTGTGGTCACGAGCAATAACCTCAGAGTTTTGCAGAGCTGCCTACAAGCCAGGTTGGGCCTCCAAGCCTGAGCAACCAAAAAACCCAAGGGACCCTGAGAGAGCGCGTGGGGTCCGGTCTGCACCAGAGAGAAACGGGAGAGAGAAAACGTCCATGCAACGTTCAGCACACTGAGGAACCACCTGGACTCTTTATTTCACAGCACTGCTGGCAGCAGAAGAGGAAAGCTGTGCAGGTCTCCAGGCCCACCCCGCTGTGATGCCTGGATGTGAAAATCCCTTGGAACAAACACACGGAACGCTCCACAACGGAGAGAGACAAATCTCTCCTCTACCCTCAGGGACCAAATGCAACTTACAACTGCTGAGTGAATAATTAGTGTTAATTAGCAGTAGAAATTGATGCCTTTGGAGATAGTCTGCCAAGTTTTTAAGCACTTTAATACTAATGGATTTTTTTTTTCTCTGGGATAAATCTTTATAGAGGAAGCGAGTGCAAATTGATTTTTAAAGAGCATGTCCATTGCTGAATTTATCTTACAAAAACATTGGGTTTAAAAACAATTACATTTACTTTCAGTGTGTTTTAATGCTTTTTCCAGTGGATTAATTTCTCTTTAAATATTTTTGCTGTCATTTTTTTTGCCTAGATTCTTGGAAAAGGAGAATGTGGAATACATTTGCATGTTTGGAAGTTGTTAGGATAAAATATGTCACCGTGTCAAGCTACTCAGTTCCTAAATCATTCTTCAATTATGAAGAAGTATTCAGCTGTAATGATAATGGCAGTGTAATGACACTTTGAATCACAAGAGTAAAGTTAACTGAGTGGAGGCAAAGACCTAAGAGTTAAGAAAATTGTCCAAGCAATTTCATGTCCTCTCTGTTCAAACAGTCTCTGCCTGAACCCAAAATCCTTATTTAGGTTCCTTTTCACATCCTTCCAGCTAAAATCATGTAGTAAAGCCAGTAGAATTTGGAGCAAGGTCTTGAAACTGCCCCTCTGAGTCAGACAGAATTTGGGATTTGGGCATTTCCACGTGGAAATCCACATTCCCAGCAGGGATTCAGGGCTGGCACAGTGACAGTGGCACCTCAGTGGCACTGCCCTGCTGGCTCTGGGCAGGGATGAGGGCAGGGCTGCTCTGGCTCCTGCTGCCTACCCGAGGAATTAGCCTGAAAAGTCAAAGATAAACATTATATCTTGATTTCCAGAAGTTTTGGGCACCTTGATTTCTCCCTGAAGGTTCTGAGAGAGACATTTATTCAAGACATCAAAACTCTGATTGGAGAAAGCTTAGAGGTTTTTGCAGGCAGTTGATATGAAAAGCTCTGAAATAGCCCAGAATGAAAGCTGTTTTCTTACATTATACTGCAGCCAGGAGTCAGAGAATTAAATCAGTGCAGTAATTTCTCTGTTCTTATTGCCAGCAACACATTGAGGAGTTTCTGGAGAAATCAGACCTAAAAGAAGGTTTGAAACAGATACATGTTCAATATTGAGCACATTAATTATCACAAAAGTGTGTAACTTTTCTGACAGGTGGTGTAGCGATTCCAGGTTCCGTGAAAAGTCTGCTGTAGTTTTTTCTAACACTGTTCAAAATGTGCAGGCAACACACAGAGCAAATTAATTTCCTGCAGCAAGAAAGAAGGAGCAATTTATATTTACAGGGGAAAATGGTTCTCTTTCACTGCCATCTTGAGACCTGAGAATATTTGTTTACAGAAATATAAATATGAGAGCCACAAAATGAGCAAAGGCACACAAGACCCTCTCTGCTTCTCCCTTCCTTCCACTTTTAGAATTATTTAGAATATTTTCTTATAGGTCATGGTCCAAACCCAGCTCAAATCCATGACATACCTCCAGTGATTTCTGCCAGGTTTGGAAGAGGCTCTATTTGAAAATCACTGGGTGTTCCACAAGAGCAGGTAATTCTGTGACCCCACAGGGAACCTCTGAGGACAGGTTACCTTTGCCTCAATGACAAATTGAACTTTTGTTCACGATGTGCATAAAAGGGAGACACGGCACGGAATTTATCTTGTGGACCACAGCAACATTGAATTAAAACCTTGAATTAAAACCTATCACCGAAGCCATCAGACCATTTTTGCAACCTAGTTTCTAATCACACTGCATATATAAATTGGAGATTTTTTAAAATAAACGTGATTTTGTGTTTGTCCTCAAGGTGAATGCACCGTGCATGTGTTCTGCATGGGTTTCCATGCCAAATTCAAGATATGTGGGCCACAAAGTGCCTGTGGCAGAGCAGGGAGAGAGGGCAAGGCTGTGAGATCTGGCAACACAAGTGGTGTGGAGCTGGCCCAGACCCTGCGTGGTTCCCTGTTGGAAAAGCCCTTTCAGGCCCCTCTGTGAACACTGTCACCAACAAAAACAGACTTTTCTCCAGTCGAGAAGCCTTCCAAAGATTTACAGAAAAGTTTAATTCTCAGGTACACCAAGATTCTGCTTATTTTTTAAGCCCTGACACACCATAATCCTTCGTGAGAATAGGTGTTGTTTTGGCTTGCGTGGATACTTTAGAGCAGCACTTGTTAAGTTTATTTTCCCTCTTAATACCAGAGAACAGAAGTGACTTGGTTTTAGGGTGGATAAAAAGTAATTATTGTACAGGATATTTTACCCAAATAATCCCTACTTCAGTTTGTGCACAGATTTTAGTGACACAAAGCCTCTCCACATACCCCTTGCTCCTCCTCCCTGGTTTTTGTCAGGAGGTGTTTCAGACACACAGCTCTGAAGATGTGCGTTTATGCTTGGCTGGGCTCAGGTTCCTGGAAGTTGTTTGGTTGTGAACAAAACATCAAAGGAGACAAACAGTGGGCATTGAATTATTTTTGTTTATGCTAGCTAACACCAGAGGCTTGGGGGATCACAGATGTGTTGTGTGCTGGTATTAGGAAACTCACCACTTTATCAAAATGTTTACAGGCCTCTAGAGAGTGACAATTTTTCCTGTTTTCTGGTGAAAGTACTGAGCCAACACTCTGTGCTCAGCCTTTCCCTGCCTGCACCCTCCTCCGCCCCTGTTCAATAAAGTCCTTTGCTCTCTGGATATATTAAATAGTGCTTGATTACTCTAGGGATTATTTTCTCCTTATTTTTTTTATTGCTTTTGACTCTTTATTGCTGCTCATTAGAATGTTATTAACTTGGCCTCAGTTCTGACAATCCTCAACACCTGCTTCACACAACAAAGCATTTCCTTCCCAACACCACACCTGGGCCTTGAAGGATTCCCTTTCCCTGAGCTGAAAGAACCAGCAGAGAGAGCAGGTCCTTGGTCTTTCTGAGGTAAGAGGTTTTTAATTTGTGACCCATCAAGGATCCTCTTATTAATGATCCCGAGGTGTGCCTCCCATCCTGGCTGTGTGTGTGTGACTGACACTGACGATTATTTAGGAACAGTTGGTGATGTGAGCGGTGTTACAGTGGGAACAGAGGCAGGATTGAGTCTGCTTTTAACTGAGCTGGATTTTCCTGTGCAAAATCTCCCTGGGGAGAACACAGACACAGCCAGCCCTGGCTGGGCTTGGCTGGAGTGTCCCAAAGGCCACCAGAGCTCTGCAGCCCAGGTTGGGTTTGGCTCTGTAAGAGTCGGTTCGAAAATTCCTGATTTGCCTCACGACTGTCGTGAAGAGACAGAGGCTGAAACCCCAAAATCTTTGTGCACAGGAGGGTCTGGGCCAGGCCTGGCTAAGGTGGGATGTTTGCCAAGGTGCTGCTCACAGGTGTGTTTGAGCAGTGGGCCCAGGGACTGGCTGTCCCCAAGGGAACCAGTGCAGAGAGCAATGGGCAGGTTACAGCGGACTGACCGCGCCGTGCTGGCTGCAGAGCCGAGCAGGAACGAACGAACCTGTCCCAGCCTCACACCTCGCCTCTCGGACAGCTGCCACTCGCTTTGCTCTGTTTGCTGTAAAGCAATGGAAGATTTCCCCCACCTTTTGGCCACTGCCCTCCCCGCTTTTGGAAGAACTATAAAAGACTCTCTAAGCCCACTATGATTTTGAGATCTCCCCAGCAAAGGAAGACCTGTCTATTAGGCTGAAGACTTCTGCTTCAAGACCTACGAGGGCGCGTCTCCTTTGTTGGTAGCTATATTCTCTGTCCCCACCTTTCCTGTCTCTTTATTTTTTATTTTTTATTTCTTATTTCTCTCCCTCTATCGCATCTGAGTTGGGTATTTCAATAAAGATGTTTTGATTTGATTTGAAGTTGAATTTCCCTTGTGACTTTTGCACCTTGGGGTCCGGTTACGAACAGTCACAAAATCCGCTTCTAAAGCGGATCGTGACGTTTTCCCACCACTGTCAGCACTTGGGAAAGAAGGGTCACTGCTGCTTCTTACTCAGAGGAGGCCTGGTTAAAACCAGGATTTCTCTTTTTACGGGTAATATTCCTGAACCTGAGCCTATTAAATAGTTGCAGAGAGCTGTAAGAGGAAAGGAAAAACATGGAAGAAATGGAGAGCATGGGGTGAGATGAAGCTGTGATAACACCCGCTGCCTGGGAACTGAGGAAAGTTGCATTTTTGGGGACTGTAATGCACAGAAATGCTTCCCCACCTCTCTCCTGACAGCTACAGCTCACAAATGAAGACCACAGGTGTTTTCAGGCTTCCTCCTTTTCCCTTTAATCGGAGTTTTTCAGTTTTCAAAACTGAAATGAAATTGCAGCAACATCCCCCAGAGAGGACAGAGAAGGCAGGGGATCAGGGGTGGGATATAAACTTATCCACACCATTTAAATTTTGTTTTTACTGAATTATGCAGTGCCAGAGCTCTCGAACCTTGTGCACTGATAATCCCAAACCAGTGTTGTGGGAATTGTCAGAATTTGCAAGGAAATAAGAAGCTCTTGAAAGTCTATTTTTACCAGTGCAAGACACAGGCAGTTGGAGAGCAAAGTCGTAATAGAAAATAAATTTCATAGCCCTTTTTGTGCATTAAAATTAGCCATTTACTGAAAGAGGTTTGGGATCAGATCTGAACTCTAGCATGCATAAAACTCCTATATCTTTCCTTTTCAAATATAGTTGCAATTTTCCAGAATTCTTTTGGTCCCATGACACCTATATTTATTCCCAGGTTTTTTTTGTTTTTGTTTGTTTTGTTTTGTTTGTTTTTTTTTTTTTTGGAGGGGAGGTTGTTTTGTTTTGTTTGTTTTTCTTGTTTGGTTTTTATTTTATTTTGAAATAAAGAATCAAATTGAATTCAAACATGGAAATAATGGATTTATAAATGTATGATTTGATCTTGTAAAAGTAGAAAGAAAAAGGGAATTTGATGGCCTTTGAAAAGGCCGTGTTGTCAAAGGAAATTTGACATTTCCTTGGTAAACTGAAAATGTATCATTTAATGTCATTGTAGTTTATCTGCTTTACCTTTAAGCAATTACAGAAATCTTAACTAATCAATGTTTTCAATTGAAAAATAATTCTAAATTGAAAATTCAAGCATATTTTCTGAAAAATGCGGCTGCTAAATATGTATCTATTTTAGCATTCAGAGTGAAACGGTGGAGATTTATTCAAGAAAAAATTAGCTAAAAAATAGCAGTTGTTGGATGTCTTTTTGCCAGTTTGTGCCCAGCTGCAGGAATTCTCTTCCCTGTTTATTGCTTGTCTGTGGCTGTCCTGGGAATGGGAACACAAGGAATTCAGGATCTCTTTCCCTCTGTGTGTACTGGGAGTGTAGGAGCTCTTTGGAGCAGAGAACACCCGTGCATGGCATCCAAAATTTAAATTTTATAGCCAGTTCTCAGCAGTTTTCAAACACCTCACTGTTGGTGGATGCAGTCATTGTGTAGGTACTGTAAGATGATAAAAAAATTGGGATTTTTCTTTAGAGTTGTAACTTTTGACCCAGTCTGGTTGGATATCTTGAAGTCTGGAAGTGGGGAAATACTGAAGGTAGAATATTTCCATCCTAAGCCAGATGAATCCAGAGGAGGATTTGGGAGATTTCACACCCACTGCAGGGTGACCTTGGGCACAGTCTGCTCTAAATGTCACCTTTGTCACCCAGAATCCCTCCCAGCCCTGCACCATTTTCTGTTCCGTTCCAAAGGGAAAGGAGAGGGAATTTTCCAGCGACCAACCCGGGGTGATTTCCCCTGCCCTGGGCTCTGTGGGAGCAGCTGCTCCTGGAGTTACCCCTGGAACTGTGTTAAAAATGAGTTTTAATCAATATTTGTCCATCTGAACTGAAAAGGAATTAACAGAGGCCTTTCAAACAGAATTCTGTCTCCCATTCGATACCTTTTTGTATTTATTGTTTGGCATCCGCTGACAGTAACGGATATTTCTATGCCAAATTTTCTTTGCATGGCTCACCGCCCATCTCTTGGCCCCTCTTCATTCACAATAATGTGATTATTAGTCACAATAATGTGATTTTTAGTCACAAAAAGAGCTGGAGCAACTGATTGTGCTACTGGAACTGAGGCCTTACAGATTTGTCTTTAATGAGCTGCTTTTTTTGTCTTTTTTCTTCTCAAGGCTATAAGGCAGCCATGAAATAGCAGTGAGACAGCAGAAGGTCATAATTTGGGAAAGCTTTTTATTTTTGAAGAAATATTGATACAGTGGAATTGATTGTTTTGAAGATAAATGAGGTGACAGGCACTTTTTGTTTCTTTTTCTATGAATTTTCTGTCTCCGCATAAGAGTGACCCTTTTTTACCTCAGAAAAAGAAAAAGTGACTTTTTCAGCTTGAAAAGCTGTGATGGAGATTGCTTCAAAAATCAACCTGAGTTCTGTGGAAGTAAATTTTTGAGGGGGGAGACGACTGGAATCATTACATGATGTTATTAATAAATAAATTTGGAAAAAGGAGAGAGAACAGATTTTAAAATAGGAACATAACAGGAATTTGGCAGCGCAAGGTGGTGAAACCCAGAGAGCCCCTAAGTTCCGCATCCACGTGGATTTTAAATCTCTCCAGTCTCCTTGGGCTGCCGGTTCCAGGGCTTGACAACCCTTTAGGCGAAGAAATTTTTCCTAATATCCAACTTAACCCTCCCCATGCCCGACTTGAGGTTGTTGTTTTTATTATTAGGGATAATTGTGTGTCTCAGCGTGGCTGAGCCCCTCTGAGCTGCCCGGTAAAACAGCTCTGATGGTTTTTCACTCACTTGAGCATGTACACAGCTCTTCAAGGAGCAAAAATATCCAAAGGCCACGTCCAACTGGGAATTGTGTTTTTCTCCGTGACTAAACTGGCCAATAACGGGATGATAATTAGATGGAGAGTTAAGTTGCACTTTAAAATCACTTGTTGCTCTCTTTAGCAAAGGAACAAATCATGGACACACTGTGAGAGTAAGGGATTTAATCTGATAAATATCACGTCTTCAGCCACAGGAAAAATGCAGCAATTAGCCAATGAACCACCTGTGTCCCCATGACTGATACATGAAAGTCTGAAAGTCCCTAAATATTTTTAAAAAACCCCATTAAATTTGTGTCCTGCAATGCTTGCCATCCAGGCTGGATAATAAACAGCTTCAGTACATTAAAAACATATTTTATTGCCATTCAATTAGAATTGTGTTGCATTTTTGCCTGTGTGTCTGGCTCCCATATTGACTGATAGATTTGTGCTTTATTGGGGAAATCATTCCTGATTTTCAGGAGATGTCCTGTGCCTTCTGACACATCAGAGGAGCAAAAGGACACCCAACAGGTGCTGTTTATTATTATTTTTGTATTTTGTCCTGATACATAACCCTCTCTTTGGTTGGGTGTTTCCTTGAGGGCTGTGGGATAAAGTGGTGTTATTTTAAATTGGTCTCAGTAGTTAGAGTACATCATAAAATCATCCTGCTTTCCCTTACTGTCCTACAATAAAATGCTTATTTTTGAAGTTCATTATTATATCAGAGACGAGGGATGCAGAAAGCCCAAATGATCTTTTTTGGGGGGGACAGACTTTAATGGTTCATGCAGCATTTTATCCACCCTGTTCTCTGCTTCCTGGGCTTTCCAGGCCCAGGAAAGGACTGCAGATTTCTGAGGGTTGCCAGCCCCAGGTGACAGACAGCTGACCCATTTTTCCCATTCAGGAAGCCGCTGTCTCGTCTGTGCAGTGGCCATTTTTTTATTCATATTTCTTTGAGAAATAATTGGTTTTCTGCATATTTCTAAGCCAAGGAAAGAGCACTTTGCAGACCAGAAGGCTTCGTTAATCAGTGTGCAATGGAAGAACGTTTGCCAGCTTTTGCTCCTGGAAAATCAGAAGGCTGGCAGAATTATGCCATAACTACAGAGTCTGGGTAATTTTGTTTATTTCCTCTTTTTTTAATGTATTTCATTAGCTTTCACATTATACAGACATGCAGAACAAACCAGGGAAATGCCTGAAAGCCTGAATGGAGAGAAATGTTCTCTTTATTTGGACAAAGACACACAAAAAAGGAAGATCTTAAAGATTGAATTTTGTTAACATCTTCTTTTCCTCACTTTGCCTTTGCTGCTTTGTTTCTCTTCTCATTCCATGAAGAAATCGATTTCTTTTGTTACCATTTTTTGGGGGCGGTTTCATTTGTTTGTTTGATGTTTATGTTTTAACTAGAAATATGTCTGCACACAGCTTTGTGTTCACAGACAGACACCTTCATAAAATCATTTTCTCCTGCCACGTGAATATTTCCTAATGCCATTTGCTGCAGTGATCAGAGTGCAATAATGCTTTCCCTGCAGAAATGTTTATGGCAAACTTTGTTATTGTTACACATACAATCACTCTATTTTGTTTCGTGGGAAAAAATTGACACATTTCCTGCAGACTTTATTTTCATTTCCCTTAGATATCATGGAAGTCAAATCAAATCAGCCCCAATTTATTACGGCATTTAACACCTCTCACTTGTTGGGAGTTGCTTCTTAAAAGGCAGCTCAGTCCCTTCCCCATCTCCTCCTTTGAATAAAGCAGGAACCAGAGAAATCCCAAGGATTCTGGGACAGGAGGATAATTTGAACAGCTCCTTACTCTGATGCCTGAAAATTGGCTCCCAGGCTGATTAACAGCAATTGGAGTCTTGCCAGTGCCATTGTGAGCTCTGGGTCACACCTGAATTTTCTGGAAAATGCCATCCCCAGTGGGGTGGATTTGCATGGCACAGCTTCATTTACTGCACCTTAACCATATTTTTCGGTCAAGCTTGATATTTTTTCCCCCCGCATTTTGATACATTTGACGTGTTTATCAGACAAAATTACAAATTAAATTTTATCAGTCTTTCAAATGCCAAGGTTTTTTGTGTTTTCTCTGCACATGGACCCAGAATAAAATTACTACAGTGAGCAGGGCTGGGAGATGAGCCAGAATTTGGCTTTAATATTGTGAGCACATTCCAAGATTAAATATATATATATATGTATGTGTGTATAAATATATATATGAAAACATTTAATAATAACCTTTCTCCTGGCTGAGATGACGTGCTTGGCATTTTATTCTCATCTCTTTGTGGGGCTGATGGTTTGATTCCTGAGGTCAGCGTTGTTTTGAAGGCTGCATTTCTCAGGCCACACAAATGTGGACATTTATTTGAGCTGATGAGCTGCAGGAAAATGTCTTTGCAGCTGTAGCAGGATGGTTATGGCAGCAGCACAGCTGCTGAGATGGTAAATGTGACTATGAGTTAGTGGGCAGAAGTCCTTTTTGTCAAGGCAGAGACACTAAAGACTCCTGCAAAAATAATATTTAGCATTTCACAGCGACTAATCTCCCTTGCATGCCTTGCAGCAGCACTGCAGCTCATCTAGGCTGAAATTCTGAGCTGAAATCTGAATTTCTGGCTGAAATTCTGAGTTTAATGTGGCTTTGTACTGAGGGAACCTTGCTGTGTGTGCTTCACAGACGTGTCTGGGTGAGGGAACTCTGGCACAGGAATCAGCTGCCATGGGGTGGATTCAAACAGAAGATCAGGCTGTTGTGTGGGAATTTCAGAGCAGAAATGATCACATTTCCTGTGCATGGTTTGAGCAGGGAACCTGCAGATACAGTGGGATACAGTGGGTTACAGGCATGGCCTCAGCACAGGGTCAGGGTGGAGAGAATTCCCAGCTCTGAGTTTGAATCAGAGCCTCTCCTGGAGCTGGAATATCAGCCGTGACAGGCTCTTATCAGAATGACAGGGCAGCAAGGCCATCACTTGGAATAGAAATATTTTCATATTTATATTGCACAAGAAACAATTTCTCTCTTAGCTATTCTGGCTGAGCAGTGTTGTTCTCCTTTAATAAAGCCAACTAATTAATGTCACAGAGAGTTTGTGCAGAGCTGTCCGTCCAGCTGTGACCCAGGTGGCTCAGGGGATGTTGTGCTGGCAGCACACAAACTTCACACCTTCAGTTCTGCAACTTTGGAAATGTTAAAATATTGGACAAATCCAGCTAACTCAAGGAGCTCACAGATTTATTATGGAGCCTGAAAGATTCGAGAGAAAGAGACCTTAACAATATTATTTCTTCGCTGATAAGATCCCCAAATCCATTGCAGTTCAAAAATTACAGAGGATTTAAAAGGCTTCATGCTCCAGGTTCTAAACTGACAGTGAGCCAGTCAGAGTGAGAAGTTCTTACAGGGACACTGAGCCATTATTACTTGGAGTTTTCTAATTCTCTGCAACCTGAGTCTTGACAGGTGGCTGTGAAGAGAAGCCAGAAATGTCACTCGTTCCACCCCCTATCATGGCTGAGTTATTTACTTGAATGCTTCCCACACCATCCTCCCAGAGAGGAGGAAAATCGAGAGGAAATCTGTCCTGAGAACTCAGCTGCTCCTGAGGATCTGCTTCCCTGAGGCACCCAGGGGATTCCTGAGGGAGGCAAACCTGGGTGCTGCAGCGAGGAAATCAAAGGAAAAGGGTTAACACAGGTTTTGGGAAGGACAAACAAATATATATCCATTTATCCATCCATCTATCCGGGCACAGGCCACACTAAAACCAAAAAGGACAGTTGTGTCAGGAGTTCCTGGCGCACCTCTTCTTCCCATGAGACCTTGGACATTTATTTATCTATTCATTGGAATCCAACCCTGCTCTGTGATGATGGTGGCTTTGTGAGTGCTGGTGCCAGAAAGAGGGGGGAGAGCAGGAGCAGAGAGGGGAACAGTTCTGTCAGGAATTGCACAGGTGAGATTCCTCTGTGCAGGTGCATCCACTGCCTCCTCCAGAACTGCCCCAGAAAAGGCATTTTCTCCCTGTTGCTTTGGCTCTGGAGTCCAGCTGTGCCATTCATTTACAGTGCACAGCACCCAAAAGGAGCTGAACTAACACTGAACAAATTTTGTTGGCAATTTGATATTCATAGGCAAGATCTGTAGTAAAGGCAAAGAAATCTTCCAGGAGCAAATATGTTTTGTGGCTGACTTCATGCAAATTTGCTTTTCGGGTTGTGCATTTCAGGTCCCAGTAGGTTTTAAGATAGAGCAGGTCTCTTTAAAAAGTTTTTGCAGCTAGGAAAGCTTTTAAAACTTTTTCCAAGCCCTTTATTGCCTGAAATAACATCACCCCCCGAGCAGATTAAATGGGCCCATCGGCTGCAGAGGCCAGGCTCAGGTGGAGGTAGAGCTGTGCTGTTCCACTGGAATGGAAGCAGCTGTGCTGCCTGGCCCCAGCTGAGAACCCAGGCAAGGGGGCAGCAATGGCATCTGTAATTTCAGGAAAAATCCCCACTTTCCTGGAGGCAGCCAGGGGGAAGGGGGGCTGGGGTTTGTTCTCTGCTAAGGTCCCTAAAGCACAGCCAGATCCCTGGGCCAGCACTGAGCCAACGCTCCAGATCTCCTGGGTGTGTTCAGGAAGGCACAGCTTAATGAGGCAAAACTGCTGAATTCTGCTTTCACGGAGCAGGGAATGCTAATTTAATGAGTGTGTGTGTCTTGGATAACTGGTTCCCTCCATGTTTTTAGCTGTTGATATTAGTTACACTCCAGCTGCCTTCCTGAGCTCGCTCTTTTTCCATCAGGATGGTTCTCTTCATAAATGCTTTGCACTTAGCTGTTTCATAAGTCTAGAGAAAACAAATATGAGCCTCCCCCGAGGAAAATAAGAGCATTATTTTGTCTAAAGGAGTCTTTTTCCACATGGGTTGCTCCCCACAACAACGGTTCATCTGACTCGTGGATTCCATACTTTGATGAGGGTTTTCAGCACACTCCATAGGTATAAAGGCTTTCTAGACCTTAATTAAGGCCTCCTAAAAAGTGTTTTCCCCTAATGGAACTCACCTGGATGTGCCAGCTGAATCCAATGAATATTTTCTGGGGGACAATGGTTCTGGGGTAGCTCACAGGCTGCAGGGGTGACACCAGGCTGGGGGTGTTGCAGGAGGATGGGAGAGCTACCAACCTGAAGAGAAATGCTTTGCTGAGGATTTTCCTCGTAAAAACACTTTCTCTGAGAAGTTCCTGTGCTGCTCTGGGGCTGAACTCTTCTGTTTCCTGCTGCTGGAGGTCTCGGGGGATGAAGCAGTTGGTTGGGCTATGAGTTTCTTGCCCAGCTCTGTTAGAGGTAAGATGTGAACTCATAACTTTTACATATTGCTAGGTCTTTATTTGTTCACCAAAATCAGAAATTTGGGAGTGAGGGGCAAAATACTGTTTAGCCCTTTAACCCTCTGCAAGGTTCAATTTTCTTGTTTCCCTCATCTTTTGCTGGAGATTTTTTTTTTTTTTTCTGTGAGAGTGCAGAGAATTAAGTTACTTATGGGTAATTCATGAACTAGAGACTGAAAATCTGGATTAAATATTTAAGATTTTTTTTTTAAACAGTTTAATGAAATGAGCAAATAGTGTATAGGTATTTTTCTTGCACATGTCAATCATTCTCCAATTATGTTAGCTCCTTAAATTCTTCTTCCATGTTAATGACATCTCATTATTCCATTAATGGTCTGCAACAGGATTATCTGTATTTATTTTCCATTAGTGCTTGTGCATCTTGGTGTGCCTGAACAGGTACTAGAAAGTCAAACTTCCTCTTTCCTTGGAAACTTGGGGGAAGTGAAGTTTCTCCGTTCTTTCAGTGCGGATAATTGAATGTTAAATTCTAATTTTTATTTGCTTTCTTTTCCTGTGAGCTTTATTCTTTTAATTTCCAGTCACTGAGTGAGGGAGCAGGTGGTGTAAGAGCTGCCCTGGTGTCCCACAGCAAATTCCAGGGCAGAGTTTGGGACGTGCCAGGCATGGGTTCCCCTCCCCTGCTCCCCGGAGCTCTGTTTGTGCTGGACAAGGACCTGCATTCACAGCTCCAGTGGGGCTCCAAATGCCCTGCCAGTCCTTAGAACCTGCTGAAGTTGGTTATCTTTATTATTTATATTTGTAGACTCTTTATATCAGGAAAAAGTAGAACAGAGTCAGTAGGTTTGATTTAGGCAGTGAAAAATGGAGCATCTTTCAGCCTGGTGGTTTGGTTCGTTTTTACATTTGTTGCTGAAAAAAGCCTGAAATAAATTCCAGTTTAGCACCACTAAAAGGTTTTCCCCTTTGATTTTCTGACTTGGCCCAGGATCTGACAAGATCAAAATCTTCTGGAATAGGTGTGTGGATTTTTTGAAACAAAAGCAATGTGTTTGGTGATGATGAGGTGTGTATGTCCTGCAGGTGAATTAAATTATGCCCTTCAGCAGGAACACAAACTGCTGGGTGAGGGTTTCCTCAGTGAGATTTTCACATGACTTATTTTAGGCTGGTAGAAAAGTAGGTTCGTGGCTGGTAAGGATTTGGTGGCACTGCTATAGGATGAAAATACAACAGAATATTTTCTTTTTAAATATTCCAGCTTTTCTTTCCATTTCCTTTAGGATATTTCTCCGATTGGCCTTCTTTCCCCTCCCTGTGTTAGAGTGAAGCACTCTGCCCTTCCTGCAAGCCAGCTGGACAGAAATCCACTCTGGCCAGGCTGATTTGCAGTTTTTCCATGTTGTCCATAGCTGGGGGGTTCCTGCGATGCCTTGGCAAAGCACACGCCTTATTTATTCTGTACATTCATCAAATAAAGCTTGACAGAAAGTTACTGGGTTTGACAAAAGATTTATGGGGGTTTCAGCTGGCTTTGCATTAACCCTACAATATTTTTTGATAACCTGTTGAGCAATGCTTGTTAAAAGCACCTTTTTATTTTTAGGGCCTTCTGTCTCAGCAGGTTTGTAAAACAGCTCATGGAATCTCACAGCTAACCCCTATTAGACATATAAATGAAGTAAAATTTTTTTTTTTTTTGCTTTCTTTCCAACATTTGTAAGGTGAATTCTGTAGAACTTTATGTGCTGCTGGTCCTTCTGCTCCCCGTCTTGGCACTTGACCCTGTGAGATGCTGATTCTCTCCCTTCACTTTCTTCTCTCTCTCTAAAAATGGCCTGAAGCCTTGGAGAAATGCATTTAAAGTATGATTTTGGCTTTAATAAAGAGGAACAAGGAGTGGCAGAGAGAGGGATGGAAAAGAGATGCATAAAGAATAGTATTAATTTAAAAAACAATCACAAAACCCAACCCTAGAACGCCTTTTGATCTTGAATGTAGAATTTGTGTGCAAACTTTTTCCATCAGAGAGCTGTTCATGTTGGCTGTGATGATTACACGATTTCTGTGCTATAAAACTACTTCTCTAATGCCACAGAACATCAAGACTCAGTCTGGATAATTCAGTTTTTCACTTAGGCTAGGCCTATGGAAGGTCTGAATTTCCTTACTATAGATCAGAGTTAGGTCGAGGCAAGCTGATGGATTTTCTGGGAATGCTTGGATCCAATCTGTAGCTCCAAGACAGTGAATATTTAAAAACAGAAATTTACCTCCCAAAACAGTGACTATTTCATTCCCTACAGCATTATATCAGAAGGATCTAGGGCTTGAATTGTCCTGTCAGCTTGACTGGTACCAGAGTTTTGTTTGATATCTGATTAGAGAGAGACCTAATATTGGTTTGGTGGTAGCTGCTTTTAAAACCCACCCCTGCTCCATGAGGGGTAGGTGAGGTTTTAGTGGGATTCATTGGAAACACTGATAGAATTGAAATGAATGTCCCTGTGGGAGGTGTCAGCAGAGCCAGAATTTACAAATTATCTCCTGAACTGTCCCAAAAGTCTGGTGTTTCCCAGGTTTGGTGCCTCCACCTGCCCACTTCCCTGTAGGTGTTCTGCTGGTGCAGCAGGAAGGTGTCAGAAATTTTAAAAATTCTGCCGTGAAAAGCTGCAAAGCTTTGTTTTGTTTAAGATTTTAAAGCTACCTCCTTAATGTTGATTTGTTTGCTTTCAAAACTGCAAAATATGCTCTATAGACGAGCACCTCCTACATCCAGGAATGGCTTCAAAGAGAGGTGGCAAATTGTGAATGCAAAACCTGAGCTACCTGAGGCGTCTTTGACCGCAGTAAATCAGCAGAGGAGAAATAAATATGTATTTAACATAGAAATTAAGAGAAATGCTTTCCTGGCTGAAGAGAGATTCACATGCTGTCACTGTCCCACACGTGCATCAGCTGAGCTGCTGTTTCCAGGGATATCCAGAGGATCTGTTTTACGTTTGCCCCTCTCCCAGGTGAATTCATTCATTCCCAATCCCCTTGTAGGAAATCACGCTAGAAAACACACAGGAAAATACCTGCAACTGTGTTCCCTGGGTGCCACGTTTGAATGACTTTTCTTGACTACAGTGGAAACAAACTCAGATTTATTGCACATTCCAAAAGCACTCCCCACGTCACTTTGCAGCACTCTTTTTTTTTTCCTTTTTTTTTTTTTTTTTCAGGATCTGTAATCAGCTGCACCACAAATTCAGCCATTTCACCTTTCTCTTTCTTTGGCTCTGCTTTACCTCCCTGCATGGCATTTGCTGAGAGATGATTTTTACCCATCAGTTTGCAGAAGGTCCCACACAAGTTGTAAATAAGGAGCTGGCCAGAGGGAATTGTGGAATTATTCTACCTTTACCTCCTGGGTAAGGAAGGCAGCCTAATTAATGACTTCCCTCCAACTGGAGAGGTGCAGAATAGTAATTTGGATGTGGCAAAGCTGGGATTTATTGTCAGTTCAGAAGGCTGTGAGTGCCAGCTCTGCAGTTCTCTACGTCTCAACTTACAACTGGGATCAATACTGCACTTGCAGCCTCCACTGGTATATTTTATTTATGGAACATGTATTTTGAAACCTTTTTTTTTTTCCCCTGTTGTTTTTAAAGAGTTACTGGCACTTTGATTTAGGCCAGCCAGGATTTATTTCGCTTTCTTTTGAAAGTGGGACAGCAGCTGCTGTGGTGGTGTCTGGTGTGTGTGCTCCTAGAGGTGCACGAAACCCTCCACTCTGAATTTCTTCTACCTTAATTTCTCCTTCAGCCTCTCCTGGCAGTGCTTTTTTCATGAACACATCCCATGGCCAGCAGAATGGAATAAAGCCTTTGGTAGGTGTGAGAAATAGGCTTTGGATATATCTGGAAAATTCCAGTGAGCTTTCTAAGCAACTGCAGTTGGTAATTGATGGTAGAGGTTTATTTAAACCAAGGTCACAGTTCTGAATCCCTGGAGCTGAGAGCAGCACCTCTGCTCAAATCTGCAGCTCCTTCTGTCATGTGCTGGCTCCCACAGGTTGTGCTTGGTGTTGTATTTACTGAGGAGGTAACAGGAAGTGAGCATTAAAATGGGAATTGCTACTTCCAGATCCTCCACGTGCATTGTATATGTCTCTCTCTCTAATATATATATATAATACATATATACATCATATGCAGATATGTACTTTGGGTAGACGCTGGAGGTGTCCAGGTTTGCAGCTCTTGGCATTTTCTACTTCTCAACCTTAATTTTGCCTTTTAAAAAAAAATTATGTAATTAATGTTTATCTAATAAACCTATTTGCAGACGGGTTTTTTGTATTTTAACTTAGTTGCATTCCCATGTTGACTTTGCTCTGTATTCCCTGTTTATTGATCTCTACTAAACACCTGTGAATTTTAATTTTTTTTTTTTTTTTAATAAAGAAAGGATCACTGGACAAAATGGAGATTAGGCAGTTACGATTTTCCTCTTTTGCAGTTAATGCAGTCTCATACTCTGGATTTTGTGCTTTCCTTGCGAATGTTTTCAGGCCAGCCATGAAATCCCTAAGTCTTGGGGCTTCAGGAAAAACTTAAGCTTTTAAAAAAGCTTTAATTCAATCCCTCCTTTTGCCATCAGCCAAGCAGTCTGCCCCCACCCCTGCGGGGTATATTTTGGTTTTCTATTCTATAAAACCACAGCCTAACAGCTCAGCTGTTGCCTAAAATGTAACATGATGGAAGCCTGGCTGTAGCTTTGATATACTGCAGGAAGGCTGCATTCATGAATTGTGAATAAGAGCAACAGTTTTTCAAATATATATTGTCAAAGCCGTTTTCTCTCCAATAACACTGCCCATAAAATGTAACAAGTGTAATGGCTGTTTTACTCGCAGTTAAAAAGTGCATACAATTGTAATATATCAGTCGTTGTTAAAATGACATCTGGGAATATAGGGAGATCTTTCTTGCCCTTTTTCAGGCTTCTTTACTACCAGTGCTTCCTGTTAAAGGTATTAATATTAAAGAGTTGCTAGATAGGACAGCACCTACATACATATGTGTATGTGCACGTAAATATATATATATATGTATGTGTTTGTTGAGATAGATATTATTGTCTATTGAGTGACACAATAATTTCTCTGTAGGTCAAAAAATGGACCTCTCTGTGTACTTTTGCTTCCATCTGTCAAATCCAGGGTGGCTGTAGCTGGCCCTTGTCCATCCTGAAAAGTTGTTTTTTTTCCCCAAATGTCATGGCAGGAAATGGCTGCTGCTCCAAAGATCGCAGAACTGAAGGGGATGGTCGTGACTGATTCAGTGAAGTCAGATGCAGTCAAATTAATTCTTCAACTGCACTTCAGAAGCTTTCTAATGCAGGTTTTTAATAGCTCAAAAGGTCTGACAAAGGAATTCAAAGTGGCTTCTGAGGGCAGATTTCTCTGCTCTAAGCAGCCAGCTCACAATCCTCCATCAGCTGAGGACAAACGCAAAGCTCCCCTTCTGCCGAGGCCAGGATCTCACCCCCGGCGTGGGATTTTGGGGAAGTTCTCATCACAGATGTTTGAAGTCTTTAACAGGAGTAGCAAGGTTGAAAATCCCTCTTAACATGCCGTGCATGTGGCACTGAGAGAGCATCGCGTTCCCTCCCCAGATCCTGCCATAAATCATTGCTTAAACCTAAATCCTTGTTCCTGCACTGTGTCCTTGATCCCGCACGGGGTCTGTGCGTGACAGAATCGGTGCTGGGGACTCCTGCTTTGGACCAAGGGTTTACAAGGCAAATCCCTGGGAGCAGGAAACTGCATTTATTCATTTTGAAAGCTGTAAAGCTCCTCACCTTAGTTTTAGGACAAGTCTATGAGCTGTGGCCCGGGTGTGCTGGATTATCTGGAGGCACTTTCTCCAAACTTCCATTGCTTGACAAGCAGTCTGGATTAGCCAGCACAGCTTCTTGCACAAGGTGGCTTTCAAACCCTAGAAAGGAGGACGATGGAAACAAGATATGAAAGTTAATATAGTTAAATATTCCTGCTTAGTCTGAAGTGGCTGCTTTATTCTTCTGCCTTCATTTCCTGAGGCTTTTGGTGCTGCAGCATGTGCTTTACAGAGCTCTACCCTGAACAGGCTACCTCGTTAAGTTCAGTGTTTTACTACTGAGTAATTACCCACTAAATATATAAATAAGAACACAAACTCTATCCAGTCATCCTTTTGTTTCAGCAATGATTTGAAAAGCATTCAGAGTAGATGCGAAGTACCTTTGTTGTGGGCAGGACAGAGAGGATGATAGTTCTAAAAATAAATTCTAGAGAAATACTTTATAACACAGTGTGTCACTCAATATTTGTGGACAGAAATTGCTAATCTAAAGACATTGTTCCTAAGTTTCTAATATGCTGTTTGACAACAGGCTGCGAGTAAATCTTTACACCCTAGGCCTCCAGTGAGTGTTTTTTTCTGGTTGTGTTGAATGAAGTTGACTTTAACAGGATTCAGTCCTCCCAAGAGAGAAGGTGACATAATACTGAGTCAGGGATATGCCACAAGACAGAATTCTTTAGGTTTAGTAGCAGCCATTGCTAATATAATCTTGCTGAAGTTATGGAAAGATTGAGCAAAGCTCTGATCAAAGGCCTGTGAGCTCCTTAGCAGACTGCAGGCTACTTTGGATAATAAAATTACACTGCTTCTGTCAAAAGGAGAAGTTGCTATTGTTTTGTAGGATGTCATTTTATTGATGCCACCTAAAAGTCAAGTTCTCTTGCTGAAATACTAATTGTGAGTAGCGCTTCCTGTGCTCCAATGCATCTACCAAAGATGGGAAGCGATCAGGGGTTAACCTTGTCCAGTGTGTTTGTCTAAATTCTAATGGCACGCTCAAGAAAACTGGTCCATAGCATCCAAATGTAATAAAAACAAACGTGCTGATGCCAACTAAAGTGCGAGGGGGCATGGAAATGCTCTTCTGGCCCTGATTTCTGTGCTGAAGGAGCCTCTGACAGGGCCCAGGGTCCTGTGTGCCCGAGTTCATCTTTTTCAGGGTGGTTTGTGGATATTTCCCTGTCCCTGTGGATCGTTTCTGTCACTGTGTTACTGCATGTTCCCAACACGAATCGTTTGTACATAACCACTGGGATTTCTGGCATCAGAGGGAATGGGAACAGCAAAATCTGGATGCCAGTGGGTTGTGCAGCGAATCTCAGTGTAAGCATTAATAAAACATGCCCAGAGTGCCAGCTCAGGTCACAGAAGCCTCTGGCAAGGAAAGGAGAATATTGCTTTGCTGTAGGGGCAGTGGCTGGCTTGGAGAGAAAAATCCATGCAGGAAGGAGCATTCTGAGAGGTGGTGTGGTGTTACTTGCATAAAAATCAAGCCTCTGAACTAATTTTATTTTTGGTCATTTGGTCATTTGTATTGGGGAAAAAAAAAAATAATTAAAAGGTGACACTTGTTCCTGGGCAAATGGGAGGCAAAAGTGGAGGTGGAAGAACTTCCAGGGGCTTTGTAATGCTGCACAGAAGCTTTTTTTTTCCTGACTACCCTCTAGCATCTTGTATTGATTCTCCAGAAATGCCTTACTTTCTTATAGGATCAGTGCTCTGAAGCATTTAGTAATGAAGTAAAAAAATCCATTTATGTATTTAATGACATGTCTTGCACCCCCTGAAAATAAATGTCAAAGTTTCCTCTTACAGGCTTAGTCACAGTGGTGGCAGTGACAGATTTGGCAAGTGTCACACCAGGCTGGTGAAGGGGGGAACCCAGAGCTGTGGCTTTACTGTAAATCCTAAAATGACTCATCAGAGTTGTGAGTGGGGGAAGCAGAAGAGGAATTTTGGTTTAAAAGGAATTTGGCTGGAGCCGGTTCTTTGGCCAGTGTTTGAGTTCCAGTTCAAACGAGACCACTGATGTCTCCTGGGAGTTTTTGGAGTTTTAGTTTGTAGTTAAAGGTGGCAGTAAATTCCTTGCTGTTATGGTTGTAAGTAAGATTTCTGGAGGTGTTATGACCTGTGCTGGGTTGTTTATGAAAGTCTAACAAGTATGAATGGCTTGATGTGTTTTGGTGGAAATAGGTAAAAGTCAACTTTCCCCTGATTTTATGTTTTTTAGCCTTTACAGAAAACCATAAACTGTGCCTGGGAGTTCTGATTTTCAAGCAAACCTGAGGGATCAGAGAACATTTCAGTTTTACCGTGATCTCATTTTGCTCTATGCTTGTCCTGTCTTTCCTCTGCTGTTTTTTCCAAAGAGAGAGACTTTCCAACCACATGGCATTGTCCCTTCTCCCTCACCTGATGGAAAAGTTCAGGTGTTCATAGGGTCTTACCTACCATGCACATCTTTTGTTGAGCAAAAGCTGAGGATTTCCTGTGACTGTGCTTCCCTGGGGGTGCCCTGCACAGCCCCAGGTTTCCTCTCAAGGCTCAGCTATGGAATAGTTTGGGTTGGAAGGGACATTTAAGAAATCCAGTCCCCCAGTCTGACTGCAAACTCATCATTTTCCAGTGAAAACAGTTATTTTTTTTAATTCCAGATCATTAAAAGATGAAAGCTACAGGTAAAAAAGGAATATTTCATTATCCTCCTTAACACTGTGCTCACAGTGACAGAAGGTCAGGGCAGCAGGGGCAGGGAAATTAAATCAGGAATGATTCAATCCGTTCTTTCCTTTGTAGGAAAGATACTTTAATTTTACACGGACTGGTTTCATAAAAAAAAAAAAAGGACAAAATTTGGCTAGGTCAGGGACATAAAATTACTCTATCACCAGGAGGCAAAGCAGATTTGAGGAGAACATTTCCATGGGGAAATCCTTCCAGCAGTAACAAGGAGAGCCAGGAAAAATAGCCAGAGCTAATTCAACAGTAGGTTCTGGTCAAAAAGGAGTAAACACATCCTTATGATTGAATGCACCTCCCCAGGGAGGATGTGGCTGGGAAAGAACATGAATTGCAGATAAATACCAGGAGAGGTGTGAGCTGTGTAAGGAAGCTGTAATGCTGAGCTGGTAGAAAAGATGACATTACTAAATATAACTGGGTTCAGGTAGGGTGCTGATGCTCTTATTTTCCATATTTCATGTACATCACGTGGGAAAATGGCACACCGAGGGATAACTGCTGCTGTTTGACAGCCTTACTTTGCATCCTGCTCACACAAAAAAATCCTTTCCCAGCCCGCAGGTAAGGGCTGTGCCAAGGGAGTGAAAACTGCAGCTTGTGATTCTGCACCTGGCCCATAAACAGCTGCCTCCTTTGAGGGAAGGAACAGACAGCCATAAACCCAAACTACCTTTCCTTTGCTCTCTTTCCTTAAATTTTGGTGAGGCAGAACCCAGACTCACTCGTGCACTGCTGTAAATCACAGCGGCTTCAGTTTAGCGGGTACAGGTGAGGAGAGAGCAGAGCCAGAGGCGCTCCTGTCTGTCCTGTGTTCCCCAACTCCCCCTGGGTGCCCAGTTTTGATGTCTGGAACCACTGCCCTGCACAGCCTCTGCTGGCTTCGGCAGGTCCGGCTGGTGGGTGAGACAATTGCATCTCGATGGGGGCAGAGGAGCTTTAAAGCCCACGGTACCCCCCCTCTGGGGCTGGCAGGGGAGATGCTCTGTGCCCACCTGGGCGATTCTCCTGCTCTGCCAAGGTCACAGCTGCCTTGGAGGGTGCACGTGGTGGCAGTGAAGGATGTGAGGAGATAAATGTCCTGGTTTGTCCCTGAATTCAGTCAGGGGATGGAATAGATGGGGTTGGAAAGGGACTTTATGAATTGGTTTTTTTTTGCCAGAGATTTTCTGGACAGTAAGAGTGAAAGTGGGGAGGGCAGAGAGCTCCCTGCCCTGTGGGAGGAGAGGGCAAGGTGAAGATAAAAGGGAGTTTTGAGAGCTTTCTGTAGCTGTGCACGAGGCCCTGTGGCAGGGCAGTCTCAGGGCTGTACAGCAAACGGCAGTGATGGATCTCACAGGCTTTCTGTGCCTTTACTCCCGGGGGGCTGCTCTCTAAGGCGAGGCTGGGTTTAAAGGTGGTTTTACCCGCACGCCAAAGGAGCTGTTAATGTTTTCAGGAACTGATTAGATCTCTTTGTACGGGTTCTCCTCTCCCTGCCTGGTTTTGGTAGTGAGATGGTGCTGTGCATCAAACTGGCCCCACCCTCTCTGTCTCCCCAGCTGCTGCACAGCGGAGGTGCGGCAGCACCAGCGTCACCAAACCATTACAAATGCACGTTTGTTGGAACACATCGTTCCCCTGGCCCTGCCTTTTCCCCTCTCTGCTGACAGGTGGCTGCACAGCAGCTCTCCAGTATTCACTTTGATGTCTCCTTTCTCACAAATCCTGTTTTAATATCAAGATTTCTTTTTCTGATGCGGGCTCAGAGTCCCGATTACTCCCTGAATCTTTTCCTTCACCGTTCCTGAGGGCTCAGGACTGAGTAACAGCTGTTCTGGTAGGGGATGAGGCCATGAGGGACTGGGATTAACACTGGGAGGGATTTCTGCTGCTGAATCTCTCTCATGATCCTTTTGGAAGTGTGGCAAAAACAAGCTAAAGCCAAAGTCTCATTTGGTTTTGTTTTCTCACCTTCACTTGTTCCTTTAGTATCAGTAACTACAGCACAGCAAAAATATTTCAAGATAAATTTGAAGATTCTTAAAATTCTTGCTTGATGGAAAGTTTGGGCACTGGGAAAGAGACAAAGAAGCAGGGAGATGACTGAGAGCATCTGAGTTGCCCTGAAATCTGTGCTGGCGTGGAAAGAGGAGGCGTGAGAGCCTTAAGGGAAGAGTTTGTACTTTGAAAATTTATAATGGCAGTTGAATAAGCAATTCTTTCATATCTGCTTTAAGAAGCTGAGTGGTAAAGGGAGGCACAGGTGTTTTGTTGAACAGTGAATTAATAGATCATGGTCTTCTAAATATGAATGTTTCTGCTTTGTTAGTGTTGGAAATTTGAAACAAATTATTTTTCTGCAACCTTTTACTTCTTTCACTGGGTGCGTGTGATTTCGATCCACCTTCTTTTCCACTTTGCCATTTCGATGCAAAAGGACAAGGAAAATAACAAAAGTCTTGAGGAAGAAATGAAACGCTTTAAAAGCCTTCCATAGAAAAATATTTCTTTTTCATCTTGCTGTAAGTAAAGGACTGAGCCGGTATGAAGTTGGCTCATCCTCGCTTTACTCAGAATCCCTGTCATGGCATCAGGAGCTAATGACTCCCCTTTACCTGTTGAGATAGTGGTAAATTCTATTTACTGTTGTGCCTTGAGCAGCCAGGGCAGAGGGGGACGGGAGAGGAAGGGATAATCTCTCGGAGGCAGCGTTTAACACCTGTCTGCGAGCAGATAATTGCTGCATTCCCGGGGGATTAGCACACAGGAACTTCTTCAGCTCTCTCTCTCACCGGATGGATGTCAGAAGACACTGAGCGCAGAATGAGAGAGGCAGGAATAAAGCAGCAGATGAAATGTGGCTCGGGTCTCGAAACTGGAGAGAGGTTTTTCTTTCTCAGCGCTGTCCCGGTTCAGAAGGGGTTGGGGAACACTTGGGAATGACTGAAGTGGTGCCTGTGTCGCAGGAGGAGGGGTGTTTGTACAGGAGACAAAGGCTCTGTCACTCACCTGGGAGCAGAAAACTGCACAGTTTCACAGCAGTGAGGCTTTGGGCTGGATTGGCCCCAAAAAAACAACCTCAATAGAAGCAAAAGCTGCAGAGTTTCACAGCAGTGAGGCTTTGGGATGGATTGGCCCCAAAAAACCAACTTCAATCAGAAGCCCTGGTTTTGTTTTTGACACTTAGTTTGCAGTACAGAATTATTTTAACAATAGACTTGATTTTAACTATTTAATAACCTTCACTCTGTTTAATAGTCCAACAACTGAAAGTCACTGAGAGGTTTGTGACAGACACAGAATTTTAGGGGAGAGGAAGAATTGTTTAGTAGTTGTCTGAAGAATAACCCCAGAACAACACAATACTTGGTGGAGCATTTTAATTTAGGAGGGAAATAAAGCTCCAGTGAGACTCGCAATTTCTACTGTGGCCCTGTGACCACTGTCAGCATTTACAGCACAGTGTGAGCACGGTGTTCCTGACTGCTGGGAGGACATAGGAGCTGAATTTCTGCATCAATTGGCCCTCCAAGGAGAAGGGGGCTGGGCTTGAGTGGTCCCTGTGGGTCCCTTCCAACTTGGGATGAGGCGCTCAGTGCCATGGTCTGGCTGTCGAGGTGGAGTGAGGTCATAGGCTGGACTTGATGATCTCAAAGGGCTTTTCCAACCCAGTTAATTCTGTGATATTTTACGACCCTCTGGTGTTGTCTGTCTAATTGCAATGGAAGGCAACAGCCCAGTTTTTTGGGCTTTATCCTGAACTTCTCCCACTCTTTACTTTCCAATGCACACAGATTTTATCCTGTTGTGGTGATCCTTGTGGAAGGAACACAAATCTCTGACTGTAACAACATCTCAGGCTGGGAAATTACATTGTGTAATATGGATGTATTGTTTCTAATGCTGTCTCAGGTGAAATTGCAAATATTGTCGAAAATATCTCAGGAATTATAAAAATTCTTAATCCTCCTCATCCTTTGAAAATCATCTCCCACCTCGCAGCTGTGCTGGGAATTACCTCTTGTTTAGCAGGTGAGTCGTGGCCCAACAAACCAGTGTGGTCTGGTGGCAGAATAAAGATTTAATCACAGTGGGGAGGCAGAAAATGAACTGTTTGTGTTCCAGTTGCTTTCCTGTCACACCGTGTGAGTGGTGTTAATAGAGAGGGGACCAGAACTACCAAAGGTGGTTGCAGCTAATGTGCTCTGCTTTGCATTTGGAACAGGCAATAAAAAATGCTGATTGCATTACAACTAAATAGAGCTTTGTCTGGGCATCAGCTGAGTTTGTCATTGTCACTTGGACACAAATAGAGAAAAGCCCTGTGACTTTACCTGATTTGAATATGCTGTGGGGTTTTTTTTTTAAATTTTTAAAATACTCCTTTCATGCTGGAAACATTTTGCACCAGCTCTAATTTCCTGTGAAATCAAAGGATCAGAAACTGGGGAATGATCTCGCAATCAGAAGCAGCAAGTGGAGTTTAATTCATTTTCCTGGAGAGCTCTTGCCAGCACTGTCATGGAGAGCTCGCTGCTGCTCCAAAAGTCACTTGTGCTTATAATAATTAGAGTTCCAATGATCTGGAACTGCTTGATTCAGCTAAAGCTTTGGCAGGTGGTTGACACAAAAAAGAGTACTAAAACACTGTGCTAGCCTTGAAAAAGTCACTTCGAGTTATTTGCATGCCTGTAATACTCTTAGAGTCATCAAAAAGAAAACAACCCAAAATGATAAATCTACTAGCTATGGATGTGCAGTTATCGTTCTCTGTCACATAAAACACATGAATTACTGATTTTGGGGAATAAATGGATTGAGAAAGTTCACTTGGTTAGCTGCATTAAACGTTTTGCTATTATAAATTAAATTGTTCCTCTCTATGTTTTGATATATGATAGCTCAAGCTCATTTGGCACTCTTAGCAAGCCTTCTTATCTGGAATTGTGCCTGATGAGCAGGTCTAGATGTGGAATTGCCCAAAAATGCATGAAAAGTGTGCTCTTCCTCTTCCAATACAAAAAAAATCCACCCATGACAAACTCGTAATACATCCTTTATTTCATTTTTGAACCTTCTCAGATTTGCAAAGCCCATATATCAGAAAATGTCAAGTTTGCCACCAGCGGTCAGTTAAGATCTGAGGAGCTCCTGTGTTCCTGGACCCAAAGGTACTTTTGAGATAGGAATTGATTTAGGCTGCGCTAACAACTGCTGATGGGCTTTGACTCATTTTCACTGAGAATTAGCATATCTTTTAGATGGAATATAACACATCTTTTATGATCACTGACCATTCAGTTATCTGCTTTTGTCTCTGTGTTTGTATAAGGCTGTTTCACACAAGCTTTGAGGATTTGCTTGACCTTTTGCAGGTTTTTTTTTGTGCTAATTTAGTGAAAAGATGATGCAGAACTCTCATTTTTAATGTGCACCTCAGAACCTACCTCAGAAGTTTTATCTGGGGATGTTAAATAGGCTCTGACCACGATGATTTCCACATTTAAGTGTAGAATTTTTACGGATATTACCTCACTGTCTGCTCAGTTTTGTGTTCAGCTGATCGTGTTTAGATACGTTGTGTTCAAATTCCGTATTCCAGCGTTAATGACATATTGGTCGCACAGGAAAGTCACAGTGTGATGTGCTAAGGAGCACAAAGTGTATTTCGTTGGGATAGAAATGTTCCTGCCAGTGCTGGAGGAGGAGTTGGCACAAGCCACAGAAAGGGGTGGGAACAGTTGGAAAGGAACTGCGATGAATCGGGGACTGATGTGTTTTTAACGTGATCTTAACATTTCCTTTGTTATCACATGCAGTAGCTGCATAAAAATGGGTGCTAACAACTCCTATTAACTCAAGAATCGAGTTTTTCAGCTTTTAAGGGTCTGTCCTCCTCTTTGTAAAATTTTATGTCATTCCCTTTGATAAATTCTCCAATGTCAAATCATGGTTCTGTTTCATTTGCTGTCAACAGCCTTTTGGGATGGGTCCTTTACTTGTCCCAGGTCCTCCCGAGGGGGGAGAGTTCCAAGCGCTTTTGCATCTCCCTACCAACATTTTCACAGCTTCTGTTTTCCTTCTGTCTCACCCTTTGCCCTGACCCTGCCCTCCCTGCCTGGCCTGCACAATGGGAAGCTGAGGGGGGGGGATGTGAAGTTAACTGCAGAAAAAATGGTGAAATACCTGCGCAGTTTCTGTTGTGCTGGTGTGCGAGCACCTGAGAGCCAGAGAGGGACAGGACCTCTGACACACACATTTATTCTTGGTGCCAGCGATGTCTGAGCTCCCCTTCTGACACAGCCTGCTTGTACAGCACAGTGCTGTCCTCAGCTTTTTACCTATTCTGGCTCCAGTTCTCTCTGAAAAAGAAGTCACTTATTCTTTGCCACCGCCACGGCCCCAAAGGAAGGAAATGCAAATCAAGTTTCAGTAATAAATAAGGTAAAACTCGGCCCAGGCAGAGCCGGCAACGAGGCTTGAAAATGAAGTTGGGAAATCTGCATCTGTACAGATGTGCGTGGTGAGATTTGTGCACGTAAATGTCAGGCTCCGCATTACGTGAGCCTATTTGCAATTTTTACAGATAAAGCACCAGTGGGCTTTGCAGTGTGAGGAAATGGGACCGGGATCTTGTCTCCTGCAGTGATTCATCTCAGCCTCAATATTCAGATGTGAGTGCATACGAGCCTCTCCGTGCACTCAGTGCTCCGTGTGTGCAGGCACTTGTACAAGAACAAATAGTCTCAAGCAAATCTTTTTGAATATTCAGCTCTTAATGTGTAACATTTAATCACTAAATATTCAACTCGATCTGTTTTGATGATGATGGAATGATGAATAAAGTGGTCTGAAATGTAGTTCACAGCTTCTCCCTAGGGAGTTTTGCTTTGCCAGTTTTGGCAAGATGGCCTCCTGCAGCAACAGAATCAGAAATGCCAATTCTAATTGAAGTTTTTAATTATATTTCTTGCTTTATTTCAAGGTAACCAGCGTTTGGGTTGGTGGTTTGGTGTTTTTTTTTTTTTTTTTCCTCTTTGAATGTTGATAGTGCTGAATGTGTACAGGTTTCCTATGAGCCCTTGGCTTTCTGAAAATGATAGAGGGTGAGCACAAAGGCAAAATGAGTCCCTTCCAGAGATAACTACAGTGTTTTGCAAGCCTTTTCAAAGCCCTGTCAGGCACGCTGCAAGTTTACTTAAATAAAGTGCTCAAATTTCAGTGGTGTTAAAGGGAGACTTGAGCAAGAGGAATGGTGCAGCTGAGCAGAGCAGAGTGTGCAGGGGCTCCGGCCCTCACAGCACGTCCCAAATCATAAATCACGAAGAAAGGGCAGAAGGAGAAAAAGCCAACTAAGGGATTTCTTAGCGAGACGATTTCTTTGCGTTGTGCAAAAGGTTATAACTGTGCCGTGGTCCTCCCCAGCACACAGGAGAGCAGAGGGGCCGCTGGGAGGGTGGGTGAGGCCAAGGAATGGGTGAAATAATTCACCCTGCAGATGAAGAGATCATTGCAGCCCGATCAGCAGGGGCTGCCCTCAGAGAGCGCCCTGGCCTGCTCTGTCGCCTCACCCTGTTCATGCCAATGTGTTCTGGGGATGTTATTTGGGATCTGTGCAGCCCTGGAATAAAAACAGTACAGCAAAACCTAGCAGACACCTCCCCAGATTGTTTTGCCTCCTGTTGCCCGTTTAGGCCGCCTGCAGTTAAAGTTCTTCACTTACACACAGCTGCTTTTGGCCGGGGATGGTTTTTTGCACGTCTGACTATTTTTTTTAATATAATAATGGTTAGGAAAGGTCAGCAGGGTTGCAATAAAGCAAGCTGGAGTTTAGCCATGCAGTAGGCGCTCGGTATTGACTGTCTGCTCCTCAGCAGACCCTCAGCTGCCTTGATGGATGTCACATACAGACCCCAGGGTCTGGGTCTTGCTGCTGTGATATTTTGCCTTTGAGATGGGTTTAGCTCTAAATTTCCTGCTGAAATAGAGCGAGCAAGGCTGGGGATCTGGCCTGCTTGACGCCTTTTACGTTTTGTTTTTAATCGCGGTTTGTTATTATACTGGATGTCCTTCTGACAGATCTTTTGGAGCATAACGTTATTGTGTGTCTTCCTGAAGAACTCCTGCCTGGTATTTCCATCGACCACGACTTTCAGACTTGAACACCCGAATTTTTTTCCTTATGGGAAGGCACTGAAAAGCCTCACTTCAGTGCTGGTTTTGTCTGTTTGTGATAAAGCTGATGGCAATATTTCTTAGACACAGCAGGGTCAAATTTCTCCTTCATGTGTCTTTTTACCTCAGAGATGTTACAGCAGAAATCTCCTTCAGGCTGTGTTGTCAAAAGATCTCATCTCCTGTTTGAGAACCGAAGTTGCCCAGTTTTCAGAATATATCAACACATCAAGGACACTTTTGACACAGAGTTTCAGTGGAAACTCCTGGAGTTTCTGATATGTTGTCCTTTTTTCTTAGATACATAAATCATAGCTTAGCTTTTCAGAAAATCTCATCTCAGCAACAGAGCTGGCAATGTTAAAGTTCAGGTTTGAGCATCCTATAAATTAAGATTTATTAATGTTAATCTAACGAGGTCAACAGCTGGTTTTTGCATTAGATGATCCTGTAAATATTTGCTAATTTTAAACATTAAAAAATATAAATCAGGAATTTCAGTAAACTATTAGTGTTCTTTGGCAGGATTTCCATAATACTGTATTTTTGCAATTTTCACTTCAAATTTAATGTTCCTATTTAATTTTTACATTTCAAGAAACTATCTGAAGGTAGCATAAGGTTCAGAGAGAGAACTTAAAATTCTTGATTTTTGGATCATGGGGAGACAAAGTGCAAATCCATTTTCAAATGGAAGTCCTAGTATGGAGGTAACATTGATTTTTGAGCCATTAACTTATTTTTAACTCTGCCATGTCTCAAAATAACTGTGGAAAAACGAGTGTTCATTTAAGAGTGAATTTGTATAACCAGCATTTTAGCAGATTATGTGGCGAATATGTTGTTTGATTATTTTTTTTTTTTTCTGGGGACTTGAAATACAAAATCGTTTTGTTGTTGTTTTTGGGTTTTGTTTTTTTTTTTAGTAGAACTCCAGCTTTTATTTAATTTATTTATTTATTCTGCATTGGTTTGTGCTGTGGTTTTGGCTTCATTGAGATGCCAGCTGCAGCAGAGGCCCCGGGGTGCTCTGTCTGCGTTTTGTTGGTGCTTGTTTTACAAAAACTGCCTCGTGCATGACAAGGATGATTTGGGTTGAGGCAATGGAAATCCTGTCCCTGGAGAGGTGGGCACTGTGTCACCGAAACTGCAGGAAGAACAAAACCTCTCAAAAAACATTTCTAGTGTTAGAGAATTAAGGTATTGCTGCCTTAATGTTGTTCTGGCCAGAATATTTTGTGCAACAAAAATAATTTCATCCACACACTGCCCGGGTTGTGCAGAGAAAATCATTCCATCAGACGTGATTTTTACTGGATTTTTCACATACTTGTACAGTCAAAACCCAAAGAAATTCGCTGGTTCCATGTTCGTTGGTCCCAAGTTACACAGTTCTAGTATTTGGTTTGCTATTGGTTATTGACCACTTCGATGTCAATTAGGTTCTCATCCTTTGTTCTCTTATCCATCTTTTCCCAGCCCAGGTGTCTCTGGCCATGCCAGGGGTGATGTGTGGAGCTGATGGTCGTTAATGATCATTAGTGATAATTAATGGCCATTATCTGTAGTGTCTCTTCTGTGCAGCCCCCAGTCTGTTGAGATGTAAAACTCATCACACTTCGAGTGCTCAAACAGCTCTTTTTAAAGAGAAATTTCAATTCCTTTCCATCTGGGCAAAGGTGAACAAAACCCTCCGACTAAAGCTAAATAAAAAAAATTTAAACTTGGTATGGTTTCCAGCATGGCTGCTGCTCCTCCTGCAGGGTGGGGTGTTAAACCCAGGGGACACGCAGGGCTGGGCGCCCAGCAGGGAACTTCCCTGGCCTGCCACCACTGTCAATAATTTCCCCTCCCTTTGCTCTATTTCATGTGCGGGAACACGGCTTTCTGCCTCTTTAATGAGGAATTTCTTATTTTCAAATTGCAATTTCCTTTGGAGACGAATGAAAACTCAGTTACCAGCTTCTTCCCTCCTTGATGATGCAGGGAAGAAATGTCCATCAGGCAGCCAGAGCTGTCTTTATTTACTCCTGTTCTCCTTTCCCTAGAGCTCGTTGTGACTCACTTGTGCTGGCTGCGTAATCATTCTTCATCCTGAAATGAAAAACCGACTTTAAGATGCTTTCTTCGTGTGAACACAACACTCCATCCCAAGGCAACAGTTGCAGATTCAAATTTAATTGTGAATTAATGGAAAAGGGAGAGGAAGAGGGGTGTGCATTGTAAGGGAAATTTACAGGGCTTGTTGCAATAATGAGTGTTTTATGGATTTTTTTCATATTTTTTCCTTAATTCTTGTAGTCATGCTTAGCTTGAATGCTCAGATTCTTCCTCTGGAATATCTCTGGAATGTCTGGAATACACAGCTGTTCCTAACCATCCTGGCAGCCAACATTCACAAGGAGATTCATACAGAATCTGTAGCAACATCCTTTTATTTTCACTTGGCACTACTGCTTGAATCCATTCTTTTGTAAAGATTTTTTTTTCCTTTATCTGGTCCTAGGGCCGCGTCTCTGCTCTCTTTTTACATTCCTTCTTTGCCTCTTTCTTTATCACGCCCAATCAAATCTCTCAGGTTCACTTTTAAAGCCTCTCCTTGCCTTAACCCTTATCTCAGAGCTGGTCCCCAAAGCCAGCCCCCGTATCTGATGCCAGTCTCTATCTCCCAGCTCCAAGTAAGATGAACAAATAACTTTCAGCTTTCCCCCCATCACTGGGGAAAAGATTCCCCTGCTTACCACAGAGCCACGGCTTGGTTTCTCTTTCAAATTCCTCTTTTAAAACAAATTTCTCTCCTAAAACTCTGTTTTGCTACAATACCTTCAGAACTGCTGCTGCTGAGACAGAACATTTCCATGTGGTGCGGGTTTAGCACAGCCCTGCTCTTTATTTCTGTTCCTTTTAGCACCAGAGTGTATCCTTTTTCTCAGAGAAATTGTGTTGTGGAAGGTTATTTTTTTTTTTTTTTT
>WEKY01037145.1:170707-216619 GCA_013390045.1 Picathartes gymnocephalus
TTTTGGTTGCATATGTAGGTCATCCAAAACAAGTCATAAATTAATATTGGATCTGTAAAAGTGTCGCTAGTCTTGACAGGAAAAAGGTTGAGATCAATTCTGAAAAATTGAGAAAATATATATTTTGACAGTTTTTAAATTCATTTTTTTAAGTGACAGCTCTTGCAATAGATTTTTTTTTTTAATGCAAGTGTAACAGCTGGAAAACAAAATCAAATCATATTTCAAACTGAATGATGTGTGTTTGGAACTAAATACGCTGAGTTTGGGGCTCATTTAAGGATAAGAGAGGTTCTTTGGCCTTTAGGAGATGTAAGGAGACCCTTCCCTCTGATTAGAGTGGAAAACTTGTGGGAATTGTGTAAATTTGATACAAAACCTGTGTCTGCCAGACCTCAAGCTGCTGGAAAGGGAAAATAGGATGTGTCTACGAAAAAATGTAGACCTTGATGAGATCTTAAAATATCCCACTGTTCCATAATTGTTTCCCCATCAGGGTCAAGTACATTTTCAGGATCTGTCAGACTCTGCAGCTCCCAAGGTCACTTCTTTAGCGCTTTGCTTAATCTGGGAAGGTATTTCTTGTTACTTAATGTGATTTTTCTTGCCTCCGTTTAATTCCCTTTGTTTGTCACAGACAGAACTCTCCCCTCCTCGATCAGTATCTGATTTTCTCCTCAGGCTTCACAGCCACGTTTGTCCTCTCAGGAAAGCTGGGATGTATTTTTGAGACCTCTGAGCCTCATCAGAAGTTCCTACAGATGTTTGTTCTGCTCTTCCTTCATCTTCTGAGCTCATAGGAGACTTCACTCCCTCTTTTCTGCTCTGAAGACACAAACGCACTTGAAATAACGTGCAGCTTTTACAGAAATCTCCGTGTCTTCACTGAAGTCGAAAGCTTTCATGAAGAGAACAAAAAATTTAAGAAAGATAAAAATTTGATTTCAATATGCAAAACCAAGGACTTTTCCAAGCCCTGCAATCCTGGATGGGGAGGATTTCACAGAGGATAAAAGGTTCTGCAGCAGGACCAAGTGGTGATGGAATAATTAGTTAGGAATTCAGTCACTCCATAGATTCTCAGTAGGCCTTAATTACACAAGCCTTATGCAAGTGAATTTTCATTAAAGCTGCAGAGAGATTTTTATTGCCTGAGAATTCCAAATTTAGGCTGTTGGCATGCTTGGATTTGCCTGTTTAGTTTTGTGTGGTCTGGATGGATATCCAATGCTGGACTTTTTTAAGCCCTGTGTTTCAAACACCCAGATCTGCCCAATTTGTCTGTGGTAAAGACATTAATTAGACTTTGTGTATTCAGGAGAAAAAAAAAAAGAAATACTTGGAAGTACATGCTTTCCTATTTTTCCAGAAAATTCTTCTGATGGACAGAGGCAGTAAAGCAGCTGCAGAAAAATAATGGGCAAGATTCTGCATGGGTATAAAGGCAATAAAATCCTAATAGGAAGCTAAATCCTGTTGCAGAGCTGGAGCAGAATGTGTATATCGTTGGAAAATTCTTGCTGGTCTTTATCCAGGAGCAATGAAGAAGCGGCAAATCTTGGTAAATATTCATCCTCAAAGGGATGCACAAGTTCCTTGCCATGAATATTTGCACAAAAGCAGCTGACAAGATTTCCTCTGCATCCTTATATAAAGCTGGAGAAAATCATTTGGAAAATATATTTTCAGAGGTAGTATACTAAAAACCTCGAATTTTCTGTGTTGTAGCACAGCTTCATATTTTTTCTCTGTCACAATGTAACGGTGGCTTTATTCTCTTAAAATGCTGAGGAAAAAAATTATCAAAATTTCACTGTTTTCACTCTCCCTAGTGACGAAGGGGGATATTCTGAATAATCTCTATACAAGTAGGAAAGTCTCATGAAGGAGATTACATTTTTAGACTGAATTTCCAAATCTTCAGGCTCAGGGATGGCAGGGTGTGCATTCAGGACTGGAGAGGAAGGGTTAGGTCTGAATGAGATGTCTGTCCCAGGTTTCCAATTTAGATATTCCACTTTTCAGTAGTAACAAATGATGTCGAAGTCAGTGATGGTCTGGTTAAAGTTCACTGCCCGTTCTAGGGGATGAATTGCACATCCTGCAGCATTTGCAATGGAAACACTCTGGAAATTATTCACATAAATAATATTTGAATAAACGTGTATAATTGAATGTGTTTGGCAGGGCTGTGATTGGAATTGGGTGATTTGGGGAGGGGGAAGGAGAGGGATGAAGATTTGTCTGTGAGATGTGAGATCCTCACACAGCTTTGGCTGCATGGCAATGAACCCGAGAGGAGAAGCCTCTGCTCAGGTAAAGTGCAGGCATTGGTCACATAAATGCCTGGTTCTGGATTCTGCATTGCTGGAAAAACACGGTTCAGCTTTTGTGCCAGAGTTTGGGGCTTGGGAAAACACTTTTGTTCCCCCAAGTTGTGAGATTCCCTCTCATTTTCTGAGAATGAAGGTTTCGTGTGAAGAGAGAAAAAAATTCCTCTGTTCATTTTTAATTGATTTTCAGGCTAGATCTTAGGGAACAACAGAACAAATGTTTCTTATATACCAAGAAGAAAATACCTTCTTTTTTTTTACCATTAGGTCACACATCAAATAGGAGGATAAAACCTTGATGTTTCTTTTCTCATTGTTTTTAATGTTACATTTCTAATCTTCAGGAAGACTTTTGTGGGGACACAGCTGCCTCCATCCCAGAACTCTGACGTTTCCTAGGTTCTCATGAGTGCTTTTACACAGAGATTTAAACCACAGCCCGGGGCACAAACGGACATTCAAAATGGTGCATAGAAAACCTGACTTCTTTTTTGTTCTACTACTTCTTGAAAAGACTGAAAGCAGGTGTCTGATTTTGTTCACTGCTCTCTCTTGGGGGTTGCTCATTAATCCAACTCTTCTTCTAAAATCTCAGGAGACATTTGACTCCAACTGAAACCTTGTAGAGTATTTAGAAATTCCTGGGAAAGGTCCTGATCCAGTGTTGGATCTGGCTTGCTCTGACAGATCTGCTTTATTTGTGGTTACAGTCATTGACAATTACTTTGGTAACTATAACTACAGACTAATTAGGAAAAAAAGCACTATTTAAATGCTAAATAGATAAGGGAACTAGAATTCTTTTAGCTTGTCAAATTGATCCATTAAATCTCTCTGTGTTGTACCTGTAATTGCAAAGCTCCAATTATCATACACTTAGTGAAAGGAGTGATAAGGTTTTCTGGAGCAGAAAGTGATAAGAGATAAAAGTGAAAAGTTGCCTAATAATAACTTTCACTAAAAGCTATCAACAGCAAAGGTATACCTCTGATAAGGACCAGGAGGCAAGAACTTTAAATCCTGATATCTGCAAGCCAACAAAGAGAGGGAGAGAAGGAGCTGGAAGGAAATGCCATCACATTTGTTGTTGAGCCAGGATTCCAATGTTCCCGGAGCCCGAGCTCCTGGTGAGAGCTCTGTGGGTGCCCATGAAACACAGACTCCATGGCTTCTGGAGGAGTTCAGTGCTCCGTGTTATCCAGGAGAGAGTCATCTCCAAAAAGCCAGCAGGGGAAGGAGAATCTGAGCCCTGGTGACATTCCTGGCTCTCCCTGGGCTTGGTTTGGCCTTTAACCATCCCTGGAGACAGGCAGCAGCTCCTAGGGGTGCTCAGAGATTGTTTTTAAAACTGTGCTGCCTCACAGCTCCTCTTGAAGGACATTGGGAGTAAGACGGAGAGGAATGACCTAAATGCAGACAGGAATTCAGGTCCTGGTGAAGACTGGATTTTATGGAGAGGAGAATTAGAGGTGCTTCTGTTTCTAACCCACAGTGGAGGGAAGCTGAGCTGAGTCTGTCCTGTCTCAGTGCTTCTCTGTTGATCTGAATCTTTGAAGTGGGAGCTGGAGAGGTTTTTAGGAAGCCTGGAATCAATCTTTGAAAGGGTTTAAAGGTGAGAAATTGTGTGAGGGACAAATAATTTCGAGAAACGGATAAAAGGAGGAGAAGGGTGGCCTCAAGAAGTGGTGAGATAGAAAGGATTGTTCTTGTTAAGCAGAACTTATTTCATAGGAAAACAATGCAGAACTGGCAGCTGTTTGTGAGAAGGAGGAAAGAAAAAGAATCACTCTTTTTTTGAGAACCCAAGAGGCTTTTTTCAGTTTGAAATCAATTCTTTGTAACATAATGGCAAGTGAGCACATGTATTCTAAATGGCACTTCAACCTCTCTTCAGAAGAAGTCATCAGTATTAAAACACCCACCCTGACTCTGTGGTGTTGCTTTCTTTCTTTCTTTCTTTTTCTGTTGGTGGATTGGAAATGCTAAACCTACCTTCTAATTGGTTTTAGTGATACTGCTTGGGAAGTTTTGCATTATAAAGGGAATGAAGCTGAATATTTTTCAGCTCCTGACAATAGAGGAAGAATAAGAAACGTGCGGGTAAAAGACAAGAAAAAGCTGATCATTGTAGCTTTTAGAGTCTCTTTGGAAATTTGGCTTTAAATGAAGGAATGTTTTCGTTTGAATGGTTGAGATAAAACAATTAAAAGGTTTTGCCTTTGAGAAATAAAAATGTTTGTTCCAGGAGAGGGAATGCTGATGTTCAGGTGGTTGAAATTACACTTTTAAAGCCTCCTGAAGGTGAATTGTATCCCCTGAACCAGTGGCAGCCACGCACGACACTGGGTTTTGTAGGCAGGAGGAAGAGAGCTCTCTGGGGAGGGAGGAAGGAAAAATGTGTGGTGAGATTCTTTTCTTTTCAAGATGTAAAAAGGAATAAGCACGACATTTCTTCAGGTTTTGTTTTGCAGAACTTTATTCTGAAAAGTTTCTATTTTCTGAGCAATTTAAATTCCGTGATAAGTGCTCAGGAGGAGGCAGGAATCAACACTGGCCTCCAGTCAATTAGAAAATTATCTGCCTTCCTAATAGGACCAATTAAATAGCAGCAGCCCTGAAGTTGGGGTTCAGTTGTCATAATATTTGCCTTTCTTATAAATATACCACTTTTTCAAAGGCTGTTAGTAACAGAATAGGTTAAGAATTATTATTGATGGTGAAAACTGTGAAACCTCTAAATTTAGTTATAAATCCTTAAGTGGTGGGAAGATCTGGTTGTGTTGGGATTGTGTTTGACAGACTGCTGATGTCTTATCTGACAGGACAAAGAGGAATCACTCGGATTTAAAAATTTCATTAGACTTTTTTCTGTATCTTGGGAAAATTTAGCACCAAATTAATAAATAAGGAATTTAGGGGCTGAAAAAAGGGGTGGGTGGTAGAATGGGCTGAGTATTCTTGGCTGTGTGAAGGTCATCTCAAAGAACTCTCCCAACAGCAAAAATTGTCCAAGTCCACACTCCCCAAAAAGCAGTTTGGTACTGGGGAAAGGTGCAAGGTAGAACTGTTCCAATGTTGGCCTGACAGGAAGCTTTTTCACATGGAATAATCTTGCTGAACTTCAATGTGAACAGAAATAACCAAGCAATATCTTTATACCTGCTGAAAGAGCCCAAGTCATTTCTTTTAGCTGTTGTAAAATAAGATTTTTTTGGTGTTTCCTTCCTCACTCTGGGCCTCAACACCTCAAATTTTTGAGCAATTTATCTACCCCAGTGACAGTGTGCTGCTGGTTCATGGGATCTGTGGGTGCTGCTCTTTCATCTGCAGGAAACAATTTGTTTCTTTATACGTTTAGAGATTCTGTGGGACAAAATGCAAGAACTTCATAATAACAATAATAACATCCAAGAGGCCACAAGTATCACTGGGGACTTAGATTTTATTTGCTAACATTTATTAAGTGTGAATTAAAAACTACACAGTGCATCATAGGTCTGCAGCGACAAGCACTGACAGCATAAAATAATCCATCTCGACCAATTTTAAAATTAAAGTAGCTTAGATTTAAATCTAAGATCTTTGCATTTTTTGAGCAGCACTTTTTTTGTTTTTGTTTGGGATTATGGGTGGCTGTTTGACCACATAAAGAGGTTTCTTGAGGGAAATCAAAGATTCTTGGAAGGCTAGAAAATCTCTGAGCTGCAGAAGGAGAGCCCCAGCCCACGGTGCCATGCTCAATGTTCCCTGCAGGAAGAGAGCCGAGTTCCTGAACTGACATGATGGATTCCCCCTTCACCTGCTGCCTCCATCTCATTAGACTGCAGTGATTAAAGAGTTATCAAAATTTAATACTTCAAAATGACTGCACAAAAGCAACTTCTCCCCACGAGAAGGTGTCATTGGAAACTGTCACTCACACACGCAGAGTTCCTCACACAAATCTCTTCCTCTGGGCACCCCCTCCCCTACCTGCACGCTCAACCCTTAAATTTATGAGGAAGTGGTGAAACCTTTAGCCAACAAGAGCCACTCCTGAGGATAAATATGGGCTCTAAATTATTTCAGCCCATCGGGCATATTGGTTATTAAACTTTGCCTGGTGCAAGGGGGCAGATGGATGTGCTGTGTCATTGCTGTTCTATTAATTGCACGCTAAAGATTTTCAATTATTTAGGTAGAAATATGGATTGGAATTATACCAGGATTACTCAGGTGACTCTGGCAAGCTGAAGCTTGAGAGATGTATGGAAACAAATGAGGTGCAGCTTAGTTTGATCAGGCATCGACTGTTGTCACCTTGCTGCTGTTTCCTTTCTTTCTCCCTTCTGTGCTCTCCACGCGCAGATGAGATTAGTCCAAAAGAAAACATGAGGATCTGGTGGTAAAACAGCTAATTCCTAGCGTTGTTCCATCAGTATAACTGTGAAATAATCCTGTTCCCACCCTCATTACCCAAGAGGAAATGCTAGGAAGCTGAGTGACTTACCCAAAGCCACTTGGAGAGAGGTGACAGTTTTGCCTGGAGTCTGTTGGTCCTGGATCCAAAGCGTGGCAGTGTCTCCTAAGCTGTTTCCCCATATAAAAAACGAAACAAAACAACCTTCTGACATGAAAAAGCACCTTTAGAGGGTGGTGCCTGGGCTAAGGGTCAGCACAGACCAAGCCCCAGCTTCTGTGGCCACTGGACATTGTTTGCTCATGCCAGCTTGGAGATCTCTCTGCATCAAGCAGGGGGTGAAAAAGTGGGGCAAAAAATATGTCTTTGGAATCTCTAATTCATCAAGCTTGCCTGCAGTTGACACAATATGAATTTTCTTTTCTGGATAGCGATAGATTCTGTGAATTGTGATGGAGTGCCTGGCAGAATCCAGCTATGCAAGGTGGGTGCTGATAAGGCTGGCAGTCCGTGTGGAATGGGATCCCTCGGTATCTGTGTTTGGACATACAACATTTGCACTAAGTTCCTTCATGTAAGAAGTTGAAGAACTTCATGCAGAAATCCAGAAGTAAACAAAAATCACAGCACAGGAAAACGTGAACTGATGGAAATCAGTTTAAACTTGCAAAAATACCTATATTAACTACCCAATATGCTACTGCTTTCACTCCAGTTTATACCCCAGTGTAACAAATCCAAATTTTTGTGGTCATTTTTATACGTGCACTGTCTCCGTGTTCTCACAAATTAGCTTTAGAGAAAAAGAAATAATTGTGTAATACATATCATTTGTTGAGTTTTGAGGGAAAGGGGTTATTTAATAAAAAGTAATCGATCTGCAATCTGTCTTCCATCAGAGACTTGGTATAGCAACCCATTCTTTTGTATCAGGCAGGCAGGGTCATACCTCTGCTTTTATATAGATTATTTACTTCCTGAATGTTATATTCAGCTCTTAATTTCCAGTCTATTAGCATGACCCCTTGGCTGCCCCTGTGAGTTACCTCTGTCAGAAGGTTATGGCCAGAGCAAATAGATGTTAATATAGGATGTGTGCAGTAACTTTTGCAGCACTGAGCTTACAAGTCAAAAATTTCTAATATAATTTTGAGAGCCTGGAAGTTAAAGGGCCTGCATGCAGGAGCTAAGGGGTCAGAGGCAGCACGGGGTAGCAACAGCTGGGATAACTGAGAAGTACAAAACCTGCTGATGTTGGTATGGTTTTGACCTGGTAGGGATGGCAAAAACCTTTCCCACCTTCATTACCTTATGTCAACTTACTCTAGAAAATATAAATGACGGCAGAGATGCAAAGAGTGGGAGTGGAGCTCATTCAGTTCTTCATCTCCCAGCCATAACAGCTCTGAGCAGCCTGCACTGCTATTCATGAGCAGGGGGAGGCAAAAAACCCTGGGGAAGCAAGAGTAACCTCTGTGATAGGGATATGAGAGATGATGAGTTTGTTTCCAGGCAAGCTCTACAATGGTTTTCATGACCTCTCCATATCACACAGTGGTTTATTACGCTTTTTCTAACCCATTACACTCAGTGGTGGTGCAGGTTTAAGTGGCCATTAGGACAAGATGCCCTTGTCCTAGCACTGACCACGCTCAGCTTTGTAGAGACACTCAAAGCAGTGCAGTTCACTTGCTGCAAAAGGTGAAGACTTTTACTGATTTATGCACAAAGCCCTTGAACAGTGCTCTGGAAGCAGAGGGGAGCTTTGGCCAGGAGCATGAACAGCATTGCACAGCACGCTGCATTAATGACTCTCACCCTTGGAGAAGTGTAGCTTGTGAGTTTCTACAGGTTGGCATTTTCTACTTGTGGTGGGAGTGAAAGACACCTACAAGGGCTGGCCAAGCTGGCCACCAAGACCTTTGTGCAGTTGCAGTGCTGGGATTGCCAGCAGGTTGCCTACCTGTAACTTGTTTTTCCCTGGCCAGACCCGAGGGTGTTGCTGTGAACGGAGTGCCCTGATGCTCTCAGAGCTGCTGGCTGCAGATACCAGAGCTGCAGCTCTTGTGAGCAATCAGGAGCTGCACAGAAACAGGAGTGGTAATGACAGCATGAATATGCAAGCAGAGCTCCGAGCCAGCACCATCAGCACAGATGCTCTCCTGCATCTGGGGTCCACGCACGATTCATCCATTGTGCACGTGTTCCCACTCAACCAGCTACTCTGAATATTTCCACCCAATGGAGGATGGCTGATTGTTCAGCTTTGATCATATTCTCCTCAAGTTTATTCTGGTAACATCTGTGTGCAGCCATTACAGACCTGGTGCTTGCTCTGTGCTGGTGCTCATTTCCTCTTCTGGTGACAGCAAAGCTCTCCTTTTCCATCCCATTGAACATGGGAAATAAAGCAACCAGTGCTGTCAGACAGTGTCAGGCTGCACTCCTCCCACCAAGCCCTGGAAGTGCTAAGTCCTCCTGTCACCTCTGGGATAAGTGGGGAGCTGATGGAAGCACCTCTTCCACCAGGACACCTGGGCTGTGCTTCTGGGCACCACCCTGCAGTGTCAGAGCATTCTTTGCTCTGAGTGTGTGACACTCTCCATCCTCCACCCATCACACTTTGCGCCTTCCCTTCATCTTTGTCATATTGAAAAACCAAACCAGTAACCAGCCTGTTTATCAAATGGTTACAGAGCTGTTCTGGGCTGTGGGTTTGGTGGAGTCAATCCCATTTTCAGTAAGGAAGGCCTAGAATCCTGTTGCTCCTTTTTTGAACATTGATGAGTGATTTATCTGTAGGGTAGTTGTCCAAAAATGATCTGCTGCTTCTTCCACATTAAAGAGAGGGGTGACTGCAATGACTATCAGCTCAGCATGACTTTATCCTATCCATATTTGAGTTTTCATCTGCTCAAATCTGAGTTTTCAAGCACCTCCGGCTGTGTTACAGAAGTCTGTGAAGCATAGAACTGTTTGGGTTGGAAAGAGCCTCTCAGATCATCTCATTCCATCCCCCTTGCCACGGGCAGGGAACTTTCTGTCAGACCAGGCTGCTCCAAGCCTTGTCCAACCCGGCCTTGAACATTTTCTGTGGAGTTAAGAAGTCAGGTGCCACATAAACCATGGCACAGAATGTGTGCAAGCTCTGAAAATGACCATAAACACAGGATTTGCAGCATTCCCTCAGATCCTCACCACGGTTCTTCCTCTTGGGAAACACAGAAATTGTTGACAAGAGGGACCAAACAGCTTTGTGAGTTCCCAGTTCCTAGGAGCAGGCTTGGGGCGAGGTTATTAGAAACATATTGCAGTCTAGGTATAAAATGTGTTTGCAGGAGTTGGGTTGTTCTTGGCTTGCTTGTTAGTGGTGTGTGCTTTCCGTGAGCAATAATTGAGATTAAACATCCTCTGGGGAAGGAAGTAATTTATTTTGTAGTAAACTGATATGTGTTGATATTTTAATGTTTCTTACATTATTTATCAGTAGATTTGCATCCATGAACTGGAAAATATAATCTTTTATTGGGTGAGAAAAGTAATTTAATGTTAAAATTTAATAAAATATTAATTACATACAGAAAGGCTTATGTAGCTCAGACCACGTACTATATATTATTACAAATTGTTCATGCTGAATAAATTGCTTTGCAGAGGAAATGGGAATATATTAGCACAGAATAGAAGCACTGGAAGGTGGCTGCTCACTTTCCTAGATTGGTTGGTATGGTTGAGCAGGCTGTACGTGTGGATTCATCTCCTGAAGACAGGAAAGCAGGAGGGAAATTGGGGGATGGCAGCTGTGCATCCTTGGGTCTGGAAGGGCTCTGCTGGCTGAAAGCTCGCTGACTGCAAGGTACTGTAATTCTGCAGTGTGTACTTGGTTTAGGGCTCCTTTTCCTCTCCTGTTTCAGAAGCTGTAGCTGGGAAATCTGGGGCTTCCACACCGCAGTTTTCCAATTCATCAGAACCCCAATAATTCAAGGAACAGCGTAATTGCGCAAAGAGCTGGATTAACGTTGTGACAATTAATTTATGACTTTAATTCATGTCAGGCAGAGGACAAGCTCAGCTGGCACTGGGGAGAATGGTTAAACGGTGGTGGGGAAAGCATTTCATTTCATCCACAACATCAATACTCTCTATTAGCCCCAGATTTCAGGGCAGGCCTTCAGCCTGTACAATTATCCCCGGACTGTACATTAATTTCTGTGTTGATTCTTGGCCTCCCTTAGAGCTTTATGTGCTGAGCCCGCTGATATCTGAAACAGGAAGCTCCTTGCTTAGATGGATGATGTCCCGGCAGAGGATGCAGCATCCCTGAAAGTTGTTGCAATAATGTGCGCGCTCTCCGAGGCGGGAAAACCTTCCCGAAATTCTCGTGGTCGAGAAAAGTCGTGGGTTGAACTCGGCATTGCTTTGGGGCAAAATGATTTATCCTGAGGAAAGGCTCTCAGCTGCTGCACTCTGACCTTGGCAGAGCTGCTTCCATGGCACCTGCACAGCCTCTCCTGCAGCGCTGGGGGCTCTCCCTCTGAAGGGCTTTAGAAACGACAGGGTCACCTCTTTGTCGGATTTGTGACAAAGATGAAAGTTCGCTCCAAGCCTTCTTCCTGAGATATAAATCCACCATAAAACCAGGGCTTTCAAGACACTTTCTAAGCAGAGAAATGTTGAGCGCTCAGATAAAGATCATACTTTATTTTTTTTTTTTCCCTTGCAGCCACTGCAAAAGGCATCTGTGTGTAATTCACAGATATTCTGCAGCCATTTGGGAGTGCCCTGCAACTCCCGTCCCTTTTCCACAACCACTGTAATACTCAGATAATTTGAGCACTTTTTGTTCTTGTGTAAGGCATGTGTTTCTGTGGGCTGGTGGTTGAGTGATTAATAATTAATACTTGTGTAATTTCCCCTGAATATCTCAAAGCTCATGATTTTTGCAGTATCTTTTAGAGTGCTGGATTATCAAATGCCAGTAAAAGTTTGTGTATGCAAATTAATTGTCAAATTTATGGAGTGAGGCCTGAATACTTGGGTTGCAGCTAACAATATTTTAATAATATCCTCCACCAAGTGGCACAATAATCTAAATATTCAGCAGGTGTAGCTGTCAGTGCGTGTCCATCCCTCGTATTTTCCTTATCTGTCTAAGGCTCTTTACATCAAAGGCCCTCTTTGGTGCATGCAGTCATGCATACCTTTAAATTCACCACAGTGAGATGATTTTCCTGGCATTCCTTTCTATATTTGATGATAAAGTTCTAGTGTACTCCTTGGCTGTGATGCAGGACGATTCCTGCTCTGTTGTCTCTCAGAGCTACCAGTGCATTTCATCTGTATTTCCACCTTGTCTCTCTGAGCCCACAAGAGCAGTGATGAATTCCACTCTTAAAAATGTGTTGTATTCTGGCAACACAGGCAGAAAAAGCAGCATTAACTACCCAGAACAGCCAGGGTTTGAGGAGAGTGCTCAGGGCAGCTGTGCTGGAAACAGCATTTGCCCTTTTAGAGCTGCTGGATGGATCCAGCAACCCAGAGCTGGAAACAGGAATCCCTTCCCTCTAACACGTGCTCTCATGAACATATTAAATTAATACATATCAGGATGGGTGGATATTTCCTCACAGGAATGCTGTTGGGAGTCTATTGCCTGTCATAACATTGATCCAGGCAGTCAGCTCCAATGGATTTGTTAAACGGGTTTTTCCATCAGCACATAAAGCCAGGAATTTATGGCTTGCCATAAGGCACACAAAGTGAGATTTCAGCTCCCTGCGGTGCACAGAGCATCGCGCATCAGGCATGTCACTGTTCCTTGTAGCATCTATTACTCCAACCTGCTGCTAAAATGCAATTCTAGGCTGTGCCTCATGTATTTCAGGAGATGGGCTAAGACAGGAAGATGGATAAATTGCTGTGGGGTGGTGGCACAGAGGTGGTAAAACCTCTCCTTCTCTGAAACTTTTGTAATTTTATTTCTGAACGTGATCCTTTCTAACCCCGCTTTTGATAACCCTGACTGGTCAGATGACCACTAACAGACTAAGTGAAAGCTCATGAAAATCAAAGTGATGGAACTAAAAAAGTGCCACAGCTACATGATGGATTGTCGGTCTAAAATGAATTTTTTCATGCCAACGAACTCCTCTGCAGGCTCCATTTGTGTAGAGCAGCTGATGTTAATTGCTGCTAGCAGTGCTGCTTGGGCTCTCCTCCAGTGCCTCTCTGCTGAAGGGCCTCTTTCAGTTCTGAAGAGCCATTTTCATCCCCCGTGCAGCCAGCAGCAGTTACCCAACAAGTCCTCACAGGCTTTCAAAAGCTGCTGCCAAGATTTTACAGCTTCCTTTCCATCCACTCATGGGCTCCAGACCCGGTGTTCTCAGTGACAATAGCAATTATCACCAAAGAGCCACGCTGTGGTGAGTTTGGACTGTCTGCAGGAACAGTTCGCACACCTGGAGCGGTGATGTGCTTCATGCCAGCTCCAACGGCAGCTGCTCCTGGTAGGTTGTGGTCGAAGGGAACCTTTTGTTCTCTGCAAAGAGGTGCAGAATCTACTGCTGGCGATACTTTGGTCTGACAGGCATAAACTCCCTCGTGCAGATTCGAATCACCTGTGATCTGTGCTTTTCTGTGAGTCGAGGCACCAAATGCATCTTCACACGGATGCAGCGAGCTCCTGAGCTGACTCCTGTTTTGCCGGGTGAATTTCAGCCTTGTTTCATTTTCATTTCATGCACTGGTGTACAAATTTCTTATCAGCTTCTTGCCAGAGTAATGCGTGTCCCATGCTGGGCAGCTGGGATGTCAGGGCAGTGTAAAAATAAAATTATTTTCCATTGGCTGGGCTTTGGGAATGGAGAGTGAACTGAAAAGCTGGTTACATCCTGACCTCCATTTCATACATTTCTCAGGTAAACAGTGACCACAATCAAAGAGTTGCCTGCTGGCTGCTTGATAGCTGGTATGAGGAGGAATAATAGCCCTGACTGTGCTGAGAGCTGCCAAGTGCTGTGCCTTTCACAGACAGCATCTCCACCGTCCTTGGAATCACTTATCCATGGGAGACGCTGGGTGTCAGTGAACATCTGATGGGTGGCACACACTTACACAGTCACACTTCTGCAGGAAATTGCCACTCAGTCCCTCTCCCATCACATTCCACAGCAGCTTTCCAGTCTCCACTCCTTCCCTGCGCCCTGATGCAGCTCTGGAATGGGGGTGGTGGACAGCAATGGGCGGGGGCTCTCAGAGCTCCCTCTGGCCCTGCGCTTCAGGGGCAGCAGATTTCAGAGAACTCTGTCTCTCTCAGGATGCACAGACCCTCCCTTTCACACTGACAATCCAGATTTTAACTGGATTGGAGCAAGGGCTGGGTTTTCTGCCATCCTCTAGAACAAGTCCCTTCAGTGCTGCTCTCAGTAAATTCACAGGAAAAGAGGGAAACTCTGGGAAGGGGTGTGCTGGTAGAGGCTGAGAGCCAGCACTCCACACTGAGACCTTTGCAAAAGTTTGATAAAAAGACTCTAACATGGACCTGCATGGGTAGAGAATGTAAGGAAACCTGACTTCCTGTGTGTCTGGGTCTACGGTTCCTTGATCTGGATGACTTTCTTTTTTTATTTTAAATGTTTCTTTGTGGTCACAGCCCTGATCAGAGATCAGAGCCCGCTTGGAGCAAATTCTTGGGGTGCTTCAGATGGTCCATTAGAGGTGAGAGAAGCTTTAGGAGCAGATGACCTGGCATCCAGGAAAGGTCTGGCTCTCAGTGTAGCCTTTTTCTCAGTGCATAACCTTCATAACCTCTCTCTCTTCCTGCTTCTTCTTTATAAACCTTGCAGGTATTCTGTATCTTTTAAACTTTTCCCCCTCAAATTTGATTGAAACCTGATGGACAGGCTGAAAAGCTGTTTAGTGAAAGAAAGACAAGCTGTACACTCATTCATGTACCTTATTCCCTGATAAGATACCAGGCTGGTATCTACAAATTGTAAAAGAGGTGCCCTAAATTTCACAAGATAGGCTTTATCACGAGGAGGAAGAAAGGGAAAAAAAAAAAATTATTTGTTTATTCCCTGAATAATGTTTCAGCCATCATTATTCTTGGAACCCTGCAGCTTGCCACGTCAAGCGAAGCATCAGTTTCTAGACACCCTGCTGACCACAGGAGGAAGGATGCCAAGTGCTTCCCAAGCCCAGGACAAACAGATGTGCTGCCTGCAGTGCTGAGCAGAAAGGTTGGATCCGTTTCTAGGAAATTAACATTATTTAGCCTTTAGCAGAGAAATCCCATCCCGGCTACTCTTTTTAATAATTTTTCTCGTGGCCTCTGTTCCGTTTGTACAAATTCCCCGGCGTCACTGCTAATTTTTTAAATATCTGTACAGAATTCAGTGCAGAGGATCAAACAGCAGAGGCTGCAAAAGCCAACACGTGAGCCTGGGTGATATGGCACAGGAGTGCAGGCTCCTCACTCTGCTGGCTGCTGCTCCCAGCACAACAAAGAAAACTCCTTTCCAAATACCAAACAATGCCTGTCTGAAGCCCATTCCAAGCAGAGCAGGACAAACCTCACAAGGGCCCGAGGCTCTGCTTGGCTCAGATAAGCTTCAGAAAGCATCCAACGGTTTTGATGATTATCAGAAAGTCTTGCATCTGCCAGGCTGGCCTGCAAAGCTTGTCAGAAGATCACAGGTTTCTTGTGGAATTTGTTTTTGGTTTTTTTTTGTTTTTTTTTTTGCTGTTACCTGCTTTGAGGCAGGTGTGCCTCTGGAAGGGCCTCAGCAGGGGAGGTGAGTGGCGCTCTGGGAAGAATTAAAACGGACAGAAGTGTTGGCGTTCCAAGGAATGTGGTGCCTCGTTCTCTGATTCCAGCTGGGGCAGAGATGAAGAAAAGTGTGTGCAAAGGAGGAACAGCTGTTGCCTTTTAGATCCCAGCAGCAACCATAAAATTTCCACTCTTCTGGTTGTGCAAGAATTTTCATTTTTGGGCCATTTGTACAGCTCATGCAGACCAGGACACAGCGGGAGCTCCTTCTGCTATCTCCATAATTGTAGGTGGAACAAACCACAGATTCTGGCTGACATTCTGACAAAATACAGATTTATCGGCATGAGGTGGTGATTTGGCTGCTCTCTCTTTCTTCTCTGGACTCTGGTGGTGTCTGTGTTCCCCTGTTCCCCTGCAGCTGCCTTGGCTTTGTGCTGATCCTGGTTTTTCCCACTTGCCACCACCCATTTCCATGGAAGCCTCGAGAGGAACAGACAAGGTAGCAGAAATCTGAGTGCTAGAAAAGAATATCCTTTGAAGGAAGCACACAAAAATCTCTTTATTGTGGAGATTCTGAACCTCATGCCGTATTTGTAGAAGTTGAGCTTATTCCTATTCCTGTTCCCCATTTCTGAAACGTGCACAAATCAGAGTTGCCAATCCACAAGTGGGGAGAGTGTTCTTTTCAAATAAATGCATGAGAATGGCAATTTGGGGATGCTGACATCCCCAAAAACCTTTAGAACAGCTTTTTAAATGGTTTGGAAAAGAAATTACCAGGATCCATTAAGATAAAAACTTTGTTAAAGCTCAAATATTTTGGTGTTAAAAAAAGATTAATCAGCAGTTACCAGGCCATATTACATGTGGTGAAACTTCAGACAAGCCTAGAGCTGAGGAAGAGGTTGACTGACGTGAAAATGTGAGGCTGAGATGGTTTTGCACTTGGAAATTCCTCTGGCCTTGCTTGTCAGGGAGACGATTCTGGAGGAATCTTTGCACTGTAGACTGAAAAATGCATTTTGAGACCCAAATTCCTGAAACATAATGGTTGTCAGACCACAGGAGAGTACAGCAGTGTGTGAGTGAATTCTGAGGGGATCCCTCAGTGCTTAAACTCCCACTTTCCATCAAAAGCTGTGCATTATTGTTGCTGTCATATTTCCCTTGGATCAATCCTTGCTCCAGAAGCTGCTTCCACATTCGTGTCCAGGTTTGTCTGCAGCAGAGTCAGGGTTCTTCTTTCTCTGGGCTGTAGGAAATAGTCTCTGGTTCCCTATATCCTGTTTTTCTGGTGCAGCTGATCTTCAGCAAGGGGGGGCAGTTTTCAAGCTCTGCTTTTTGCCATCAGTTTAAAATGTTCTTCTTGCAGAGAAAAGACTTGTGAGAGTGTCAAGCATCTTAGATTTTCAAATTATAAATTCTATTGTACCTCAGCCTGAAGAGCTCTTGACCACAACTTCATTCTTTGTTTCCCACAAGACCCACTGATTAAGTCAGAGGGAATAGTCAGGATTCAGAGAAAAAGTGCCATTTCTAGGTAAAAAATAAAGACTCAAGTTAGAAGGATTTCACATGAACACTTTTCTACTGCTATTTGAATGTATTTTGGGTTTATGAGTTAAATGTATTGTTCACTTTGGTGATCTGCAATAATATATTGCATCTCTAAGAAAAAGCTTTTTTTAAAAAAGAAGTTATATGCTTGCTTCAGAGCTGTGGCTGAATTAATTCTTAATATTATCAGGGTTAAAGCATCTTCTTTATTTGAACGGCAAGGGAAAATCTCAGGGTCCTTCTCTGTACATACAGAAAATATCTCCAGCAATACCACCCACCAGCAGATCCCACGTTATCTGTGAGGAGCTCCCGAGCACAGGGATGTGTTGCTGTATCTCTCACTGTGCCCTGCAGCCTCTCCTGATGGAATTATATTCCCTTTTACTTCTGTTGCCTGCTTTGTGTTGCTGGAAGATGACACAGATCTGGTCTTGTTTTCTGGACCAACACACGAGTGACTTGGAGACTTTGCAGTGTAGAAGTGATAAGAATTAGATTAATAGAGAGGGAGGCTGTGGTGAAGAATGGGAACGTGAACAGATACAAACTCAGTAATTACATTTTTAGCATCGCTAATGCTAAATCTGACTTCTTTTCTTCATTATTATTTTTTCAGCAGTTTCCACATGGATTTCTGTAGAAGTTAGAACAAAAAAACCCCAGCTAGGAGTTTTCTGCTGGCTCACTCACCAGGACTGTCTGTTTTTATTTTTACTCTTAGCTCTGCAACATATCCTCCGTCAACTCAGACTGAAATTAACTGCCAGAAATAAAAATTCTAATTTAGATTCTTAATTACCTGCCTTCAGGTATGCCCATGGATCATCACGGGCTGAGGGAATCTGCAGTGATTGTGTAATAATTTAGGGCTGGCAGCACATTAAACAAACGTATTCAGCCACAGGGGTTCAGTGCTGCCTTGGGGGCAGTCCCTGGGTGTGTTTGTAAGCCCAGGGCTGCTGCAGGTCTGTGGCAAGAGCTGATCTGGGCCTGCTCAAGGGTTCAGTCAGGAGCAGCCTCTGATCATGCTGAGATGGAGAAGGGTTTGTGGGTTTTGTTCCTGTACCCACGTCCAGTTCCATCGAGCTGTGCCCATCCACGCTCTGCCCACAGGCAGATAAAATCCCTCACTGCTGTCCCTGCAGGGGAAGGGCTTTAATCAGCCCCTGCTTGGGAGACAAATCCTGCTAATTCTGTCCATGCTGATAGCCTCCTTATCTCTAATGAGACAATTTCAGCTGATAATAACCTGGAAGTTGTTTTGTTTCACCAAGAGAAAGCCCCACTTCTCCAGACCTCACTCCATGTAGTTAAACACAGTACTACAGCACATTACAGGTTCTCTTTCAATTCACTGGCAAAATTCTGCTTTGATTTCATTTCCACAGTAATTCTAGTAATTACTTCCCGGCAATCCAGCAAAGCTGTAGAATCAGGAGGATCTGGAATCTGTTGCTGGGAGCTGGGGGTGATGCCAGTCACAGTGGGAGAGCCAACAGTGGGACAGAGAGCTCTGCTCCAGTGGCCGTGGCAGCTGAGCAAGGGCTCTCCTACACCCTGGACAGTTCTCCTTCTGTCCTCCCTGACAACCAGGCAGCTTTGGAGCATGAGGATACAGGAAAGATTTTATTTATATATATATATATATATATATACACACATATATATATACACATACATACACACACACACAATGTCTTTTCAGATTTGGCAAAATATCTGAGATACTGATTTTTTTTTTTTTGTTTGCTTTATCAAACCAGAAATTTTCCTTTACTTCCCTTATTCCTTTCTCTTCCTCCTTCCTTTCTCTTCCTCCTTCCTTTCTCTTCCTCCTTCCTTTCTCTTCCTCCTTCCCTTCCTTTCCTCATTTCCCTCCCTCCTTTCCCATGCTACCTACAAAATTTCCCTCTTTTCTGCAGGAAAATGAGTGTCCCTTCTTCCCAAGAATAGAGATATTCCAGCTTGGAGCATATAATGTGTGAGTCAGCCCAAGTCTGCCTTTGAACCAGAATTTTCATTAAAGTTTGCAAAGTGGTGCTGAGTTTCAAATGAAAACCCAAGGAATGAAACAGAGCAAAACTCTTGATGAGTTCTACTTTGAATTTTGGGTGCATCTATAAAGGTTTGGGTCCAGGAAATCAGGCAAAAATTACCAAATAAATTTGAATCCAGTCCTTAATCAGCTTCCCTCAGATAAGCAATCTTAAAGCGATCTTAAATTTAAAAGTTTATCCAAAAGCCATTGGAGTTGCTTGGAGTTTTTTCCACTGACCTGTGCAGGCTGAAGTGTCCAAGTGGCACAGTTTAATCTGAAACATGTGATTGTTTTATCCGAGTTTGTCGCGACTTTAATCTGCTACATGTTTCAGTGAGGCACAAGCCATGTTTGCTAATACATGTCAAGGAGCTTTTTTCCTTGATACTCTAATAAAATATTCAATTAGAACAATCGTTTAGTTTAATTGAGCAGTTACCTGATAATCAGCACATGCTTAATGGGGTAAATGTGTGAGGCGGGTGCAAAAAAAACCCCCAACCCTTCAGTAAATTAAATTAATACAGCATTCAATGGACTAATGAGGTGCTGTGGGAGTTGCATTTCAATTAAAAATCTATGAGGGTGCAAAGAACTTCTGGAAGTTGTGAGTTTTTCCTGCTTTCCATGGAAGGGAGAAGCAGTGAGAGGCTCCTCAAACACACGACCGAGTTGGAAATGAAAGCTGAAAATATGTTTTAATGAGGATATAACAGTTTCTCTTCCAGCTGCGATTGGCAGCCCAAGTTTTTCACAACCTGCCTGGCCTCAGTTACGCCCCACACGGATTTTCTGGGTTTTCTCCTCACCCTTTCTGGAAGGGGCAGAATGTGAGAATGACCAGCATACATCTCAATCCCTGCAGGCACAGTAGAGCCGGGCTGCGTGGCAGAGGGAGCCATTCGGTTTATGGACTTTGAGAACGAATAACCCCTGATATGCCTGCAGTAAGCCGAGGGGATAGATCTTTAATGGTTTTCCAGATGTGTTTAGAGTTATTCAGCAATTTGAAACTCCAGAGGCTGCAGCTGAAGCGACCAGGAACAGATTTGATTGTCAGCCTGGCAGAGTCCCAGGGAGGATATAGATCATTTGTGGGAGCAGCCAATAATCCAAACGGGTTATTTGAAGGGAAGAAAAGCAATAAGGACAAGATGTAGCAAAGGGAGGGTCATTGGCAGGACTTCGGCCAGCCTGAGCACAAGTTTTTTGAAGTTTTTTGAGGCCCTTTGCTGTTAATGTGATGGCTGCTAAACCACATGGCTCCCTCATGATGGCCCGGCAATGCTTTAATGAATTTGATTGCACATCTTAATTTGTAATTACAACATTATCCTCAAGGTCTCTTTTTTTTTCTGCATCGTTCACAGGCATATCCAAGGGGAGGCAGAACTTTTCGTGGGCTTTCTGTTCTCTTCATTTTGTAAATGGGGAAAAATCTGCCTGTTTTGTTAGAACTTGTGATGTTTTGTTATATGTGTTGAAAGAGCACATTAGGAGCAAAAGGGCTCCTAATTCAGTCCAGAGATCTCACAACCAGTAAACTCAATTAACAAAATCAGCAACAGAATATGTACCCCTGCATCCAGGGGAGGCTTTGCTGAGAGAGAGGGGTGGGTGAGTAACTCAGAACTCAGGATTTTGGTTGCTCCGGTGCTTTGCTGGGAGGCAGATCCCCAGACAGCCGTGCAGTGCTGCTCCTGTCTGCTCTCATCACCTTGGTGTGCTGCCACACATCCAAATTGTGAGTTTAGATTACAGGTTTGTCCCCAAAATAAAGTAGAATTAATATTTTACGGCAATCTAATGAGGGACTTTCCAAAAAAAGGCTACAAATCGTCGTCTAAACCTTCCAAAAGATGGGGACATCATTCTTTGCTGGAGTAATTACCGGCTGCAGGATTAATGAGTTTGAAATTTGCTGTTATTTTGTTAGGATTATTCTTGACAGATGGACCTGTGGTTTAGCACAGCACTTTCTTTTTCTTGTTATAAAAATAATACTTTTTAACACGAGGAAATTATTTGTCATACTCAATGTGTCAAAATATCCGGAAAGCTGCCCAGAACAGGAGTTAACCAAACACCCTCCAACGTGAGTTTTAATGTAAATTGCATTGGCTGCTCTATAAATCACAGGGTGTTGCATTTCCCACTTCGGCCCTGGTTTATCCTGTGGAGCACCTCAGTGTGAGGGCTGGGATTTGATGATGCAGCGGATGAGATACAGGAGATTCACAAAAGCTGTGCTTTTGGAGAGGGTCAGACTTTGGGCCCCATCCCATGGTCTGTGTGAGCCAATCTCCAAACCCGCCGAAACCAAAGGAAAAACTTCTGTTGACTTAAGGGCCATTTAATCCATATTAATTCCTGAAAATGGCTCAGACCCCTTCTTCTTCTGAAATCCACGGCAGAACCCCCAACCCCTTCGTTATGGGTGTTGTTTTAGATTCTGCTTTTGGAGGTTTGTTCTGCTTCCACGTAGAACAAATCCAGGAATGAACGAGAAGCTGATGCAGCCACCACCATCTCCTGGCCTGTGCTGTTCAAGGACTCAGGGCTGCATCCCTCTGTACTTTCTCTTTAGTTTCACAAGTGCAGCTGCTCCTCTCAGCAATTTTTTAACATCAGGTGGGCGTTTGCATTGTTAGGCCTAGAACCGACACTTAGTCTTAATACAACAGGGGCCAAAACCAGAGTTTAAAATATCGATCCGTTTGTGGCGCTGTCATTGTGGCAAAGTCGGAGATACCTGCAAGCAGCCTGTGAAAAGAGGTGCTGGAGGAGGCATAATTCCCTTTGATGAAGAGCTTATTTTAAAGCACAGACATTATCTCTATTGCAACCCTGTATGCTTTGGAGTTTTGCATAATTTCCAGCAATCTCAGTGCTGGAATTCTTCCCCATTACGTATTCCGCTGGTTAATTTATGAAGTGTGAGGAATAAAGCTGGTTAAAAATAAATTTACTTTGGTGATACTTAATCTTTCTCCACAATACGTGCCGTAATTAACATATTAATCTGTAACAAATGCTAAAAGTTTCTCCCTAATCGCTTTGCCATACATTTCATTTGACATTTCAGTTATATTTCACTGCCTTGCTCTGTGAGCAGAAAGCGATAAAAAAATTCAATGAAATTAGGCATATTCATACTAAGAATCTGATTTTTGTATAAGATTAATTTGATTTTTTTGTGAAAAGGCTCCGTAGTTGGGAAGAACGTGACTTACATGAACAAAAATACCATTTGCTAAATGCCAAGTGGGGAGGCGGGGGGGGGAATAGAATCAGAACTCGGAGATGATTATGTAACATTTCAGATGCACTCAGAGCTATCTCAGTATAAGTTAAGTGAAAAGCATTGCAGAGGCACATTAAGTTGCATCTTGATGGGGGAATAAAAAGCTTACAAACCACAAAACCTGCTGCACCCTGGAAATGAATGCAGAAATCTGCTGGCACCACAGCCTGCCGCGGGTCAAACTCCTCTCTCAGCACGACAGCAGCGCTCAGTTTAACTTTGGGAGTAGCTGGAGGAACTTTAAGGAGATTGATGGAGTGATTTGTTTGGTTACAATGGCAGCAATATTTTGGGTTTGAGCTTCTCCTCCAGCACTGGGAATTAAATATGGCAGTGCCGAGCTTAATCTGGGAGAGTTATGGAAGCAAGGTGATTACAAAAATGCCTCGTTTGGTTTCATCAGGGTTGTGTTGGATCAGCTCTTCTCTTTAATGGCTGAGAGCTTTTTGGTAGACAAAATATTATTGTTTGTTTGGAGTAGCAGCTTAATGTGCCAGTGGACAGGAATTGACAGAGTGACAAAGGATCATGAGCTGGCTCCTGCCTCAAGTGATTTATAATATAATAAAGAACACTGGAAACCTTTTGATAGACTACTGAAATGGTATTATGGCATAATATTCAGCATGGTGCACCTAACTAAGCAAACTCATTAATCTATCTATTAATTTTGAATCAATTTCCCCAAAGCCTTTTCAATTATTGCAAAAGGGAAAACCCTTCTCCCTGAGATTACAGGAGAATGTTTTCATTAAATAGGAGCAACTGAGGGATAAGGTGGCAAATTCCCAGTGTTGCTCCTGTAGAAAACAAAGTCCAAAACTCCAGATTCTCAAAATTGTTGTTCATTTCTGATTGTAGAGTGGGAGCCACCCATTACTTTTTCATCAGTAAATGACCCATAATTAAAAGTTGTGATACTGTCAGAGCTTTGACCTGAGAACTGTAAATTACAGCACAATATGAATTTGTTGTTTGTGGCCCCCTCTCTTTTCCTTTCCAGAACTTCTGCACTACTCAACTTCTGTTGTATTTGCCTGTTTGAATTTTCCTTCCCAAATGAAGCCGCCAACATTTGTCCTTTTAACAAATTTGATAAACTTTGGAGCATTTCTCTATTTTATTAGCTCAATGGATAACCCCCTTTTTTTTTTTTCTCCCAGAAATATTTATGATTTACCTGCTGCTTTTGCATCATTTTTACACTTTATGCCCAGGCAGTGCCCAAGGCCAGGTTGGATGGGGTTTGGAGCAGCCTGGGACAGTGGGAAGGTGTCCCTGCCCATGGCAGGGGTGGCACTGGATGGGTTTTAAGGTCCCTTCCCACCTGAACCATTCTGGGATCCCCTGAGGAGCTCTGCTTGTGGGCACCTGGTGAAGGTGGCACCTGGCTGTCACACGGTGCCACGTCCTGGTGCCGCCTCTGCTGCACAAATCCTTCAGCAGCAGCTTCAGGAAAATCTGCTGCTGAGCAGGAATTATTAATCTCACTTAGTCCCACTGAATTTGAAATGCACGGCATCTCCTCTCGAGGTACTTTGCCAGAGATGGAAACCAGGCAATTCTGACATGATGGATCCCTGAAAAATATCACCATTCCTTGTCAGTTATTTATTCCCCGGGCACTGACACATTAATTCTCTAATACTTTGCTCCAGCATTTTTCTGGGCACTGAAGTTAAAGTATCCGGCTGCCTGTGTCCTCCTTTTCACCTCTTTGTGAAGCTGGGTGTGATATTTGCCCTTCTCATCCTTCGGGGGCCTCCCCTGTGCTTTGACACGAGGCTGCTCCTGAGAACGGAGCTGATCCTCCCCGCCTGGCTCAGAGCTCTGCTGGGGCTGCTGTTGGATTCAGCAATTCCCTGATTTTAGCATCTGAGAGCAGGCAGGAGAAACTCCTTGCTCTCTTTCCCTAGTTAGTATTCAAGGAATGACTGGAGCAGAAGCAAGAGAGATGTCCAGGCCTAGCAGGATTATAATTAAAAAGAACAAAGAAATTGAGAACAAAGGTGAAAAATGAAAGGGAGGGGTGAGAAAGAATAGAAAAATAAAAGACCTAAAATGGCACAGAGTAGAAAGAAGTGGATCTCTTGATTTAAATCCTTGATATGTTTTCAGGTCATTTTTAGCTTATGGTCTTGCTGTTTCTCCCCCCCCCTTTTTTTTGTCTTGAACAGAAAAAGGAAGTTTTACAGCATTAGGTTGCTACAAAATACTGCAATTGGGATTTCCCTCTGGCAGACCATCAAAGCATGGTGCATATGCCAGTATAAGTGTGTACTTTATTAACAAATAAATATGTATATATACATCCTCACTCAGCAAAATTGATGGAGCCTGTGATAGCTCTAAGCCGCCAATTTAGGCAGAAATAGATTTTTACTTGAAATTTTTACTTGAAATCCCAGCTGTAGCTCAGGGCACATGAGATACCAGAGGTCCTGAATTGTCATTTGGTCCCTGAAAGAAAAATTCATGAGAGCTCAGCTCTGGACAGCCGCTGCAACCCTTCCCTGGCAGGATGTTATTACCAATCTCCTCTAATATTCTGGTTGGAGGATTTCTGCCAACAGGCTCAGCATCAGCCCAGAGACCAAAACTAGGGGTTGAAGTCCTCATGTCTGATGTGATATTTGTGTCTGTGATAACTCATTTGGCTCTCTGTGCTTCAAAGGAAAACGGTTCTGTGACTGCTGTGTTTGTAATCGAAGCAGTTCTAGGGAATTCACCACTGAAATTCTGCGGGGTTCTTACGCTAAGAACACCAAACTGCTCATTTGGATGGATTTTGTTTTGGTTTTTACTCTTCAGTTTGGTGACTCGTTTTCTAGGCAAGGTGAGGTAAATTGTTGATGTTTCATGGATGTGCAGTAGACGGACTCATTTTTCAGTAGTTGTTAAGAATTCTAAAACCTTTTCCTCACTCAATTTTTTTGGTTACAGCACACTGCATTTAGCAGTTGAAGGGCACTTTTTCATTATGGTTTACAGGGAATATGCTGTACACCTTCCCAAATCCCCATTAAAATAAAAATCCATCTTCAGATGGAGGTTGAAAGAGGAGAGTAATGTTAAAAAATCGTCAACTTGATCCCTCATCTCTGGACTCCTATTGATTTTTGTTTGAATGCAGAGGGGTTAATTTAATCACGTCAAGTGTTTCTGTTTTTCTGTTTTTCTCCTTGACGACATCACCTATGACTTTACTGGGAGCAGTGTAAAGGACCATCTAAGGGCATGCTCACAGATTTCCTTTTGAAAAAAGTTCCTCACGTATCTTCTAACAGGAGACACTCGGCTCTGGAGCCCTGGGCTGGCTGCTCTGCTCTGGGGTTTGCAGAATTGTTCTGGTTTATCTGCAGAGACGTTTCGATCGTGCCCGGGATGTGCCCTTTTGGGCTGAAGCCCAGGAGAGATCAGGAGGGGTTCAGGTGGGTGTTTGGGAAAGGTGGGTAACCTGAGGTGAGCACGGGGAGCAAAGAGGGGATGCCAAGGGTCCCTGGGTGTTTAGGGGTGGGTTGTCTGTGGGATGGGGAAGCACCAGGCAGAGCTGGGTGCAGGTCACGCAGCACAGCAACTGAACCTCGGACAGCAGCACCCCGTGGGGTTTGTGCTGGGCTTTGTGACAAGGACTGCTCCTTTCTAGGAGAAAAGCAGGGCTGGAAAAGCAGGAAGTGCAGATGTGGAAAGGCCAAGCAAAGGGTTGGATCAGAGCTTGTCTGATCCGTGCTGTGCTCTGCCTGCTCAGCCATGCAGCGCCGGCCCCTCCCCAGTGGTGGGAATGCTTTGCCAAGGTTTGCTCTGGGTTCCTGCCCCTTCCTGGCTCCCAGAAAGAGCTTTCCATCCAAATTTCCCGAGCTATGTCCACCTCTGTGCACTTCTGTCACCTGTCCTTTATTGCTGAGTGCAGAGCCCAGCCTCGCTGAGCTGCTGATCTGTGCGTCTGTCCCTGCTTTGGACATTCTGCCCAATCCCTCTGGCCAAAAACAAGGCAGGGAACAATCCCGAGGATCAGAAAGGGGAAGATAAAGGGTTGATGACAGAACCTCACACCATGGGCACAGACATGGATGAAAAGTTTATGATCATAAAGACAAAAATACCCGAAGGAATGAGGACTGGCACTGGATAATGGCGTAGTGCCAAAGATTTTCATGTAGCTGCAGGAATTCTTACCTTTGGTGCTGTGCTGTCTCCTGGGTGGAGACAGAAAATGGATAAAAATTCTAATGTGATCTGGATCAAAAACAGGAAAAAAAAAAGGCAGAAACTTTGCCATTACACAGAAATGCAGTGAGAACTGGGTGTCATTGAAGGCACTGAGAGCAGGAATATCATTATATAACTCCTGGGAGGGGAAAAAAGCAAAAATCCGTTATCCTATTGGGTGTGTTTAACAGCTGCTGAAATACGTACCAGCTGATCAGAGATGGGTTTATCAGAGTATTACATGTGCTTTCAGGTGCTGGCCATCGATTAGAGAGTTTATGGAAAAGCTGCTCTCTACTATCAACAAAAAGTAATCTGTAATGTAAAATGTCAGAAAAGTGAGTGGGTAAGCTTTTAAGGAAATGAGGTGCAAATTTATTGCCATATCTGTGCAAAGAGTTGGAATTGAAGGGAGGATAAAGCCACCAAAATCTGGAGCCGGGGGAGGAGTAACCAGAGCTGGGCTGTCCTGTTCCAGGGCTACCTGTGTCACCCAGCAACCTTACCCTGGCCTTTGGGCAGGTGACTTCTCATCACCCCCTGAATTCTCAGCTCGAAGAGGTTGCAGAAAGCCCTCAGGCTGTTGGTGAGAACACTTTTACTTTGTTAGGGCCTGAGCCAGGAGTGGCAGAACTCTCCGAGGTCCTGAATCCCAATAGGAGGAGTGAGGATGCTCCACAGGGATTGTCACGAGGCGACCCTTGGCAGTGGAATCAGTTCAAAACCAGCCCAGCCCTGTCTGACCACACCAAACCGAGGGATGCTGCACACGTGAGAAGCCAACAACAAAAAGCGGACGAGAATGAAACAAGAAAAAAAATTTTTCAGGTGACAGTTCACATGTGGTCCTTGAAGGATATTTTTAATGCTGGGTATTTTAAGCGCACTTCTGTGTTATTTCTTTATTTCTTTGCTGCTTCTGGAAAGCAAAGCCCCCTGGAATTCAGCAATTTGTCACGTGTGTGTTTGGAGGGGAGCAGGCCACGGGTTTGTAGATTAGTCAGTGTAAGAGAGGAGAGTGAAAACGGAGCGAGAGCAGGATTTTCTAACAGGGAACTCCATCAGCAGAGTGTGTTTGCCACTAGGAAATAGGGGCTGGGTGGCATTTAGAGGTGAAGGCAGGTGGGTATCCAGAGTAATTTGAAAACATATTGGTGTGGGGATTGCAGTGTCTAATCTATTTTGTCTTAGAGAAAGCTCTCAAATGTGAAAAACTGATGTCTTTGGGGCAAATTCGTATCTAACACAGATTGCTGTACCTGCAGTGTTCCAGAGAAATGATGACATCCTCTATCAGCTGAGGAATCTATCTAAAATTGTACTGGAAATAGCACCTGAAAAGAAAAATAAGACATTCTGGTGCACAAACACACCCAAAGCTCTTATGATCCAATATCTAGAAATTTAAACTTGCTGCCAAAGTGTAACTTATTAAAATAGTGACTAAAATGATCACAGATGATGTTGTAAGACCCCAAATTGATCTGATTTCCTAATTTTGTGTGAACTTTTGTTATCTTTTATCGCTTTAAAGGAACACTTTTATTAAATTGCATTAAAAAATAAAAAGCCCACATTAATTACCCATCTTTTTTTGCCCAGAAAAATGAAATTATAGCCAATGTTGAGTGACTGAAAAAAATACCTGTACACCCATGCATAAGTGTCACTGCACTGTGTTCTGCAGTGTTAAAATTCTGGAAAAACTTTCTGGTAACATTGCAAAACTTTTAAAGTTGTTGCCTTTTCCGCAAAATATCCAGCGTTCAAGGAAAAGCCGTTTATCATAGAAAACACATTGTATAACAAAGTTACAATCTCTAATTAATACAGGAGATTTTCACTGTGCGTTGAATCCCAAATTTGGAATTATCAGCGAGCAAGGTAATTAAGGATAAAGCTGCTGGAGATAAGTAACTCTTCAGCCATCTTCTGGGTGACGTATGAAAGCCTCTAAACACTCCTGTGAGCAATTAATCTTCTATAACTCACACCATGTGCAGATTAAGAGCGGATCTAGTCCTGAGCTACACAGCACACGCTGAAATTTCATTTTTGAACGTGGAGCTGGAACCACAGCTCAGGTTTTACCTCAGTGGGTCCTCCATAAACGGTTGATTCTTGAGACAAGAGAAATAATATGTGCTGTTTAATTGTTTATTAGCAGAGAACTTCACACGGTGGAAGGAATGATTGTTTATTGAAACAAGACCTTCAAGGGACTCTTTAATTATAAAACAGCTTGATATTTTAAAGGAAATGACAGCAACAACAGAAAGAACAATTTACTGTGGGTAGCAGGTTGAGTATAGCTTGGGGCCTATTAATCAGTCATGCATAACAACTATCCCATAAAGAAAGTGGAATTAACATGCAGAAAATGCTGCTTCTGCAGGAGGATTCAAAGAAACATGGCTGGGTTTTAAAATGTAATTAACAGTTGCATCAACTTGCACGGAGAGGAGCAAAAGCAGTGTCTGCCTCACGACTGGAGATGGAGAAAATTAAGATATCAGTTCCCAGGTTTGGAACCCTTCAAGAACAAAGCAGTGGCAAGTTCTGAGGAAGTGGGGACGTGTCTGTTGCTGATGTTGGTGCTGACACACCAAGCAAGGCTTTGAAGCAGGTGTTTTTTGGTTTTTTTTTGCTGGGCATCTCCAGTTTCAAAGGCAGAGAGATGGAACAGAGAATCTTGTCTTGAAGTTTTCTAGAAAGTAAACACAGACCGGAGCTGTTATCTATTGAAGAACATAACATCTGTAAATGTGCATAAAGGCTTAATAAGGGAAAGAGGGTGTTTTCCCATCAGAACTGTGCACAGTGGTGCCATAAAATGGAACAGGGGCAGAATTTCCCATCGCTGTGGATTGTCCAAAGCGCAGTGCCCAGCAGGGTCACTCAGTGAGCTGGGATGACCTCTGGGGCCAGAGGAATGAGGTGTAACCCCCTGGGAGACACCTGAGGAGCTCTGGGTCACCCCAGGGCCCTGCTCTGGAAAATCCAAGTGTGGCATCAAGTGGCAAATTCAGTGAAAGGGCTCCACGTGCCCACAGCTGCCCAAACCCTGTAAGCCTGAAAGCAGATTTTTACCTTCAGAAAGAAGTTCCTTTAGTGATGTTTGCTCTCCTCACAGGCAAAGGGCTGAGGGATTTCATTCCCGCTGCCTCATGGTTCCATTGGCTCCTCAGTAAAAATAAAATGTGGGGAGTTAACCTGGTGGCTTTTCCCAGAAGAACTGAGATTTCTTGTGTGTAGACTCAGAGATGGAAAATTCTGGTTGAGCTCTGAGGTTTCTTTACCTTTTTTTTTTTTGCTGCTTTTGGTGGAGGTGCTGTGCTTGTGGTTTGTCAGCTAATTAGTTTTTAGGTAAATTAATCTTCAAGTGACACTAGGAGGTGGGAAGTTAATTCTCACGCATTCCTGGTTCCTTTCTGACTATCTAATTATTCCTGAGAGTCGCAGGGGTTGTGTTCTAGAAAAGGTAACTCAGCATGGAGTTAAGCAGTGCCCGAGCACAGGAAAAAGGGTAAAAAATTACCATTTTTGACAGGCCCACAGCTGCTTGGAGATTGTCGTTCCCTAATTTTCATTTCCGTCCTGTCGGTGTTGTAAATTATTAATCAAACAGTGATTACCTGTACAATCCTCTGAATTTCCAGAGCGCTTCCTTGATGTGAACTAACGCACCTGCCATGTGCTCGAGAGAAGCTGTGAACCCCGAGCCAAATTCTCCCTTTTATTCTGCTGCTGCATCTTGTTTGTGAGTCAAGGAGTTTGGCGTGCAGGAAGGAGCATCGTTTTGCTGTGAATTAAAAAGGAAAAGGAAAGCCTTGTGCCACAGGTTGAAGAACAGAAGAAAATGCTGGTTTGGGTGCCCATAAAAGATCTGTACAACGTAAAAATAAAGTGAAATTTCTGCAGGCCCCACAGTTTAAAGGACAAAGCTGAAAGTGCATAAAAATAATAAGGAAAGAATTTAAATAGAAGACCTGTGGAGAGCAAGCATGTATCAAGATAGCTGTGGAAGAAGAAATACAGGCTGCAAAAATTTTGTAAAGTTTTACATGAGTATAATTGAATTTTGGGGATGTTTAAGACAAGTAAACATAAGTGATGTCATCAGATCTTGGAAAAAGGAAGATAAGCTCAGCTGCAGGGTCCGAGGTCTCTCTGGAAAGATGGAAGGTGAGGTCAGACAGGTAGGATTGGGAAAGGTTTGTATTATTTTATATTCTTCGTGTGCAATTGCTGGAGTTGTGTTTGGTTTGCCAGGAGTAGAGGTGATAAAATGTCTCAGTGAGCAGGAGGAAATAAGGCCCCAGCAGCACAGGTTCAATATTTACACTCAGAGTGGGGAGGGTGTAAATGCCTCAGTATAAAATAACTTTACTAAATTGGGAAAAAATGTGGGATGTGTTTTTTCCTTTGAGTTTTTACAGAGGAATTGTTACTTTTCTAAACCCAGAAGGTATTGTTTTAGTTTTGTTCCCCATCAGCCTTGGAGGAGTTCAAGACTGAAAGACTAAAAGAACAAATGTAAAAAAAAAAATTTTCCCACCTTCTTCTTACCTTCTGACCTTTTCAGAGAAGAAAAGCAAAGTGTGCCTCATGTTGAGACACCAAAGAGAGGAGCTGTGGAAGGCAGAGGCACCAAGGTGAAGGAAAGGGAGATAAACCTCACAAGCCAGCTTTTATCTGGATGCAGACTGGAACAGAGCAGCACTTGAGACAGAGAAAACTCAGCAAGATGGATTAAAATGACAGAGCTTTCAGAGTTTTCATGCAGGACCCTCGGGGCCTTTCTCAGTCCGAGGAATTTCAGTGCTTTCCTTGTTTGCAGCAAATTCCAGCTTCCAGTCCTGCTGTTTTCTTTCCATCGTTTCCAAAGCTCAGCTGCATCTGCTCCCGCTCAGATCCCGGAGGTTTGTGCTGCACATTCCATCTTTCCTGCCTGTTTTTCCCCACCTTGCACCCCAGAGCCTGATTTTCCTCATTGATTTCTGCCGTTGCAGTTGCTTTACAAGATGTAACATCTCCTGTCCAGGTCAGAGGGTCTCACCTTGGCCTGCCCACAGGGATGTAAATCCAGACCTTCTTCCTGCCTCCTGTTCTGCAGGTTTTCAGCAGAGCAGAGCACACAAAGCAAACAGATGCCATGCACCTTCAGGAACATTTCCCTCACACTCTCATTTCATCCCGCTACGAAACAAACGCTTGGAATGTTTTGATGAAAGGAAAAGGACTGAATTGATAAATGGATAAACCTTTCTGTTACTGCTTGGTAACAGAAAGCTGTGAGAAGAGACTGATTGATGCTGTGATGGTTTTGCAGCTGTGGGGAATGGCCACGTGCTGAGCACTGTGAAGCAGCAGAGCAGTTTGGCCATCTCAGTCTCAGGTGCACAGGAGATGCTGACGCTGGTGACGTTTTGTCTGTTGGTTCAGAGCACAGAGAAGGTCACTGGATTTTCTCAGTGACAGAAGAAGAGCTGAGGACCCCAATACAAGAAGGTAACATTAAAATAGATGAAGAGATAATTAACCTTTAGGCTTGTCAATATTTCCAAGAACCGTAGACAACCCAAACAGTAGCAGGTTTCTCTGTGTCGCTGTATTGTGAACCGGCCCAGGAAGATTTATTTTCCACATGGCCAAATTTGCTGCATCCTCCTCTTGTAAAAATCAAAGCAGTATAGATTGCTTAGGAAAAAAAAAAAAANGAAAAAAAAAAAAAAAAAAAGAGGCAGCATAATATCTTGATTTCTTAAGAGATCTCCTCTCCCAGTTATAGGTATCTTAGAAGGGAAATTGATGCATCTTCCTTCCTTCTTTGTGTGTTCTTGGTGCCACAAGCTGCGCACAGCATGCTTTCAATTAATTTAAACTAACTTTCCATCTGCTCCAACAAATGTAGGATTTGAGTGAAAGACAGAATGATGGAGTGAGAGGGAATCTGCTAATAGCAAACACTAATGTGGGAGCCAGTCTGCTGCGGAAAATGGAACATCCAGAGTGCTCCCTTTCTACTCCGTATTAAAGGCTCTCTCTAGTGAAAAATGATTATTGTTTTCAATATTTGCCTAATCAGGACGGGAAAGGAAAGCTTTAGTGCTGGAGATGGTGATTTACATTTCACAGAGCATGGTAATGTGGAGAGCAGGATGCACCAGATCGATTCCTTTTTAATTGCCACTTCCATCAAGCTTTATGGTATGGAATTATTTCATTATGTTTCTGCACTTAAAACAAAACCACAAAAATGCTGAATATGATTGGAACTTGGAAAGCTTTGGCTTCACTATCAGTTTGATCAGAACACCGTGTATGTTGCAAATATTCTGCTTTTCCCCAACGAATTAAATTCCAACAAAGGTATGTAAATTAGGAAAGCCAAGGCCACAGTAAAACAGCGACAATGGCAACATTCAAGTAATGACACAGACTAAATTATAGTAAATGTGTACAATAAAAGCCTTTTGCTATTAAATGCGTGCACTTTGCAGACATTAATTAGTCCTTTGTGTGTGGTTTTAGTGGGGGGGGTTGGGTTTTTTTGGGAGCTGATGGTGGTTTTTCTATTTTTTTTTTTTAGTTTAAAATAGGAACTAACTGTGATTCTGGCATCAACCCTTCAAGCAATAACTGTTTAAATCCATGTGGTAATTAAGTTCTACCTGCAGCCCAACCTTGTTCCCAATTGAACTCAGGAGAATAAGTTAATGGCTTTTTTTTTTCCCCATTTAAATTAGCACGTGAATTGGCAAAGCAGAATTAATTTGGGGCCCTGCTTCCTCCTCCCTGTATTTCTTACTTTAAGTACCGTGCTTTCAACCCTGGTTGTCCTCTTCAACTGGTCAAATACACAGAAATCTAAATTCTGGGGCTTGGTGAGACGTACAGGGAGCAGCATTTCTGTAAGCAACAGCAGGGGAAAGATAAGAAACTGCTTCTTGATACTTCACACCTCAAACTCAACACCACTTGCAATTAACAGTGGATTTAATGGAGAATAACTCTCTATAATCCCGTGTCTATTCACGGAAATGGATGCCATCTTTTCATGGCAATTTATGTACCTGCAGCCAGGGCAGATTCTTCCCCACTGCTGCCACCTCTGTCACCTCAAGCACTGGCAGTTCTTGGTTTGGGGGGTGTTTTGGTGTTTGTTTAGTTGGTTTGGTTTTGTTTTTTTAAGACCTCATTCTTGACAAGGCCGAGCAGGAGCTGAATTTCAGGTGACCTCATAGCCTCCCTATGAATGAATCAGTGTAAGATACCCAGCAGGTGTAGGAAAAGGCCCTTCCAATCATTACGCCTTCCTCATCAATTCATGGCAAGTTTGGGGGGGGACATTTCTTGCTGGAGCTGTTCCATTCTGCAGACAAGAATTATAGATTTCCCAGGGCAAGGTGATGTGTGAGTAGGAGCCATTTAATTTCCTTTAGTTCCTTTCTCATTTGCTGCAAACAGACCTGACCAAAGAGAAGACTCTTCATCTAAAAGCTGCTTTTCCTCACTAGATGTGTTTTATATGCAGCAATGGCTTCAAACTTAGAAAAATATGAGGCAGAAAAGATTTCTACTTTTCCTCACTAAATGTGTTTTATATGTAGCAATGGCTTCAAACTCAGAAAAATATCATGCAGAAAAGATTTCTACTAATTTTATCTGACCAGCTGAGAGTTAAGAAAAAAAAAAGAAGGACATTCTTTAGGACATGTGGTGAAATCATTCCTCACTGATATTTAGCAGAGATCCCATGTGTCCAAAACCTTCTCTGCTCCCTCAATTATGTCATATGGTCTAATAAAAAGTGTTAACTTTCCCTCTAGACCTCTCCTCCCTGCTATTCTGCAGGACATTTATACACCTACAGCAGATAATGGCCTCAGGAATTTATATGCTCAACCTGAAACCCTTGTAAGAGAAGTAATTAGACAGGCTTAATTAGAGCTGGCATGACAAAATTTATGTCGGTAAACGTGCCCAATTCTGCCCAGAAAGGCATTTTCAAAGGGCTCTGACTGCTGTGTTAGTCATGCTCATTTTTCAGGCAGTGTGTACAAGTGTATAATATTTAACCACCATTAAATGTTTTTCCAGTTGGAACAATTTCATGCAGAACTCATCCATTTAATCAATCCATCTCATTCATTGTTAGGCTGCAACTGGTGTGGCTGCAAAGAAGGGAGAGAAAAGGGGAAAATGAGATGCTCCATTAGAAAACACCATTTGGAAGTGACAGATTAAGCCATTTGAAATGAAGGCAAACGTGAGTCATTTTGGGGACACTTTATTTTATGCGTAAATTGGATCATTGGCTGAAAAATAATCACTTGGTCCATCAAAGGCATAGCCCAGAAATGAGGTGGAGAGAGAAGTTAAGAGAGGATGAGTAATGGAGGTAAGAGAACGAGCGTGTTAGCAAGGCAGGGGAGATAATACAAGTTATTTAACATGGCAAACAATGGCAGCTAATGGTAATTAACAGTTAACTGAATGCATTTTTCCCCTTAAAAATCCGGTGTTGGTGTCAGTGGGACTTGCCTGACTGCAGATGTCGAGGGGGAACATGGATTTGAAGTGCTAACAGGAAAGCAGGAAAGGATTATCAGAGCATCACTCTTAGGGAGAGAGGGGAAGTCCAAGAAGATTGGAGGAAGAAAAATTAAAGAGGAAATTTTCAGGAAAAAAAGTGCAGTCCCCAGATCTTTCCTCTGCCTATCAGAGTAAAATTCCTTTATGAACATAACTCCATGGATGTTTGGCCGGTAGGTTCCAAATGGCACGTTGTTGTCAGGCTAATTGCACTCCAAACCACCGCCCCTTACAGCTCTTCCAAGGTGAAAATTGTGTCCTTGAACCTTTCCTGGGTGTCTGGACATGCAACTGCCACAGCCAAGGCACAGCAGCAGAGAACCCTTCCAGGTTATCCCAGTGCTTGGTAGCCAGAGCAGCTCCCTGCTAAAATCTCTTCCCAACAGTGCCAGCATCAAAATTTTATTTAATGTGGTTCCAGCATTTTTTGCATTGTTAATACAAAGGTATTTTTTTTTCTGCTGGAATAGGAGAAAACATTCTGAGTAATAGCTCAGGTGTTATTTTCAATAATATTTTGGGACGTGATAAAGAATAATACATATTTTTGGTTTAACCTGCCTGCTTGAGGCAAATTACCTGGCTCCATTATCTGGCTTTTCTGCTTGTTTCTGAGAAGCTTAATCTGGAACAAGCCAGCCATTTATGGAGTATATCCATTTATACAAGGTGTGTGGGTGCACAGCTCTGCAGCCCCTACGAGTGGAAGGCGTTTCCAGACCCAGATTATCCTGTGTAACATGCAGGAGACAATAATGCAGCTATCAAGGACTCAGTATTACTCAGCCACGGCAAATTTTCTCTGTCCTCTCCCCATCCTCAGGAACACTCATTCCTTGGAATAATTCTGTGTCCCAGTCATGAAGGATGTGGAGAAGAGGATTTAAGGTTAAGTACAGCTGTTTGTGACTAGAAAGAGTCACTCTGGAGGCTTCTGGGTTTAGCTGGGAAGTTAAATTTGTCTGGCATTAACATAAAATGCAAATGTGCCATCCTGTCCAAGGAGTTCAATATTCAGGGAGAAAACCATGGTTGAGAGGACATTAATTGTTAACCATTATTCAGAGACAGTTTGCATCAGGCTGCAGGAATTATAAAAAGTATAAATGAGCTCTAGAAAAGTCAGCTGAGTTTGACATCACCTCCCTTCACAGCCCCTATATTGTATATAGGAGTAAGAGCTGGGTTATTTTGGTTTTTAGGGCTGCACTCATTCCTGGGCCATTGGGTGAATAGAGATGTCTTCTAATTTTATAGTAGGCTGTTGAAAATACAAATTTATTTATAATGCAGGTAATGGTTGAAAGCATGTAATACTTTTAAAATTATTTTAGACATTACATTTTAGTTTCCCAGTCTGAAAACGTTGACTGTAATTTTTAAATGTTTAAGGTATTTCATGGTTACACGGAGGGTTTCTGGAGCACTATTTGCTATTTCCTTTTTCCAGCTTAATTTCTTTTTTTTTTTTTTTTCTTTTTTTTTGAGAAGTTGCAGGTTTTTTGTTCTTTTTTGTTTGGTTGGTTTTGTGTTTGTTTTTCATTTTTTTAGGAAATCTTTCTTAGATGATTATGATACCTTAGAGGTAATTATTAAGATTAAGCACCTGGCTTCTATAAATTGTTATCTCAATTCACATCCAACTAAGTCAGAACTGCAACATCAACATATAAGAGAAGTTTTTCTAGAATTCTCTTAAAACGCTAAGATATTTGTGTAGTCCAGTTCTTCATAGTCTCATTTTTGTCTTGGTTTCTGTGGACTGCTTTTAAATTAATAAACAGGCTTTCAGGCCTCATGGTAGGTCCTAGATAAGGTGCAAAAAATATGCTAAAATATGCAGCGATAATTGGGTGTCAATTTAAGAACACGTTTGCCGTTGAACAGGTGCCTGTTGTTTGCTGTGAACCCGAGGTCATTGGTGATTCACTGTTAACAGCTTCCCAGGGGGCTCCGTGCAGTTCATTTCACTCTTGGACCTTGCAATATTTACAACAATTCTCCGAGTTCAGAGATGTCCAGGGGACTCTGGCAGGGACGGCCGAGCAAAATGTTCATAAGGAAAACAGAGCAGGAGCTGCGCCAGGATTCAGCTGCTGCCAGGCTCCATCAGCACTGCACAGTGTTGACATGAAAAACAAGAGTTCTTTCATCTCCAACAGCCCTAAACCAATGGGGATTTTATTTATTTATTCGCAGAGAAATCACAGAACGAAGTACAAGGGAGGGATTGGAAGGAGCCACTGTGTCAGGCCAGCGACACCTCTCTTGAATGAGTGCCTGTGAATGGGTCTTGCTCCTGCCCACAGCTAAAAAACACAGTGTTCCCACGTCAGGTCAGAGTGTGGCATCCTGCAGAGACATTTACAGCTCTGCAAACTGGGAGAAAAAGTCTGGCATCAAAGCTGAGCTGATTTTATAGTTTCATGCTTTGGTGTAAATGCCTCAGCTGTGTAAATGTGCTCAGGTGTAAAGCAAGAGCCAGATGGATTCCCAAAATCCAGGCCAGACAAGCTTCAGGTGCTGAGAACATCTCAGACCTGTGCTTTAGCTCTGGTGGGAGCAGTAAATATTAAAGTTTTGTAGTGTAATGAAAGACTGACCTCCACAGGGCAGGAATCAGAGCTGGCTGCTTTGTGAAGCTCCCACCAAAATTGCACAACAAGACTCAGACTTCCAGGGGGGAACAGCAGCATCAAACTTGAGTTTGGCTTTTAGTCTGAAACCCATCCTGGCTTTGGGTGTAAACAGCTGTTCTTAGTAAATCTCTGCTTTTTACCTCCCCGGGTGATGCTCGTGCTATCGAAAATGAGGGGCAAATTTTCACTGTCTTGACTCCTGTGACATCCTACTTCTAGACAGGAAAACTATTGGATTGAGGAATTAAAAAAAACCAAACAAACAAAAAAGAGGGGGCTGGCAGGTTCCTTCACTGGTATTTCCTTAGAAATATAGCATTCTTCTTTCATTTCAGTTATGAGAAAAGCAGCAAAATCCTTCCCCCAAAATCTGGTTTATACCTGGTGAACGTCTTCTGACTCACAGGAAATTGGGCAGCTTTTAACAGTGGTTCATGGCACAGCAGCCTTTGGGAAGAACAAACTTACAGGGATCAGGAAAAGGTGCTCCATGGCTGAGCAGCTGTGCAGGCTGACAATTCTGTGGGCAAATCTTAGGGTATTTCAAATTTATTTGTTTAAAGGGAAGATGCAGAGTGCCAAGAGCGGGTCTGTACAGAAACAAAGCAAGAGGTGACTGTGGTATGGGGTAAGTAGATTAATCTATCATCTTTTATCTTTTATCCAGACTGTGAAGACCCACAGAAAAAAATTCCCATTTCACTCCCATCTATTTCCTTTGAAATTGAAACCAAAGAGTAGAATCTCCTCAAAACCCTAAAGTAGAAGGAAATCCATCTGCCAGGTCAATCAAGATGACTGGTACAAACCCATGCTGCCAACTGTCCCCACTTCCACCTCTTTAAAGGTATTAGAATTGCCCCAATTCCCCTATTAATTAGTCTGTACTACGTTTTAATTGCGTGTTATTTTTTTTTTCCCAATGAACTGAGCCCTTAATGAGTATTTGCTGTTTAATAAGCAATTAAAAAATAGCCTATTATTGTGTGTGTGTGATAATGAAGCTCATCACCTTAACAGCTTATATTTATATGTATACATATTTTATTACTTTCATTTGAACAATAAATCTAGTACACCTAATTATTTAGCTTTGTTTTAAATGACCTATACCTTCACTAAATGACGGTACTTAACTGCACATAATGCCTCCCTCACTTATTTAGGTTAAGCAGGAAGAGCTGCAGTGGCAAGAGGACTTTGCCTAAAATTGAAAAAAGAGGTGAAGAAAAGAAGCCTTGCATTGCATCCACTCCAGCCCAGAAGAAATGTGAGCACAGAACACATTTAGATTTGCTCCAGGTCCTGGGAGCTCGTTTGCTAAACAGCAAAGTGCCAAGGAAAGGGAATTGGGAGTGTGAGGAAGGGCTGAGCTCCCCAGCTGTGTGAGTGATGACAGACAACTGCAATTAAAAATAGATTTATTACAGAACTGATGAAAGAGAGAGCCCTGATGGGTCTTCCACGAGGTGCCAAGCCAGAGCAGCAGGGCAGGAGTGATAGCAGGGCTTCAGTGCACAGGGACCAAGGTGAGAAAGAGGGGGGAAAGTCCAACCAAAGGAAAAAACCTTCCATGTACAACTGTTGCTTCATTTCCTGTGAAGTGAAGTGTGTTAATCATCCTGTGCCAGTGCTGACTGGCAGCCCAGCACGATTTGGGTCACTGGGAAAGGTCCAGCTCTGTGCCCAGTGCCTGTCCCAGGTTCTGGTGTGAGCTCTCTGCACTGTGGCTCTGTGGCTGTCACGGCTCTGTGGCTGTCACAGCTCTGGGGCTGCCCTTGCAGGAGGGTGAATTCCCAGCTGCCTCCACTGCCAGGGTGGTTTCAGCAGGGCTGAGGGTACAGAGGGCTTGCCCAACTCAAAGGATTCCTCTCTAGAGCCTTTTGTACTTTGACTTCTCTGTGCAGGATCTAAGAACAAGCCATTTTCACACGGATTAATGCAGTTCCTGGCATCAGTAACAATGGCAGAACTCGCCGGGCACTGTGACTGGGCTCTCCAGCACTGGGGTGGATCTAACAGGATGTAATTAATGGTCACAGCTTGTTCACGTGAGTTTAATGGCACAAAAAAGCCTAAATCTTTCCTTTAGACACTGTCTGGTAACAAGAGTTTTTCTAATTACTGCAATATATGGCTTCTCCTGTGCTTTATCTACGGACTCTGTCACATCCTCTGTGATCCTCACACGAATTGCACATCCCCCATGTTGTTCTTTTTCTTTTCAGCAATCAAGGATATGAAAAGCTGGGAATCTGTTAATTTGGGCCCCTGTTCTCTGCAGGTTTTGCTGGTTTTGCTCAGTATGAAACGTGATGCCAATTAAGTTACCTTGGAGATGTAGGGAAAAAAATTCTGTGTGTGTGTGTTAGCTCATGATGACTTAAAACCAAAGGAAACACTTTAGAGTTATCTAATTATTTTATCAGCTGGGGGAGGGATCATTCAACTCTTAATCTTTCAGGGTTTTAGTGATTCCAGTGGGAAGCAGGTGCATAAATCCCACCAAAGGCTATTTCCCTTGGTGCCAGCCCAGCCAGCACTGCACACTGCAACCCCAAGGCAGGTTATAATCACTGGTTTTAATTATATGACACACTTAATTACAACTGTCCAGCTATGCTTTACTATCTGAGTTTTCAGCATACCTGGCAGTAATTAAGGAAAAACACTTTTTTCTCATTTTGGACAGCCTGTTTTAGAAAGTGCATGCAGACACAGAGCTGGTGGTGGTATCCCACAGCTGGATAGGGAAGAGAAAGCTGGGGAATGAGTGAGAGCAGAGGACTGGGCTGGGCTGGGCTGGGCTGGAGTCCCTCCCTGCAGGCACCAGGGCAGCAGCAGCAGCAGCAGCAGCACAAGCTCAGCGGCGCTGGCAGGAGGGTGAGCTGAGTCTGGCCAGAGGCGTGCAGGTCGAGCCTCCTGAAAGCTCTGCAGCAGGAGCAGTGACCCTTGCTTTGTTTCTGCAGGTGAGAAGGTTGGACTGGAGGCAGAGGCACTGCTCTGATTTACTGCTGCTGGAGGAAGACCACAAGTGGGCTGAACTGTGCCAAGTTACCAGCTAACAGCAGTCTGCAGTCCGGAGCGGGCGGGGTGAGATGAGACACGGGGAGGTTAAAAGGGCAGCACAAAACTTCCCCAGCCAAAAACCATTCAGCATCTTCTCTCTCTGTTAATGCCTCCTTGCTTATGAGTTAACTTTGTGCTGTTTCAAACCTCCTCTTAAGGTACAAAAGCACAGCATTAGTTTAGGACAACGATCTCAACTGAGACCAGAGGAGGTGACACACCTTTGCTGTGGCTTTCAGGCAATGACCTTTTGCTCAATTATACCACAAGCTTCATGTAGGCTCTTTCATCCTCTACTTATTATGGACCACATGAAAAAACCCCTTTAGATTCAAAGCCTGGTAAAGCATCAGCAACAGGCAGGAGCTGGAGGTGGGTCTCGGTGAGGGAAAGCTGCTGGGGCTTGTACTCAAATGTTTCCTTCAACTGCTGCCCTCCCTCCCCAGCTTCCTCTATTCTCACAGGTATTAAAAGACTATTTTCAGAGATATTCCGCCTTTATGTGGCTCTGTCACTTCAGATGATTTCCTAGAAGATCTAAAAAACAACTCACAGGAATTTCAGAAAGCCAGCAGGCTAAAGTTTTACGCTGGAACAAGAATTCCCTGGAAAAGAGGCATTTGTTCAGTCGTTGTTTGTGCAGCTCTTGTGTCTGGCTGTTCTCTCTAAGCTGAGCTGATGGTGGTGGGTGGGGAGGCAGAAAGGAAATGCACAAAAATCCATGAGAGCTGCTGGCCAAAGTCCAGCCTGGGGACATCTGGTTTGGGTTTGGCTCAGGGCAATATCTGTAATGGGAATGGGGCTTTAGAAGGCAAATTACTGTTACCTGAATATTCAGCTGCTGCTTTCTTGTGTGATCAAACCTTTTTCTTGTGTTGTCAAACCATCCCTGGAAGTGCCCAAGACCAGCCTAGACAGAGCCCTGAGTAACCTGGTCTGGTGGGAAGTGTCCCTGCCCATGGCAGGGGGTTTGAAACAATTCAAAAGATGATTTTGAAGGTCCCTCCCAACCCAAACCATTCTCTATGGTTCTATTTACCATTCTAAGCTCCTGATTCTCGTTCTCAAACCACATCATGGTGAGGTGACGGCTGCAATTTATCTCCTTCACTAAGAACATCCTGGGGTTTCTGATATTTAACAAGGTTATTCCATTCCTTTGCTAGGCTGGAGGTCATTTTGTGGCCGACCATTCCTGCAGCGAGATCGACGTCCAGACAGAAGGTAAAAGCCCGTACATCCTTTATTTGAGCATTTCACAAATAAATTACAAGTTTCTTTGCAACCACGTCATAAATCAAAACGTTTATTTACACCTCAGAAACAGCAAGCAATTCAGCAACTAGGGCCCAAAGGAATGATTAACGGGAAAAGTAGCTGAATTAAGCATCTTGAAAATCAAACAAAATATTTTCCTCCTTGCTTGGACTATTAAAAAAGAAAAAAAAAAATTAAAAAAAAATCTTGATGGTAACTTAAAGGGACAGAGATTGTTATGGGGTAGATGTGATTTTACAGGAGGGTTCTGGCTGAAATGGCAGTAACAACACAAATAGTTCGTGCCGAGTTCCCCAGCAGAGTCCCCCAGACATGGATTTATTCCTCAGCTCCAGTCCCAGGCAGGGGGTGTGTGCTCCTCCAAGCACCCAGCCTGGCTCTAGACTACATTCATCTCACCCCAAATCACAGACTGCAGTCACTTGCTGATGCAGAGGAGGAGTGTAGTGCTCAAGGCTGGATGAAACCTTCCCGAAGAGCTGTCCCACGGAAAGCTCAGGAATGAGGAGTTCTGGCTCTCAAACCTTCCCCTTCCACTGCTGGTGACCTGCGGATCCACAGCCAGCTGAAACTGAGGCAGTAAACAACGATGCATCTCTTCAGCTGCTGTAACTGTGGTACAAGGGGACAGCTCAGGGTAGCAGAAATACAACAGGAGAGTTGGGATAAGCCCGAGGTTTGGTGTGTGGGCTCTTTGCCTTTTTTATTTGCTTTAAACCAGACTGCTTCAGTACATGCAGCCCATGCTGTCCCTTATCTCATGAATTCATTCCTAATTGAGGGAATTCAACTGCTTATTCCAAGTCCCCGCGTTGTATCAGTCTCCTTCCACCTGCATATATATATTATATATATATATTTATATGTGTATATCTCTATATATCTACATATATACACACATAACAGTTGTGCAACTAGAAACGTTCCACTGTGGGGGGGGGGAGTGCATCCACCCCGCTGGGACAAAGCCAAAGCAGCTCGTGTGTCCTGCTGTGAGGCAGGAGAGCAGGGCACTCAGTGGGCTCTGTGCTTGGTGTGGGAAAGACTCAGCTCTGTCTGCTTTAAAGAGAGTAGTTATAATGATAATTACTGATGTACACTCCATGTTACTCCTGAAGATTATAGAGCACAGAGCTAACTGAAAGGAAATAACTGCGATTTTATTTTTCTTTGTGTTAGCATCGGACTGGATGTCTCAGACAACAGAGTTTCTAGAGATGCAATAAAGGCAAGACAGGAGCAGAGTTTTGCTTTAGACTTGGTGTTCTCAAGCCAATGTGACTTTAATATAATTATTTAAAAAAAAAAAATTAAATAAGACATTTTTAAACCTATTCGGAAAGTAACTTAGCCTTTAGACCAAGTGATGTAAAATTACTTGTGTACAGAATTCTGCTATGAGTGAATTAGTAACATTTGAGAGGAAAATGGGCAGCTTTCTCAGTATTTCAGACAAGAGGCCTTTGCAAATGAAAGACAAAAGTTCTCAATAAAATGTCTTTTGGTAGTGATAAGGCATTTAAGGTAGGGCCCTACAAACTGCTTGTAAGCCCATAATTTAATAAATGAGGTTTGTATTATAGTGATCCAAAAAATGACTATGTAAGAGAACAGGAAAAATTATTTGACCCCATTCGTTTCAAATAAAGGTTAAACCAAATTATTCTGGGAGCCTTGGAGACACCTTCAGATGGTCAGTGAAGGGCAGGAGTCACCTGTGAGTGGCTGGATGTCACAAATCCCAGACTTCTGATAATGTGCCAGCACTCAGCAATCCTGTGACAAATACTGCAGCTTCACTGTTCACACCCAACCAGCAAAAAAAGCAGCGTGTGGGGAGGTTAAATGAAAAATTTCACCTGAATATGACGAACTGAATCTCAGTTCTGGTGCTGGAGTTGCTGTTTGATTTCCAGCAGAGTGAACACGATGAGAAGGGGGCTCAGGGAGTGTGGTAGCCAGTGTTCCACCCTCACTTAATTTTCCTCCACACCCAGCAGGAAATTCAGCTCATTTCCCTGTGTTTTACTCTTCAGACCTACAGCTACTGAACAAAACGGGCGTGAATAAATGCACACAGGCACATGGGAAAAGCACACACAAGGAGCACAGAGCAGGGTTCAATTAGCACCATACCAAAAATGAGACCTTTCTCCTGCTAACAAACCCCTCTCACTGATTGTTATTCCAAATTTTTGTTTCAACAGCTGATAGCCTTTTCAAGTGAAATGACTTCTGCAAATAAAAAGGTTTTGTACATGTTACAAAATGGTAATCAAGTGCACTACCCTTCCAGCTCTAGACAGCATTTATATATCTACAAACAGAGACCGAAATAAATGTTGGTGGGACTAAAATAGCTGGGTAGGAATAAGGGAAATGTTATAAAAAACAGCAAGCTTGGCTGAACAAATATTAAACATAATCAACGATAAGAAAATAATGCAACCAATTTTGTAGATGTTCTGCTTTTTCATTATATTGTAAAAAAAAGGGCTAAACCACTGTTGCTCTTTTGTTTCAGGAAACGGGCATTGCTTTTTGAGCCAGAGGTGACACCTTTTATTCAGGTAGGAAAACTCAGATTCTGCTGTGGTTCCCTGTGTCACCCTATGAACGTGCCACAGTCTGGGTGAAATGGGCAGAAACATTTACATGGCAGCTTCATCTTCTCCTGATGCTTGGCTAGGCCAGGGATCATCCCCCTGTGGAGCCTGGGACACTCGGGCAAGGCTGGGAGGCTTTAAGGTGAGAGCAAAAATGAAGAGAAAATGAGAACGCAGGCTTGGATTCACCTCGGGTCAGAGCTTCAGCCAGACCCTGACCTCTCTGCATGTCAAAATCTGCAGTGGATCCAAGAGGAAAGATCTTATCCTTGGGCACAGGGTCGTAGAAAGAGTCTTCCCCTCATTAGTGTAGCTCCAGGCAGAAGAGATTTTCCTTTGTTCCTCATTTTGGATGCCCTTGGGATGATTCCCCCAATGCTCTGTGAGCCTTGGTTTATAAAGCAGGGAAGGGCAAATTTCTCTGGCACTCGACAGAAATGACACCAAAATCAGGGGAGGCCTTTCCAGAGGTGAGATTGGCTGGGTGGAGAAAGGAAAAAAAACAAGTAGAAAAGAGTATTTGTGGGGGAGGGTAATATAATTTCTTTTATTCAAGATAGAGGTTTTGTAGCTCAAAGCACAGGGTGCAGAATATCTTTGGGTGCATTCATTGAACATACACGTTGGAATTCCAGAGGTGCCATACAGTGGTTAAATCGTTCCTTTTGGGAAAAAAAAAAAATTGCTTGGAAATAATATATATTTAAAAAAAAAAAAAGAAGTGGTTGTTGATGGCAAAGCAGCAGCACGTGGTCAGTACACAGCATGGGCAGGGAGAGAGAGAGAAATGTGCCTGTGTTAATATTTGGGATCAGGCACTTCCCAAATATTTGCTGGGCTGCCTGAAGCTGCCAAAGCCACTCCTGGTGGCCTTGACCAGCTCCCAGTGACCCTGAAGTGCCACTCTGGTGACACAGAGGCTCCTGCAGGGACCAGGGGGAGATTTTATTTGGTCAGGACTGCAGGAGTTAAGCTGGAAGAGAAAAACCGCTCTGAAGGCAGCTCGTATCTTATCAGGAAATCTACAACGTTAGGAAAGCTCACAACACAAACTCATTTTTCCTCTGTCGCTGTTGTTATTACTCCTTTTGATTAAAAAAAAAAAA